>VZTD01000880.1:904300-1280077 GCA_013397725.1 Rhagologus leucostigma | reverse complement strand
GTCTACTACCTTTTTGAAAGTTCAATAATAACATTATTTTTTGTATTTGTTTATAAAAGAAATACCTGTACTGCTCATTGTTCTTTTTTGTTTGTTTTTTTTTAATGCCTTCATGGTTTTAGATGAGGAACTGGGAGTCTACTTACCCAAGTCCTCTGCATGAGGAAACTAGGTAAAAAATTCTTTCCTTACTGAGACAAAATGTTGTCTGTTATTCCTCTTTCTTTAACTTCAAGCTACTCCCTCAGTCACAGCTTCAGCTTCCCCTGAAACGCATGTACACAAAAGGTTTTCTCCCTTGTGCCTCAAAGCCTACAATGCCATTTTTGGACAGGAATATGCAATGTACGTAGAATAATTTAAGCAACTTTCAGTTACATTTTCAGAAAGAAAGTAAGCTGTCCAGGGTTGCATGTATACATCTCAGAGGAAGTTTTACCCATAGAAGTGTTCGGTTCACGTTTGACAAAGCAGTGGTGCAACAAAGGTTATGGCAAGTGTTGCACAAAGATTCTGGGTATTAAGGAAATTAAATGGTTTTAAAATAAAAGAAACCCCATGGTCATGTGTTCTTTAGCAGTTCTTTAGCATACTGGTCAAATTCAATGGCTCTAACACTTCTGAAAAAAGGTAGAATACATGTAATGTCAGAAATAAGCTGGTCTAAATGAAAGGCTTCTCTCCTAACATTTGCCTTTTATATAACTTGTTACTACAGTAATAGAGTTCTCAGTAAATTTCAAACCAAAATTTTCATCTCAAGTGTTTTTGGAAGGGTATTATTACAGACCTTCTAATTTCTACTGCAACTAAGCATATATTAATAGCAAGGAGGGCCAGGGAAACTGCTGGTATATCCAGTAGTGCTTGACATTTAGTAGATGAATTAAAGTTTACAGTCAAATTGTTCTTTTAACTAATAATATTAGAGATCTTTGTTAGAAGCATCTATCTTTCTTTCTTTTTCTTTCTTTCTCTCTTTCTTTTTCTTTCGTTCTTTCTTTTTATTCCTCTCTCTCTCTCCCTCTNCTTTCTTTTGAAATTGGATCAAATACGTAGCACTGACAATGTCACTGACGATAGAGGCCTTTTCTAGATGGATTTCAGCACTAAAGTTATGGCAACAAAAAAGACATAGATGCAGAAGGCTGCTACACTCAAAAACCAGACATTCTTAATTGTGCATTACTATCAGATAGTTTCTTCTTGTTAAAAGCTATGGCTTTTGCGCCTTGCCTTGCCTTGCCTTCTTTCTTGTTTGCTTGCTTGCTTGCCCTCTTCTCTGCTTTCTTTCCTTCTTCCCTTCTTTTTCCCCTTCTCCCTCTCCCTTTCCCACATCACATATATCACATTATGGACTAGTGAGAGTCACTTAGAATAAACTGCACTCAAATCAAAATTTATCCTTGGGGAATTAGTATCCATAACTGCATAACTTGGGCTAAATTACGTTCTCATTTACACCCCTACTGTAAGTCAGTGAGGCTGTGGGAGTAATAGCTGGGAACCATGAGCCAAATTTTTCTTTCAGTCATACCAGTGTAAATCTGCAACGATTTATTTGAATTTAATGGCCAATTAGGATCTACCTCTACACATATAATAAAAGAATTAAATTCTTAATCTTGAAACAATAACTTTTAATTTTAACAAAAATTAACTTTGGGAATGCTTCAGAGAAAAACATTTTAAGAAAATAAAATATTTTTGTCAAAATTGCGGAACTCTACAAAGAGCCTCGTAACTTTGTGATGATTAAAAACCAGCAGGAGATGGAAAGCATGATTAATGTTTCATTGTATCCATTTAATACACCTGTATAATGTGCATATTTTTCAAAGCTGTCTCATTATCATTTCTCCCCATCTCCTGACCATGTTTTAAGACATGTGTTCTAACAAAGGGTATAAAGCAATACTGAGATCTGTGCTACTGCTGAAGTGGTTAATAATAGGATGGTTGCCAGCTAACTCTGCTCTTTTTTGACTGCCATGTCAGGAGGTAAAAGTAGAACTACCAAAGTGTTTCACTTCTCTCACACACTTAAAGCTATTTGAAATCAAGATATTTTTAAAGACAATTTGATTTTTGTTCATTTTAATGTCAGTTTTGCTGTCCAGTTATTAAACTTGTGTATTTCCTCTAAAATACAATGGTTTCTGTGCAGGGAAACAAAGGATTTTCACAGTCTTTCTAGCAAGAGATAACATCCAGAATAATAACCGCACATCAACCAACTTCTGTGAAGCTTCTGAGTATGGTGACAGACAGCAAGAACTTTTGTTTGCTTTTATTTGAACATGTGGGTGGAATAGCTGTTCCTGTCCTTGGCTCAGCCATGTCCTTCACAGATACTTGAATGAGTTAATTATAGATTGTTACCTAATGACATAACTGTGCTTTCTGAATCCTACAGAATGACAATTTCTGATCAAAATACTTCTTATTCCTGTATTTGCTCATCAGCATGAAAACCACTCTCTATGCGTGTGCACATACAACATTTTCTTTTTCTTTCTTTCTTTGCTTGATTCCCAGAGGAAAGATGTAATCAGAAACTAAAGGTAACAGGAAACAGAAGCTGAATAAATAAGCACATGACACCCATTCATATTAGTGATGATATTGATTTCTTTTGCCACATTTTAAAAGAGTTTAAGACTCTTTTAAGTTTAAGAAATCCAAACTTACACAAACTAAAAGGTTACTCTGATGAAGGGGAAGACAACCTGGAGCACAGCCTTATGTTTCTTCAGAGACCAAAGGTGCTGCCACATGCATTCCACTTTAGATGTCATTATTTAATGTTTATATTGCAAACCTGTTAGTACTCCCATGTTGTTGTTATACAAATGAAAAAACCTTGCAGCATCATATTCCTGTACAGTTATTTACAGGTCAGAGTCCAGGAGAAGCAGAAACCAGCTGCTAGTCACTAGTCATATTAATAGTCACCTCATAACACAAACAGCAAAAGAAAGCTGATTCTGATATACTGGGAAGCTTCAGTTCGTTTAGTAGTCATGCTTATACCTGCTTTCCAAGTGCTTAGATTTGGTTTGTTTTGGGCAAGCAGTTCCATTCCATTCTCTCCTCTTGCATGGACTATGTGACCCCACCACTTTAAGTATCTGAACTGAGATCTTCATCTCCTTCTTCCCTCACCTCAGACTCCTCCTCCGCAGTAGAAACTAATTTCAGCTAAGTGCTGAACACACTTTCCATAGATGTGAAGCCATCTTTGTGCTGAAAGTATAAACCTAAGGACTCTTGGTCTTGTGTAAGTGATCAGTTAGATCAGTCCCTTCTTTTCCACAAAATAGCTGGCTGCTCACAAGGGAGGTGGACCACTAGGCATCCAGGGTTATTCTGAAGTAGTTTCTAAAGCAGACTAGAATTTATTTGGTTTCTATGTAGGGAATCCCCACCCCTGTATACATAATCAGTGACAGGAATATTTGCAGATCACATCCAGCTTAAATTCTACTCACCTTTAGCAGTCTTAAATGCACAGATTTGGACTTGTCTTTTACAAAAGAGTGGAATTTATTCTTACAGTTAGATATAAGATATTCTTTTTTGTATATGAGATCAGACGTATTTCAGTCTCTTCCATCTAACTCACTGAAACTACTCAGAAGTGTTTACCTCTGAAATTACCTTAGCAAGTATGTTCAAAAATATCTATTCCTAAATGATGATCAGAATCATAGCTAAAAGCTATTATATAGACTACTCCTGTTTTCAGACTGGTGATGTGTCTTCCTCTTTCAGCAGCAGCTTTACTAGTGTGATCTAGCATGTGGTTGTTTTTCTAGGCTAAAAGGGGCACATGTGATGCTGCACGGTTGTCGCGGTTTGACGCTGGTTAAGCGCCAGGCATTCACGAAAGAAACCATTTACTTATTTTCCTCTGCTAAAGCTAGGCAGAGGAGGGGAAATTAAAACAAAAACTACATGAGTTGAGATAAGGATTATCGGGAAAAAAAACACTTTAAGGCAAAACAGGTTCAAAATTTAAACAGTATAAAGAAGATCTATTATTAACAAAATTTAAAGTAAAAAGGGTAATGAGAACCAAAGCAAACCTTCAGAACACCTTTCTTTCCCAGTCCCTCCCCCTTTCTACTGACTGCGCAAGGAAACAAACATGGGGTTTTGGTCAGTATTTCACTTCCTAAGAGTCTTTTTTTACGTTTAAAGAAAGAAAAGAGTTTCTTCTGCTGTGCTGTGGGATCCTTCCCATGGGAGATAGTTCTCTGTGAACTTTTCTAGCGTGGTTTTAACTTTCACAAGCAACAGCCCTGCCCAAACCTGCTGCAATGTGAAATCTCTCCCTTGGGTCAAGCAAAACATGCTGCAAGGTGAAATCTCTCCCTTGGGTCAAGCAGTCTTCCCACAACTGCCTAGTGTGGGTCATTTTAGTTCATGGAGTTTAATCTTTTAAGGATGAGCTGCTCTAGTGTGGAAACGAAGGCTCTCTTCCTCTATCTCTAAAAGCAAGGGTCATCTCTCTCTGTCCACATTCCTCACTAGAGTACAGCTTTTCAGCATCCACGCGCTCTAGCGTGAGCACTCTTCTTCACGGGCTGGGCGTGGATCTCTGCAGCCCCCACGCACCTCATGAATTATAGGGAAACAGTTTGTTGTATTGTAGTCCTCACCACGGCTTGCAGGAGAATCTCAGCTCCAGTGCTTGGAGCACCTCCTCCTTCTCCTTTTTTCACTGACCTCGGTGCCGCCATGTTGGTTTCTCTCATGTGTCCTCACTTTTCCTTTTCCTCTGACTTGGAAGAAAGTTGGTGTCTGTAAATTGCAGCTGAGAGGTTGGTCTCGTCCGGGCTCCGCGTTGGGGAATTGCTCGCCATGTCTCTTGCTGCTGGCTATGTGGTCCCTGCCAGCACCACACGGGCAGCTCCAGCCTCAGGAAGGGCCCGGCTACGTGGTCCCGGCCTCAGGAGGGGCCCAGCAGCACGGGCCCGGCCTCGGGAAGGTTCTACCCACATGGTCTCGGCTGCATGGCTGCTCACGGCACTGGGATGGCCCCCCCTGCCACCGGCAGCACGGCCCCGGCTGCCACACTGGGAAGGGCCCAGTGGCCCTCTCTGGGAAGGGGCCTGGGGGCCCCCTCACCACCCCTTGGAGGGGAACAAGAAAGAGAACTTCTGGTGGTTTTTCCTTTCTTAAATATATCATCACAGAGGCGTTACCAACTTGTCCAATTGGGCTAGTAACCTGCCCATCGTCAGAGCCTTCAGCCATTGGCTCTGTGCTGGACATAGACGTTTCAAACAGCTTTTTTTTTTCCCTGCCCCTACAAACCAGGTTTTGTTAAACCAAGAAGGATAGAAGCTTTCCAGTAGGTTTTCAGAGTTGAGTTGCACCTGCACCACCCCCCTCTTTTTTTCTCACCCCATTTCTTTTAAAGAAAAGAAAAACAATATAAATCTAGAAATGAGAAAAAATATGGAATTTTCTTTTCCGTGCTTCTAGAAGTTTCTGCCACTGTATACTTTTTAATTGTGAAACGGCTACACCTAATCTGAAACAGTAGCAGAGTATTGTATACAATTAGTTGTTTAGAGGCAGTTTTGAAAGATTAAAAGCCATCTTTACCATTATTACATTTTGCCCAGATGTATCCTTTAGCCTTTCCGTCAAAAGGTCTTTGAACTTGTTAAGGGAACAATGTAGTTCCAAGTTGTTCCAGTTTCAGACAAAAGCCCTAGGCAAGAGTGTTGTGGTAGTCTTTGTTCTGATATAGTGATCCTTGATGAACAGAAAATTCTATACAAGATCATAGTGGAAACTCAGAAACTATAGCAATTAGGCAGATTAAATTTATCCAGCGGACTTTAATACTTATTTCCAAATTCTCCTCTTATTAACTCTCAAGATTGTGTTTTAGTGTCCTAGAGAAAGGCTCATATTACTGATGTGATACTAATGTAAACACTGTGATTGCAAAGTACTGCATTTGTGGGTTTTCTTGGCTTGGAGAGTCTCAGTCAAGGAGGACATTTTCTTAAATATTTTTAAAATTAATTCAGCCATTATCAAGAAATCTATATGAATACACTAACCACGGAAGTTTAACATTTTATGATAATGTTTTCCATTTGTGTAACTAAATAAGTCATAAATTAGGTTCCAATCCAGTGTTGTTTACTCCACAACTACAAGGGTTCTTTCAAAAATCATTCACAAAATGCTAGATGGTTAAAATAGATTAAGATATTTTTCTGCTCTGAGTATAAATATTAGCATATAATTACATTAGTGTATTTGGGTAAATCATGAGGTACTGCTCAGTTCAAAAGAATGTTTTGGTGAGAAGGGAATAAACTTCCAAAATTTTCGAAAGGATGTAAAAATACAATTTTAAAAGCCAATGAATCTGTCAAGTAAATTTAATTTATTCTGCATATACTGAAGTATGTTTAGAATATTTTAAGATAGTTTACATGTGTACATGTCCTACCTGCGTACATCCACAGTCACACACAGACATGAAGGCATCACCCTATAGCAGTGACTTATGTTAATCAAAAGAACAGTTACCGTTTTCCCTGCCCCTACTATATGAACTATATGAAAGTCTGAATACAGACTTTCAAGACCACCTTTGAGTTTCTAAATTTCACCAAACCTTCTCCACATCTTCCTCCACAATCATAGAATCATAGAACTATAGAATTACTAAGGTTGGAAAAGACCTCTAAAATCATCAAATTCAACTGTCAACACAGCACCACCACCATGTTCCCCTTTAAACCATGGCTTCAAGTGCCATGTCCACATGTTTTTTGAACACTTCAAGGGATGGTGAATCCACCACTTCCCTGGGCAGCCCATTCCAATGCTTGACAACCCTTCAACGGAGAAATTTTTCTTGATGTCCAACGTGAACTTCCACGGCACAACTTGAGGCTATTTCCTGTTGTCCTGCCACCTGGGAGAAGAGTGACATCCATCTAACCACAATCTCCTTTCAGGTAGTTGTAGAGAGCAGTAAGGTCTCCCCTGAGCCTCTGTTTCTCCAGAATAAACACCCCCAGCTCCCTCAGCCACTCCTCAAAAGAATTGTGCTCCAGACCCTTCACCAGCTCCAGTGCCCTTCTCTGGACATGTTCCAGCACCTCAATGTCCTTCTTGTCATGAGGGGCCCAGAACTGGGCACAGGATTTGACACAGCCTCACCAGTGCTGAGTATAGGGGGAAAATCACTGCCCTTGTCCTGCTGGCCACACTCTTGTTGATCCAGGCCAGGATGCTAAGGGCCTTCTTGGCTGCCTGGGCACACGCTGGCTCATGTTCAGCTACTGTCAACCAGCACCCCCACGTCCTTTTCCCCTGGGCATCTTTCCAGTCACTCTGCTCTCAGCCTGTAGCACTGTATGGGATTGTTGTGACCCAAGGGCAGGACCCAGCACTTGGCTTTGTTTAACCTCACACCACTGGCCTTGGACCATCAATCCAGCCTGTCCAGATCCCTCTGCAGAGCCTTCCTACCCTCCAGCAGATCAACACTCCCACTCAATTTGGTGTCATCTGCAAACTGACTGAGGGTGCCCACGATCCCCTCATCCAGGTTATCAGTGAGGATGTTAAACAGGAGTGGCCCCAATACTGAGTCCTGAGGAACACCACGCATGACCAGACACCAACCTGATTTAATTCCATCCACCACCACTCTCTGAACCTAGCCATCAGACACCAGCCTGATTTAATTCCATCCACCACCACTCTCTGAACCCAGCCATCCTACCACTTTTTGCCCAGTGAAGAGTGCACTCATCTACACTATGGGAAGCCAGTTTCTTCAGAAGAATGATGTGGGAAATGGTGTCTATTGCTTTACCAAAGTGTAAGTAGACAACATCCACAGCCTTTCCCTCACACACTGAGTGGGTCATTTTGTTGTAGAATGAGATCAGTTTGGTCAAGCAAGACCTGTCTTTCCTAAACCCATGCTGGCTAGGCCTGGTCTCCTGGTTGTGCTGTACATGTTGCATGATGGCACTTAGGTTGATCTGCTCCATGATCTTCCCCAGAACTGAGGTCAGGCTGACGAGCCTCTAGTTTCCCTAATCCTCCTTCCAACCCTCCTTATAGAGGGGGCATTGCATTTGCCAGCTTTCAGTCATCTGGAACATCCCTATCTGACCAGAACCAATGATAAATGATGGGAAGTGGCTTGGTGAGCTCTTCCACCAGCTCCCTGAGTACTCTTGGGTAAATGCCATATGGCCCCAGAGACTTGTGAAGGTCTAAGTTGCATAGCAGGTGACTGGATTAAGGTGGTTTCAATCTGTTCCCTGTCTCTGTCTTCCAACTCAAGAGGCTGGGTGCCTTGATGACAACTGGTCTTGTTATTAAAGACTAAGACAAAGAAGGCATTAAGTACCTGAACCTTTTCCTCATTTGTTGTTGCTTTGTTTCCCACCACATCCAACAAAGGATGGAGATCCTCCTTGGCTTCCTTTCTTTGCTGGTATATTTGTAGAAACACTTTCTGTTGTCTTTTATAGCAGTATCAAGATTAAATTCTAGGTGGGCTTTGGCCCTTCTAATTTTCAACCTGGATGTGTGTTCAAACATATGTCTCTACACTTGTTCATTTATATAGCATGACTTGATCTTTAATAAAAGAAAGGAATAGTTAACAATTATGGTTATAAGCTTGGTGAACACAGAGATGGAAAAGTAGCCTGTCATATAGTGTGACTTACCATTTTCCACTGTAAATATTTGCTTTGAGCATTTGTATTTTAAAAGTCCAAAGAAATATGCCTTTCCCCCCCTTCTATATGGGCATATATTTTGGCACACACATGCAATACTGTCTCTTTGAGGTTTCAGGTATAACCTTTTCCCCAGTATTCATATTTCCCTAGTATCCCTGGTATTCATCTGATGTGTGGTGGTCTGAGAAAGATCTGTTTGGGAGTTAAGGATGATACATCATGTGTATTGAAGAGGAGGAGAGGGCAAAAGTTCTTATGATATGAGTTTTAAAGAGTTGTGTGGAAGGGTTAAAATGTTTCAAACTAGCCATGCGTTGCTCTCAAGTGATTAGGTGTAACTCCCAATTAAAGATCAATACAGCCTTTAAAGTGATTTATAAAAATGGATTAGTAAGAAATGTCCATTTAGAAACTACTGTGAGTAAAATCACTATACTCTCTGTCATATTGATCGGGCCTCTATGTCTAAACACGCATTAACTGGGGCAGACAATAAAAATTAATCCTCTTCTTTCGTAAAATGGAAGGTCATTTTCCCAACTGTCCCTAGGGGAAATGATGTCATTAAACATGCTACTAAGATGTTTTATTAAATCTGACTAGGCTGTTTGCATAAAAGTAAATTAGAGCAGTCAGTATTGGAAAGAAAGGGATTTTAAGGAGCAATAACTATAGGTATTTATTGTAAGTGTATTATACAACAGATGCATAATTAAATTCAAAACATCTCCATTAAAATAATGTTAAGGGCCTGGCTCAAATGACAAAAGGCACGGTTTTCAGAACCCTAAGCATGCCCTGTTGTACCTAAGCATTTCAGGGGTCTCCAAGCAGTAGGGGACTTGACATACCATATGTGCTGATATTCTCTGCTCTTTCCCCTCCAGGATAATTTATAAATAAAACCACTGAGCAAAGGGGTGAAACCGTAACTAGCGCCAACCCGACCGAAACGGTGCCCTCTATAAAACACCTGCAGTTTCAGTTCCAGCATGCATCTCTTTACACGCATGTTCCCTCGGATAAGAAGCATCTTTCAACACTGTAAGAAAAACAGAAAAGGGGAAAGAGGAAAAGTCATTTAAGATTATGTTCTGCTTAAGGTGTGTGGCCTCCAAGCTGCTGCTGCCCACAGGATCCATTTGTCCGGACCCCGGCAAAGCAGAGTTTACACCTAAACATAACATCTCTACCATGGCACCCCGTGAAAGCCTTTGTGTCTGAATGCACCCTGGGGTCACTCCTGGGCCAGCTAGTGTATAAGAAACAATTTTTTTGAAGGTTAAAGTCAGAATTTCAAGTTGCATTTTTATGTCTCCTTGTGTGGTGCAGACTTCACTGCTATACCTCAGGGTAGGTGACATCCTTCCCATCATCTCTGTCTGTGACTGACCTCCCTCCTTCTACAAAAAATTCAGCAGTGGTTAAGTCACAGAGGCCTCTGCATATTTCACTGTCCACATAGGAGTGTGTTATCTTCACAGTCTCCAGTCAGCTTTACACATCAGTTGTTTGTCTGCTATTTCTAAATAACGTTATAGATAACTTGACATACAGGACATCTTTGTTTTAGCACTTTAGGAAAGTGGAGGTCTTGACCATGGACAGAGGACTGGACTCCCATGTGAATTCCAATAATATGCACCCTAATGCTACTGTTACGATTAGAAATGTTTTTAGAGTAGCACCACTGAATTGTTTCTAATTTTGCCAAGGATATTATATATAAGACAAAAAAAGGACATTTTCTCCTTTTTACCCACGAATATCCTACATTAGATCAGGCCAGTAGATGAATCCCCAGTTTGAAAAATTCACCACGTATGAGGTGACCCTGTGATTGTGAAATGCAGACTTGAGTTTGGGTTTCATGCTTGGTTGAGGCATAGAGGGTCTGTGCCACAGAGTAATCGTGTTGGGTCAGACCCCACAAAAGGTCTGAGTGGCTTGTATGGCAGCTGTGTAAGTGCTTTAGAAGGAAATTGGTGGAGCAAGTGTAATCTGTAACCAGATGAAAGGGACAGCAAGAGGGAATGGATGCCAGAGGCGTGCACACGTTGATCAGACTTGAACGCCTGGATGCAGAACTGACTAAAAAATATGATAGTGTCTCTGCTTCATGCCTACTAAGATATTATTTTTTCTATTTCTACATTTTGACCAAAGAGTGAAAAACTGAAGAATTCCATATTTTGGCAGATGGTTGGCAGAAAAAAAAAGACTAGTTAAAAATGCCATTTTGACTATTTAAAATCTCCTCCCTGATCTCCTTGCATAAAATGATGATAACAATCTTTACACATTATTGATTAAAAAGAATAAAAAGAATAACTCTGTAATATCTAGCAGTTTTTTAAACTGTTTATTGAGGGATTTGGACATATACAGAATTTCTGGTAATATTTATATCTGATTCATGGCCTGAATCTCTGAAATTCATAGTCAATAAATGCATTAAATAATACAACAATAAAACTCACATGAAAAGAAATACAAGAAATTCATAAATTATTTGCTTGGTAAATAAGTTCAGGCCATGTATCTCTTCAAGGAAAATGTTTAAGCCATTCTTGTACATGGTATAGAGTAAGTAATATGTACAGAGCTAGTTCTGTAGAGAATATAGATAGTGAGTGTCCAATCTGAACATGTTAATCCAACCTAAGTCTGTTTTTTTTTTCTTTTTTTTTTCTTCCACCAAAGCTTCAATATGCATCTGATCTCAGGATATTGGATTTTTCTTTGAGGAAAGAAATAAATGACTTATCTGGGGAATAAACCCAGTCTTCTCTCTCTGTACTGCTCACCATATATATTGTGCTAAAATAAGGTTCACTGATTCTAATGTAAATCTCTAAAGCTGAACCATGATTAATATAAGTTTCTGCATTTTATGTGGTAGGTAAGTAGGTAGCATCTTTGAAAAAAAGTAGTGAGAGAGATTAGTGATTGTACCTAAGGAGAAAGGGAACAAGTTGAAATACCTTTAGGGTCTGAAACTCCTTGACAGACTAGGAAAAACTGTTCAAACACATTTGTTTTCTTTTAAAATTAAGATGCATCTTGCAATACGACTGTTTCTCCCCCATCTTTCTTTTTACATACACATTTTGTGACATCAAGATTTGTCTGTATGGGCAATTCATACCAGTACAAAACAGCTTGCATCACTATTAAAAGATCTGCATCTATAAGACCCTATCCTCTGTAAGGATGTCATTGTCAACATTTCTGGGGGATTTTCACTCTTGCAGAAACAGGAATTAATTTCTCTTCCAAAGAAGTTACACTGCAGCTCTTTGCTGTCTGACGTGATGCTTTCCCACACGGCTTTGCGGCTAACCCCAAATGTCCAATCTGCTTATTGAAATACCTTTTCCTAGCCTGAAGTCAAGCTAAGGGATGATAACTCTCTGTGCTAGCACAGACAGGTTCAGCTTCTTTGTAGGTCCGAAGTGTCTGTCAAAGATACCTCCCACTTCCCACCATGCAGCACAATTCTTCAGTGTCCCAAGTGGAGTATGGATCACATCTGTCCCTGGGATACTTTGACTTGACAAGAGCACTGACTATAGCAATGTCTGGTAGAGAGACTGCACAGGATCCATGTTCAAGGATGGCTAATAAAAACAGAAAGGAGAAAGGTGGAGCTCTCATACTGGTGTGAATATTTTGCCTTGTTACAGCAATTCTGACAGGATTCCTGGCTGGGAATACCATCACAGATTTGATGGCAGTGCAAAGCCAGTTGGCAAGACTATTCCAGCAAATGAACAAACAAAAAAACACCTTTTTTTTTTTTTTTTCCAAGCAGATATGCTTGTCAGACAAGAAGTTGTTTGACGTTTAACAATCCAGCTGTGGCTCTGTAGATTGATCCAGTCACCCAGGCTGCCATTCCCACTGTCACCAATCTTTTGGTTCCTAGAAATGCTCAAGATGCCAAAAGCATGGTATGAAAGACTAATAAACAATATAGGACTGTCCTGGAGTGACGTTATGAGTCTTCTGTATTCCCTAACCATCTGCTTGATGCCCAAGGGCACTATATCTTTAAAAGATGGACCCGGGGGGCGGGCCCAGAGTGGCCGGACCCAGGTGCGGGTGGGTTCGACGGCTGGGTCCAGCGACTTTGGGTCCAGCCGCTCTGGCTATAGCGGCCTCGGCCGTGGTCAGGGGAGAGGGCACTGGGGGTGCTGTCCTGCTTCCTGGTGGTTTTTTTGTTTCCCTTTGTTGTTGTTCCCAGTAGCTGGGAGAAAGATTTTGTTGGGTTTTTTTTTCACTTCCCTCCCCCTGGCCTCCTTGCCTTTCCTTCCCCTCCATCTGGTCTGGAGAGCCTGCGGGGTGGCCCTGGTTGGTCCGAGCCCCGCGGAGGGCCAAGCCGTTGAGCTAGGGGACGCAGAGGTCCACCAGCTTCACCTGTTGTGAGGAGGAGGACCAGCGCCGGAGGTCGACAGGTTTTCTTCCATCTGCCCTGCTCCAGGTCGCCGCGTGGATCCCCTTCCCTTTCCCCTTCCCCTTCCCGGAGACTGGGGGGACCGGTTGCCAGCCCATGTGGTTTTTTTTTCCTGTTTGTTTTTTCCTTTTCCGGGCATTTGTTGCGTTTTGAGTTTTTTCCTGTTCTGCCCTGTTTTATTTTGTGTTAATAAACAGTTTGGGGTTTTTTTTTCCACTTTTCACCTATCGTTAGAAATTTGTTTCATAGGTGGAGGAAAGGGGGAGGCCCTTTCCCTTTGGAGGAGGCGCTCACTCCGGAGCGTCGCCTCCTAAAATTTTGTCTCCAAAACCGAGATAAGGACTTAGGGTGGTACTGCGCTCTGTCATACAGACTGGATACTTATTGCCAGTGATGGATATGGACATACTGCACAGGAGTGAGATACTGTAAGTTCCGAATACAACTATTTTTCTTTCCAAATCGAGCCTTCCCTGAGAATCCTGAGAAGGAGCAATTACAACTGGTAAGCGTGCCCACTGTGGAAGGGGCTGCTCCAAAATCTCTAGTTACTCTTCACTGATCTCTTCTCCCATCTGTCGTATGAAGCCATGCCCCAACTTCTGGATCAGAGCAGCTCTACAAAACAGTATACTTAACCTATCTGTGCTGTGCTGGCCTCATTTCCTTCTCTATGCCAGATGGGTCAGATTTAAGAAAGTGTACAACATAATTTGGATGTTGAGAGCCATCATTCTGTAGCTGTATTATTAAGTACCTATCATGCTTTGATCATCCAGGAAATTAATCCAATTAATCAGTGCATAATTATTATCAGCACAAATTTTTAGTGAGTATTTTTCAAAAACAAAAATCTTATCAGGGTACTTTTTCCAGAAGAACCTTAGCAAGATTTTTTTATCGATGGAAATCTGAGAAAAGCGCATCATAAGTACAACTTCAACTTTTTTTTAAAGCTAGTAAAGAAGTTCATTACAGTAACTGCCAAAAAGATAGGCAAAATATCTCATAGCACTAGTAAGTCAGAAGTGCCTCAATGCCACAAAATACTTTGAAAATTACTGCAGCTATATCAAGTGACACCTGAAACCCAGAAAGAAGGGTTCAGCACTTGCATAGTGAACCTACACTCTGCTTCACCCTTTAAATAGTGAAAAGGCCCTTTGTCATGCAGATATGTAGGAATTACATCCAGGTTGAATAACAAGAAGTTACCCAGGAACTTGAATAGAACAGGCTTTTTAGGGAACAGGAAAAAAAAGGGTTACCTTGGTGTAAGCCTATCTGGTCTACCAGGGAGACTAGGGAAAGAGATAGGAAGACAAATAGGCAGTTAATGGTGTTAACGGATGGAAGGCATTATTCTCAGAAAACATTCCCTGTCAGACTAGGCATCCCTCTTCTTTCTCTTTCCCCTTAGGCACACTGTTGCATATCCTGATTTTAGGGAACTTGTCATATTAGGAAGAACAATTTTGGCTTGTTCTGCTATCACACTTTCCTGGCCTGGCAGGGAAAACAAGCAGTAGATGGCAGCTACATTTCTCCGATCCCTCTATCTCTCTATCTCAGATAGTGGGATTGAGGCCAATCACATCAGTCCCTTAAATTCCTGACCAGCCTCCAACAGCAAAGCATAACATACTGCCTGGGAGCACTTTCTTACCTTTTCTCAAGTGAAAGCCTACTTCCAAGTTTTGTGAATTGAAATCTCATATGTCCTTTATTTAAAATACAGATTTACTTGGTCTTCTTGCATAATTGGCAGTCTACAGATTGAAAACAAAATTCTGGAAGATTGTGATTTTTACTTTTGTTGGAAGGGTTCTGCCTAAGTAGCAACATGGTACGGAGAAAGACTTAATTCATAATGAAATCACTACTTTAAGAAAGCAAACCCAAGAACTTTGAAGAGGCAAGGCCTGTGGCATAGTAAGAGAGGAAGTAATTTCCAGAGTTCTTTGTACAGATACAGTGTGATTGTACTTCTGTGTATGTCTCAGTGTGCATGAAGTGCAGAATCTCACACTACATAAGGGCTTTAAGTAATAGAAAGCAGTGCTGGATACTTAAGGAATGCTGAATACACACACTGGATGGCAATCTTTTTGTAATAGCAGGGTTTCATAACTACATTATCTTTACTTAAATTGAGGTGCCTGTTTATAGGAACCATTGAATGATTTTCCTGAAATGAAATCTTTCTTGAGGAGATAAAATCCACATACAGGTAGTTCAAAAATTGTTCCACAGCCCAATATACTACTCACCAATGTGGTCAGTGTATTTATAGACCAACTTCCATTAGGGTTGTCATGGTTTCACTAAAGGAATCCTGGTTATCAATTTCTATCTTGTTCATCTGATTCTCCTGAGCCTTTACCAAAGACTAATAGATATTGGCTAAAGAGTTTACAATTCTCGATAAAAATGACAGGACATATATTTATAGAACAAACTTACGGAGATCTTTGTTTAGGTCTGATTCAGCAGTAGGGAGGATTCAACCAGTGTGTCCTGTGCTAGCAAATCTGAGGGTAGGTTGGATTTTTCTGCCAGGGAAAAAGAGGACAAAAGGACAGATGTGCTGGAGGATGAATAGCTGTGTGCATAGAGGGTACTCTGGGTTAGAAATATTGTCCCACACGATTCCTAGGAACTCCTAAGCAATTCTTAGAAAATCTTTGGTGTCCTGGGTGTTCTGATGAGCTTATCTGCCTACTCTTAAAGATTCTAAGTAAAACTAAGGAATTTATAACATTCAGCATTACTATCCAAACACAGTTATTCGTTGCTATGAATAATAGGTCAACTAAAGAAATTCTGGTTTTATAAAGGTTTCCATCATCTCACAGGTGCTCTCTGTTCTTCTTTTTTTGTTCTCTCTCTTTTTACTCTTAACGTGCTCATTCCTCTCTAGACCAACACCCCACTGTTTCTGTGATAGGCCCTTTTTTGACATTCAATGGGATGATGATGCCCTCTCTGCACTGCACACCTCTTCTAGTTTAGCTCTCAGTCTTTCCTCAAGAAAAGCTCCACTGAAAGACCAGAATTATCAGAAGATAAGGAAAGAACCTCCCTGGAGTTTATTTTTCATGTGTCAAATCTTATTATTTGCATTTTCTTAGCTGAAAGCATATTTCAGATGCTAGTTATTGCATTGGTGAGGACTGCACTGAGGAATAAATATTCCTGAAACTTCAGGAATATAGTCATGGCAGTCATGGTAGCATAATAGTGGAAGTAAGTGGCATTCATAAATGCTGTTTCCTTTACACTGAATTTTCTTAGTGTACCTTGTTAATGATGGTCAGTATTCGCTGACAGTTGTTTTTAATGGATTCTCCTATTAGCTGAGGGATTTAACTCTCCCTTTTGTTTAAACTGAAATTGTTGCAGCTCCAGTTTCCCCCTAGTGCATCCCATAGCCTGGAACACTGTGTACTCAGTTCCTGCAACTGGAACTTGCAGTAGTTGAATTCAGAAGGGTCCGTGTGTCGTTAACTCCTTACACTTTCGTCAGTCAAGTACTTGTCAATATATTCCCAGTTGAAGCAAGGTCAGGTGACATGGGAAGAACAGAAAGGCTGCTTGCCACTGTAGGGAGAAAATTTGTATAGGCAAAGCTCAACTAGAGTTGAAGCTGCCAGAAACATGGGAGACAATTAAAAGAGAATTTTCAAGTATATTAATGGCAATAGGCAGTGTTAAAAGAACATCAGCCCTTTACAAGATGAAGATGGTCACCTCACAAACAGGGACAAGGACAAGGCAGAGGTGTTTAACTTATTCTTTGCCTCTGTCTTCAACACAGATGATGGACCAAGGGGGTCCTCAGCTGGAGGACCATGATTGTGAGAATGATCAACTCCCAGCTGACCATGAACTTGTGTGGGATCTGCTGCTCCAGCCGGATCCCTACAAATCTATGGGGCATGATGGGATTCATCCTAGAATCCTCAAAGAGCTGGCTGATGTAATTGCAAAGCCACTCTCAATGATTTTTGAGTGATCTTGGGAATCCAGAGAGATCCCAGCTCACTGGAAGGTTGCAAATGTTGGCCCAGTTTTCAAGAAGGGCAGGAAGATGGACACTGGAAACTGCAGGCCTGTCAGTCTCACTTCAGTGCCTGGTAAAGTTATGGAGAACATTATTCTGCAAGGTATTGAAAAATGCCTGAAAGACAATGCAGTTATTGGTCACAGCCAGCATGGCTTCATGAGAGCAAAGTCCTGCTTATGAAACCTGATTTCCTTGTATGGAAAGGTAAACTCCCCAGTCAATCAAGGAAAGCCAGTGGATGTAATCTTTTTGGATTTCAGTAAAGCTTTTGATACTGTCTCTCACTGTATCCTTCTGGACAAAATGTCTGGCACATAGCTGGATAAACACATCATGTTTATGGGAGAACACCTAGCTCACGGGTTGGGCAGAAAGGGTTAACAGTGAATGAGGTGACATCAGACTGGTGACCTGTCACTAGTCGTCGCCAGGAAGTACTGTACATGGCACTGCTGGTTCTGAATCCACGAGCCTGCCTCAGATTTGTTGGGCTCAGCAGATAGCCTTAACCAGGCCGACCTGCCAATGTCAGCTGGTATGGCATGGCCAGTGCATTACCCTGACGGGTCTGATTGACACTGGTGCGGATGTCACCGTCATTTCTCACTCACAGTGGCCGCCCACCTGGCCTTTGCTGGCAACTCCTCAAGCCCTTGCAGGCATCGGAGGGAGTAGCGCTAGCTACCAAAGCCGAGATTTGATCCAAGTCCTTGGCCCAGATGGTCATGCCACCACGATTAAACCTTTCGTGTTGCATACACCTCTGGTTTTGTGGGGGCGTGGCCTACTGGCTCAGCTAGGGGCTCGCATTGGGTCGGATTTATGATATGGGCCACTGCAACGCAGCCCACCCTGAAATTGTCATGGAAATCTCATACTCCAATTCGGGCGGCCCAGTGGCCCTTGTCCTCTGAGAAGCTGCGTCACCTACAGGAATTGGTAGAGGAACAGTTGGCTGCTGGCCATATCGTACCCTCTACCAGTCCCTGGAATTCACCTGTATTTGTCATTCAAAAGAAGAGTGGTAAGTGGTGTTTGCTGCATGACTTGAGAAGAAAGAGGCTCTCTCTCTGGCCCGCAGGGCCTATCTCTCTTCCAGCACATAGTGCACCCCAACACTAGTGGGGTTCTGCAGGGCTCCATCCTTGGCCATGTGCTCTTCAACATCTTCATAAATGTCTTGGATACAAGACTGGAAGGGATATTAAGCAACTTCACAGATGATGCAAAACTGGGAGGAGTTGTTGACTCCCTCAAAGGCAGGGAAGCCCTGCAGAGACCTCAACAAATTAGAGGACTGGGCAAGCAGCAGCCGTGTGAAGTTCAGTAAGCGACAGGACCCAAGAGAATGGCCTGAAGCTGTGTCAGGTGATGTTTATATTGGATATTAGAAAAAGATTCTTTACCTAGAGGGCGGCTGGACGCTGGAACTGGAGGCCCAGGAAGTGGTCACAGCCTGACAGAGTTCAAGAAGTGTTTGGACAATACAGGCACATGGTGTGACTCTTGGGGATGGTCTTGTGCAGGGCCAGGAGTTGGAATCAGTGATCCTTCTGGGTCCCTTCTAACTCAGCATATTCTGTGGTTCTGTACAGGAAGGGAGGGGGATAACCCTGGAGCATTGTTAGTATCTGGGTGTCAGCCATGGCCTGGATTTTGCTACACAATGAGTGTGTGATCCTACATAGCAGATCACTGAAATACCTAAGCATGCAGCACCCATCAGACCCAAGGCAACTTCCAGGAATACTGAAATTTGGGATTAGTCATATATTGTGAATGCAGTGCAATTCCCCTTGATGTACCATGACAACATCTAACCGAAGAATTCACATAATGAGCTTTAATTTTTTTATCCTTGAGTTTTTCGCTGATCTAGTTACAAAATTCTTTCCATAAGGTAATCAATGTCAATCTGAAACAATATAATTTTATTTTTTGGCTGGAAGTCTGTTTGTCTGGACGACTGGTTTGTCTGAAGACTGTTAAGCATTTGGAGATTTAGAAATTTACCCAATTTTTGTCTATATTTTTTTTGTGATTGCTTTGATCTTTTGATCTCATGGTGATATTTCACCTTAGATAATTCCCTGCCACCAAACAGATTCACACAAGCTCATGATCTCCTACCATGTTGCTGTTCCTACCTGTCTGATTGTGACAGCAATCACTCACACTTAAAAGGCAGCTGTGGCAGGTTAGTGCTTTATGAGTGTGCCTGGTGAGTTTGATGCTAGACCTGAGGTTTCACAAGGACAAGAGGTTCCCCGGGAAGAGGGGCATAAGGGTGACCCAGTCTGACTGGAGGCTCTTCTGATTGTTTCTTCTGGAACTGAGCTATAAGGACGAGGAGACAGGTCAAGGCAGCAGTAGGACACGTTTACCATGGTCTTCATTCCACCTTCTGTGTTGTGTTTACTCAAGTAAAGGGAAGATGGTGGGAGCAGATTGGGGCATAGATAACTATTGCTACTGGGCGTGCAGGAATCGCCGTAGCAGCCATGCAGCATTGTAGCTGCCATAGAGAGATCACCTGATATTTAGAGTGCAATACACAGAATGTGTGTTTTGCTTGGTAAAATAAATACATTTTTCAGTATCATTTTGTTTTGGAGCTAATTTTTGTTTATGGTTGGGACTAGATAGAGGTGTGGTGGTGAAAAGAAGATAAAATGTATTTGTGTTGTGGAAAAATACAGAGGCTTCCCTGATCTTTATTATGAGAATAGATTTACTTCAGGAGTGCTTTAACTTGATTCTAAGACAAAGATACTAACAGTCATAACCTGTCCTCTAGGCAGGCTTTCATTTAACTCCAAATGTCCTGCCAGTGACAGTCCTTGTACCACTTCTGCTTTGTGGAGATTCCCTGTAAGCAGGCTATTATCAGATACTCTCTGGTAGTTTCTTTCTTTTGCCAGAATGACTGAAAGACTTTCAATACAAACAAAAATCAAGTGGCAGTCAAGGCTTAGAGTCACCTCTATATGGGTCACCAGGTTCTTCTCAGTTCTCCCCCATGGAGAAACAGAAAGTCTGAGAATCAGGTCGTCCACTCCTTGTACGCACTCTTAGTAATATTTAAATAGCACATATACCTCACGTGCTTTATTTAGTACAACGGATTTTTTTTCAAAAGCTGGGAAGGAAAAGGCACCATTTTGAATGCATTTTAAAAAGAAGAGAATGCCTCTCTGAGCTACTGCACGCCTGTCCCTTTTTGTTCCCAGAGCCATGCCCCTGGAGTGTAAATGCGAGTCTCACATGAGGTGAAGAAGTTATGGTGCGGAGTTGTGAGAATATGGCCTTTATCTGCATTCTGGGAGTGGTTTTGTTCTCCACTCTTTGCTACGTGATGAGGAAGGACTAAAAAGCCTGGACACCCAGACAAAAAGAGGGCCATTTAGCCTTTTCTCTGAAGCCTAGGATCCTTGCTGGGGGATTATTTTAGGCGGGGCTGTGTTTGGGCTGAGGGGTCTGGTTTGTACTCAAAGCCAGGCAGCAGATGTCAGGCCTCAGAACTGCTCACAAAATGATGACCTTGCTGGGTCAAGGCCCATACAACCTGCTTCGCCTCAAGCTGTGTCAAACACAAGCAGCAGAAAGACTTTCCCCAGGCATGCCTGTCTGGGCGACCAGCTATTCCCAAGTCTCCCTGTAGATGAATTCCTTGTGAAATTCTACAGCTCTGAGAAAAAAACCTCCTGACAGTTAACTTGCCTTTTTCTTTTTATTTAAGTAATGAATAAGGCAGTGAAGGTTTTTCAGGGGGTAGAGGTCTAATGCATTATTATGCTTTTTTTGTTGTAACAATTTATATTGTTGGGAAAGTTTGTTTGGGGTTTCCATGTGTGACTAAAATGTGTTAGTACAGATAGTGTCAAATACAGAGATGATATGCTTGAAGAAATGAATGTGAAAAAGAGGGCTGTGTATGAAATGCAATCCATGGCAAATTCACATTGTGTATTGGATGTAAATATCTCCAGCGTGATGATCTTTAGAGGGGGAAGAACATCTACTGTGATTAAGAACATCAAATTATATTTGCTATAGTTATTGTCTTATTGGGAAATATTCACAGTCAAGGGTTTAAAAATGTAATAAAAAGTGGATCAATATGTGTTTGAGGATTTAATCAATTGCGTATTAACAGTACTAGTCCTTATGACCTCTTTTCTTTGAGCTATTCCCTTGATCAGAGCAAAAACGATCTAATAAATTAAGGGTTTAGTCATCCATGTGCTGAATTTTGTTTCATGTTTCTATTTTCTTGCATACACAATTGAAAAAACAATGTATGATTCCTGAACATGGTTTGATTCTTATAACAATGGATGAACGTTGCATTTCTTATACGCAAAAATTTCAACCAAATTTCTACAGAATGAAAATCAAAGAATTTTGAGTGATACCATAAGATATTTAACACTTCAGTTAATACCAGTATAGCTTGGCAAATCAAGAATGGCTGGCAGTTTTCACATTGAATTTACTCTTTCTGCACAGGCTGAATTTCTGCAAGTTTTGGAAAAGTTTTGTGTTTTTTTTCCTTTTTTGCTTTTGTCCATTTGTGCATAAAGGTCACTTGAAGTGAAATTCACTGGACATTGCAAAGCTGATCTGCCTTCTGTATTTGTGGTGACCTGCAGGTATCCCTTGCTCTGGGCTCTGTACACCAAGTGAATCATCAGAATGGTGTTCCTGAAAATAAAATGTTTTGAAGCATAGGAGAGCACTAAACTGACTTTTTAGGAGTTAATCAAAATGAGGAAGAACAGATATGAAAGATATTTCCATTGCCTCTTTGATTCCCCCCTGAAGAAATCAGACAAAATTCACTTTATGTGAATGACATAATACTTGCTAGAGAGTCATCTACAGTGATCTGATTTTTTTAATAGACAGAAGCACAGACGCAGACAGAGACAGATCGTAGCATCTTTTGTTTTCCAGTAATTAATGTTCTGTGCGGAGAATAATTAGCTTGATGTAAAACTATACATGTATAACTATAATAGCAGTGATTCAGTGGTGCCTTATTTTTTTGTTCACATTTGAACAGGTGAGCTAAACATTAATGAACTTTTACTTAGGAATGCTCTGAGTTGCATAGGTACAAGGAATGCTGCCCATTAATAATGACAACAGGGGTATTTCCTTTGATTTATGTGGAGCCAGGATTTCAGGCCATTTTATTACACGTGTCTTTTCAGTATGGAATAAAACATTTCTGGGTAGGGATACTGAACATTACATCTCTCAGAATAACATACATAATTTTTCTTAATTTACTTCAGTGTGTATGTGAAAATGTATATTAAAATGTATTTATTTATAACTCCTAACTAAAGAATTTTTGAAGTATGTCTTTACTGTGTGTCTATGCTTTAAGATATAGTGTTTCTCAGGAAACATGATGCTGAATTAATTCCCTGCAGTGTTCTCAAATGCTTAGCTGTCCTAAGCCACACTCACCTGTTACTTCATTTGATTGTGGACACTGTTATAAACTTGAAGGGACTTGATGCTTTCTCCTAGTACCAAACCTATCCCCAAACTCCAAGGGTGCTGTGTCAGTTCCTGGACAGGGCTGTTGATATGCAACTGCCTTTACCACAAAACTTTGTCCAGAGCTATTAAAAAGGAAAAAAAGAGCTTATGCAGATAATCAGGGAAAACTATCATATCTGTTAATTCAAAATCACATAAGTCACATGAAGTTCAATGTAAAATTCTGATATTTAGTAATTAGAACTTGACTTATACTGCTCTCTCCTCCTGGAAAAGAGATGCAGTCTCTTTAACAATTTTTTATCCCTCTTTCTCTCTCTGAAGATGGATATCATAAAAAGAAATTGAAATTTTAAAAAGGGAAAAAAGAATATATCTGTAGTCAAGCAAAATGGTTATTCCTCTCAGTATCATCCAGTCTGAAGCATGATAAGAGATATTCAAAAGGTCTAGAACTAAATCATTTTCTAGGTCAGTGCTGGAAACTAGTCATTTTTAGAACTAGACTTACCCTTTTTTTTGTCCATATTTCACTCTCAGCGTCCTCTTCAGTACTACTGTCAAATAGTCCTGAAAAAGACCTATCAAATTTAATTCCTTCCACGTCATTATATACCTTTTGAAGATGTGCTGTATGGAAATTAAGGAAATATTCCTAGACTCTCTAGTCACATGTTTTGTTGACAGATTTGTTCCAAAGAACGTGTCAGTGAAATAAGAATGTTAAAGCAAATACAAACCAATTTACTTCAGGATATAAGAGACACTTTACTTTTCTTTTTTTTTCCCAGAGTTTATTGAATAGACAGGAAAATAATGCATACCTTTATTTATCCTGACATTTCTTGACAGTTTGCAGTGCAAATCCTAATCTATATTAGAAATAATCATCTCTCTAACTATCGTGAAAGCATGTAGCTGAAGGTCAGACTCGTATGTGTTTATTCTGTTTTAATATCATCTGCTTCAACAAACAACCCTATTGATTTCATGAAAATGGTTCCATTAGATAAAGCAGAACTTCACAACTGTAAGCAGAAGGAAGGTAAAAAGCTATTCTTTTTAAAATCCCAACAGAGAGTCAAGACGAAAACCAGTGTGGAGTCCTGTAACTGTGAGAATAGTGTGACACTGTTTGCCTTGAGTTAAATGACTGCTAGACTTGTCCATTCTTGGGGAATATTACAAATACATTTTGGTGCCAAGGTAATATGAAATGCTCAGCTTGAAAATAGATATTCTTTGTTCACGGGAACTGAAGAGCTAATCTTAGGGTTTTGTCATGTGAGTAGGAGCATTGTCATTTGAAATTAAATGAGGCTTTTGAGCACTGAACTTTTAATGCTTCTTTGATGCACAGATACAAGTGAAACTGTCTTACACAAGTAAAAACTACCACCAAGTTATTTTAGTTGCATCTTCCTTCAGTCAGAATTCAGTATCTCAGAGCAGATCCAACATGAAGACTGCTATATAATATCTCAAGAGATTTATTAGAAGCAACCTGCCCTTTTTTGGTAGCATTTGGGAGATCAGCATTGCATCAACCCTGAACATATTTAGTTTTGTATGTCATACTTTAAAAAAACTTTGTAAATGGTAGCTCCTAGAGATAGACTGATTACATGTATTCTGGGTGCATAATGATATGCAACACATGGAGAGATACAGCATACAATTACAAAGATGTCATTCATGTAGGCACATGCCTGATTATACAATAGAAGTTGTGGTTTTGCGTCTACTAACCTCAGAAACTGTGATATTCAGCAGACTGATTTTGTGCAATTCCTGATCATCTCTTCTTTAAATAAGGCTATCTTTGCTTAGCAAGGTTTTAAGCTGATTGGCAGAGTCTTCCATACCTGACAATCCTGAACTGTCCTCAAGTAAAAGTCCCAGCTTTCTCCATATGCATTTGTATTGGTATCCTAATTTCCCATTGAACAGCACATCAGATGTTGGCACGAAGGCAAGTGTCCACTTTAAGGAAACAGATAACGATTTTCGAATTTTCTTTTCTGCTTGGTTTCTGGTCATAGTGAGAATGTCATGCATGAACAGTGCTCCGTGTCAGCTGGGATCTTATGTCCTAAGTTCCAGTCTCATTAAGAAAGGCAATTTTCCCTTGTGGTAGGTCCAATTGTACCTCAATATCCATTCAAGCCCTGGGAGCTAAGAGATGAATTTGGCCCTGTATCTGTATCTGTACCTTCCTTCAAGACAGAAGCACCGTGAGGAAGGTAGTCATCTAAGGGTGCCAAAATTTGCTGCTCCAGGAACTAATGCTGCCACAGAGGAACAGATAAAACTGAAAACAACTTGAAAAAATTCAATTAGATTAACAGAGACAAGTGAGTGCTCGCCCAGCCATTCCAGAGCAACAATTTATTCCTAGGGTGGTGTGAGAGACTCAAGCCAGCGGTCAGCAAGCTGACAAATCTGTCAGCTTTGCTGGGTGGCTGTCACTCAAACCAGGTGCCTGCTGTGTGTTGTGACGCTCCTTGTATTAACACCCTGCTGAGATAATTCTTTTTTATCCTTTTTTTTTGCCACCAAGAGGGTCTGCCACCACACTGCTGTTTTTCATCTTGTTAATTGAGTCATTTATTTCGTTAAAAGGTGAAACTTTATCAGGGTTTATGTGCCAAATGTGAGAAGGCATATTTAATGATACATCAAATGTTAGAAGCATGCAGGTGCCTCTGTGCATGCTCTTTAAAATGCTGAGAAGCGAGGTCGTTCTTGCAAATTAAAATCACCTGATATTAACTAAAAATAGGCATTTTGTTCCCAGGCAACAATGCAAATACACTGTACATATGTGTGTATGTGTTTGTTACTAAATATATAAAGCACATAGATATTTATATTTAATTTTCAATCAGATTCATCCATATTCGAAAGCAGATAACTGCAGGGATAAACAATACAAGAGCAGAATTCAAAATTATGTAAAAAAATCAGGAATTTCTAGGGTGGCTGCTAAAAATAATGTTTGAAAAAAACTTCCAAGCTTCTCCAAAGATTTTCCTATCACTGATTACCACCACTCTTCCTGGGGTAATTTGTTCATTTCCATTTTCTAGGTATTTCTGCAGCAGTTAGTTAGGGTTTTTTGTAGCCTTGTTAGGAAGGCCATTTAGTTGTTTAATTAGAGTCTGGGCAAGCCTCCAAGGAAATTGATGAGAATCTCTCCACTGCCCTCAGTGGCTGTTGACTCATCCCTCCAGGTCTGCTTTTATGAGGAAATGAGTCTGAAGTTAAAGAAACCTAAGCTCTGCAGAAAGCAAAGAGGATCTGGCCCCCTATTCTCCTCAGACATCCAAGAAATCATCATGGGTTCCTCACCAGGTACTTGGATTTCACAAGATCAAACCCATCCTCCCAGAATCAAAAGGACAGAATGTGTCCAGGAAAGGGAACTTTTGAATTTTTAGGAAGGTTAGTTGGTGCAACTACCAATTTCTATGCAGCAGCTAAATTGGTAGTTGATGCTTCTGCGAACTATGTTCTGGCTTCTTCATGACTTTTACCTCTTAGCAGAACTAGGGAAGATTGACAACACCAGCAGACTGTGACTTTCTCTTTAAAAGAGCTGTGTCATTTGAAAAAGGAAGTGTTGATTCAGGAATTTTTGTAACAATCCAAACTACTTAATCCCACAAACAAGCAAAAATTGCAGAAAATCTGTCTTCAGTAACTGGTTTTCTTTCCCCTGGAATCCACTGCTGAGTGCTGCCTCTCTGTTTGGGGTTAGGCACGACTCCCCCAGTTCCTGTCCCCCTCGTGATTGCCAAGCTCTCATTAGTTTAGGAGGACTAATACCATCTGTGTCTCAATGACATACTCCCACATGGTTTACTTAGTCAGCAGCTACCAAATTTGCCCTGCCTTCCAAGGCTGGGAGTAGGTGAGTGGATTTGAGATCAGACCACTGAGATCAGGCTGGTGTTTCTGAACCCAACTGAATGTGTGGGTAGGGTGTGTAAGTAAGAGATGCCTCACTTTGATTTCAGCTTCAGTCACTGTGCTCATTTATTGCTTGAAAATGTTCTAGTACAGGTGAATAGTTTCATTCATGACACAGAATTAGTTTGAAAAAATGTACCACCTCTTATAAATGTTTTCACCTGTCTCACCTGACATCCTTGTTCTTTCCTCACTTCATCCCACAGATACTAGAACGTGTATGACCATTTAGATAAATCTTCAGTTTTGTTGCAATAGCCATCAAGCATATTCACTATGAAGAATAGCACTGTGTCATCTGCTTGTGTTTCTCCAAAATAGTTGAACCAGAGTTCAACTTTTGAATGGCAACTTCTTTCTCAATAAACCCACTCTTGTGTGAGTTCACAGTCCTAGCTCCTCTGTGAGTGACAAGAATAAATGTTCACTGATTTTTGTACCCAAACAAGCTCCAGGAGAATAAACCAAAGTCTAGGAACGGATGTTACAGAACCAGGACTTCTAAGATGTGATAATTTTAAGGACAGCAAATCAATCAGGGACTGTTGACCTCTTTCCTACTTCTAGTAGGAAAGTTTCAAATACCAGACCAAAGTTTTCCCGGCTTCAGCACTCCACATTTGATTCCCTGCAGCTGATGTGCTAACAGCCCTCTGGTGATCTGGGATCACCAGTCCACTTGCTGGAAAAGGCATGTTTACAGACCTGCCTGTATTCCTGCACATGAACATGATGCCATTAGGTGTCATTGTGGCAAGAAAAGGACTTTGGGTTATGCTTGTTGCCCCAGTGTTCGTTGCCTGTTTCTTTCTGACAATTGGCTTGGTGGAAGCTTTTATGGTGGGTCTGGGCTGTTGAAGATGTCTCTTTTTTGAGAGTTTTGAACAATATATTGCACCCAAATGTGGACAAAGTTCTCATGAACAATACCATTGGGGTTTGCCAAGTCAGAAATGTTTTTAACTATCTGTCATTGCAAACGTATTTAAATAAAAATAGTACAATCTCACACAAAAGGGGCACAATGACACGTCTTTTGCCTCGTGATGATCAGGATTATTTTTCTACTTGAAAGACGTCAACAAATATCTCAGCCTGGATATACTGATGAGATAGTTTTGTATTCTTCTCTTTACCAATGCTGTTGTTCTTGTATCTGGAGGAAAACTATAGATTAGATTATTACTGTTCTGTAGAAACAGAGAACAAAATGAATATCCTGGGCCCCCAAAATTTACAATTTAATAATAGGACAGAAGTCATTGAAACAGTGGGAATGAAACATAGCAAGCACAAAGAAGTGAGTAAAGAAAACAGCTTGTTGAGATTGGAAAATACAAGGAGACTAATATTTGGCTTGATAAGCACAAGATCAGCCTAGGTATGTAAGGAGAAAATCTCTGTTGAATATATACCTTTTGGTGTCAGTAGTAATTTGTACTTATGTTGTCTTATGGTCCTGGGTGACATGACACTTCACAAATGTTGATTCTTACAGTTCTGAGATATTAGGTAGATAGAGCTGAATTTTATTTGCAGCTGAAGAAACCAAATCACAGAAAAAATGTGTGCATGAGATCAGCAACAAGGACTGCATCTCATTCCCACAAGCCCACACCTTGCATCCTCTCTCTCTACTTACCAGTAACCCTGGCCTGTATTTTTCTAGTAGAAAAGCATACAACACAACCACCCCCTTTCTTCTACTAGCACTGTTTAGATACCACTTCCCATGAGGTCCCATCACCCTTTTCCTTCTCTATTATCCTCTTACTTACATGCATAATCTGGGAGTCAGTTTCCCCCCCCCAACATCACTCTTTCCAGTAGTCAATCTGTCCCTCCACCCAAACACTGGAACTTTGAAAGAGAAGTGTTAGTAAAACTGAGATTTTTTGAGCTTAGCAGAAACATGAACACCTAAAAGGGATGTTGTAATAAGCAAACTAACGCTATATGGAAACAAGTTATGAACACCTCTAAAACCTAACGTTTTTCTTTTCTGTGAAGGGCAGAAACAGTTGTCTAAAGGCTCATGCTCTGTCATGTTAATTTTTTTAAAATTAGAGATGGTTGAGAAATCAGTTTCTATCCTGCAATGCCTTAAAACATACAAAAAATACTGATTTTGCTTTAATTGAAATTATTCAGCATTGAAATTTTCCCACTGTTTCAACTAAGAAATTATTTCTTGGTTTCTTGTAATTGAAAAGCAACCGGAAAATGAAAGCAGGGTGTCATTTTTTCTCCTTAGAAGTTTGCACATTATGCAGTCATAAGATGAAAATTTAAAAATCATCCCAGAAGTAATGACTGGAACTTTTTTTATTTAGAGGAGTTTGTCTTCTCTGTAAACTTCCTAAAAGCACACTATGAGTAAAGTATATAAACTAGTGTTCAGCTCGGAAACTTTTTTTCAAAATAGAAATCCTTTGTCTTATTTACTGTGTTTGACAATTTCCAAATGAATATGATAAGACAAAATTGGATTTAAATCTGTAGTTCATCAAGTAGTGACCAGCAGGAGTGGCACTGATTTATACCCCAGATCCTTTTTCCCAACCTTTTGCCTGTCATTAATACCCTGCTAAGGTTGGGTTGATTTTTCTTTTTTTTCATCCTGTCTGTATCAAGCTTACCATAGCTTACACACTGTAATAAGATAAAACCAGCTTAGGTAAGTAAAGCCATAATCTGACAAAAAGCTGGGCCTCGAGGCCTTTTTCTTAGATTTGGGTCATGATCATGGTCCCACTTACTACTGGCCCATCAAGCAAAAACTAATGATTGTAAAATTGCCATTAGTTACCAGGGTGGCCTCAGGCCATAAAATCTCAGCTAATTTTGAACTCTGCTGATAGATTCCTGGGCTTCATGTCTAAAGATCAGCAGTTAGCTTTCTGTTAAAGGCAAACTTCACAGTGGAGCCACTGACAGAGTAGTATTAATTCATCCTTGTCATCCAATATATAAAGCTTGGATGACAATGAAGTATAAAGTTAAAAGGGAAATACTCACACTAAAAAAGTGACAAAGACCTTGTCCATTATACCTACACTGATTGCCATGTTGACTAGTTATGAAGAAATGAACTTAATTTCCACTCTGGAGTCCTTTAAGCACATTGTCTACACTTCACCCTAGAGATGGAGGGACATACAACAGAACAAAGTCTTTCCCTGGATCTAGCTGCTTTACTCAGTGAAAAAAAAAAGTGAGATCAATGCCAGTACATTCACACAGCCAGAAAACACCTCTTGCTACTGTTTGAAAATGGAAGAGCATTCAGAGCACACTGAAATCAGCATATAGACATTTATTTCATAGACCTGGGATCATACAATATGGTGATAAAACAAATCGTGTTTTCTAGATGCAAGGAATTAGGGTTGTTATCACTGCAAATGTTACTCTTCTTTTACCTCAGCTAGGCATGGGATCTCCCCAGCTCATTTTCGCCTCATCATTATAAAATTCAGTGGTTTCTTTCAAAAGGTCCACATTTGTACATGTTTTCACATGCAGAAATGCTCCTCCAGGCTAGTGTTCATTGCTCAGTGCCGTGCTACGCAGAAAGACTCAGCTAATTTGAAATGAGTTAACTGGGTTAACCTCTGTGACCACAGCACCACTATGGCTAAATTACAACCAGTAGCATAGACTCGCTGCAAGAGCATCACACATCTGTAACAGCTGTCATCTCCTTCTGTAGGCCTTGGAAGGAAATTTGGTGTCTCAGACACCACATTAATATAACTGTGGGTAAATTGATGATCACTTTTCTTGAGTAACATGTTTCATTGTCTTTTTTCCCCTAATTGCTCCTTCTCCTCTTCATTCTTTTTCCCTTCTTCTGTATTACAGTAATTCTTTGATATCACAATGAGGATCCAAGGACCCAAAAGCTGTATAAACAGACAATAAATAATTAAACAGGTCTTTCCCCAAAGGACAGAAGAGAGGAAAAGTGCTCTCAGACAAAACTCTTACTTTCTTTTGCATTGTACTGGAGTTCCTAACCTATAAAGAGGAAGCACACAGTGTGTCTGGTTCAGGACTGGGGTTCATCTCGCCTGATGGTTATTTGCAAAATCCATTTATCAATAAAGTCCTTGTACTGGACTTAGGCATTTGGCAAGGAATGAGGTATGGTTCCTCTAGCATGGCTGACTAGCATCTTAACCAAAACTCTCTGTTAGGCAAGGAAATGTTAAAGCAATAATTTTTTAATGAGATGTCAACATGGTTTCTACAGGAACATTCTCCAACAATAAAGCAGAAACACAGAGGTGCTAAGTATGCATTATAAGGGTTTTCTTATTTATTTACTCCTTTATATTTTTGGTGCAATATTCTCAGGTATTGTATTTTTGCTGGAAAAAACCATGATAGATTTAAAAACCATTTTTCGTAGCAATAGTTTATTCCTGCCTGCTACACTTTTCCCTTTATTTCTTTTCACAACCTTTACCTGAAGAAACAGAAGCAGAAAAAATGATAAGCCAAATGGAAGGGAAGGACAAAGACAAATCCTCAATACCCCAAAATAGTAATACTAATCTAAGGAAAATTTCTTTCATTTTTCATTTTATATTCCTTCAATTTTAGAAAAAAAAAGATGGAAAAAAGAAATTAAAGTCTTTCCTTAATTTTTTTCTTTTTTTGTGAGGCCTTTTTAATTTTTAAAAACCTGTAACAAAACATTTATAATACTGTGTTTGCATACAGAAAATTAAACAGATATTTTTTTTCTGATCATAATTCCAGTTCTTGATTTAAAAGCACATTTTTTACTTGGGAATAAGTATTGAGCAATATAACTTCCCTGTTTCCATAAAGCTACTTTTAAAATGTTTGGGCAGAAACTTCAGGAAGTTCTAAGTACCGTTTCCTGTTGCACTGATGATGGGTTGGCATGAGGTTCTTCAGTTCTGGAAATGCATAAAACATATCACAGCTTCTTCATTTGCTTTACTGTAACAGTGTTTCCAATATTTTGTATGAATTTCTTCCAAGGAATTTTGTGAAGTTCTAAGATAGAGATGCTACACAAACTCCTACACTGCTCTCTTCTTTGTGTAGGCAGTGGGTGCATTAAGTGAAAGTGGTATGGGGCACACTGTGATGAGCTTGTATTGGCAGCCTAACGCCTCTTGGAGTTTATCTAAAATGGAACGAGGAGGTGAGACCCTGAACAGTTTGGTGCCCACCCTTCCCTCTGCCTACACCCAGCACATTGCTTGCGTTGTGCTCCCTGCACTGAGGAGCACAGGTAAGACAAACACAACTTCACATCCCTCTGCAAGCACAGCTGCAACAGCAGTTCTGTGAATCTGCTCACATGTACAACTAACATTATCCAGTTAAATATGTTCTTCTTTTAATAGAATTTAAACAGTTTCTGAAAGCTTCGCAGATACCACATGAACACCATATCAGACACTGCCTTGGTCAATTTATTGTTCTTTTATGTGTTACCTTTGATCCTGTTTTGAAAACCGGCATTTACATCAATGTATGTTCACAGTTAGCAAATGGTAGATTAAATACAATGATATTAATCTATCAGGTTTGCAAGGATGATAGTTATCGCCATTTATTCCTTATGGTAAGTTCTACACAAAAATGCAGTCTTTCCAAAAGACTTCAGCTTTTCTGCAGCTTTTTCAGAGAATTTTACATCCTGGCATTTTGTTCTGTATTAAGACTGGTCATATTGAACTCTATGAGAATTGTGAATGGAACCATGTGAGGCATTCAAAGAGAGAAGGAAGCAGAAATGCAGTTAAGGTATTATAGAGTTTAGCTTAAAAGTTTTTTTTGCATTTAATAATTGCACTTAGCTACATACCTGCATTATATGCACACATGCACGCACAAAAAGTGTGTGTATTAAAAGACAGGTAGACAGGGAAAAGGAAATATATATGTGGTATAAATATTGTATATCTTTGTTTAGAAGCTACCCTCATTTAGTAGCTGCACCTTAACCATGCACCTTTACTATGCAAGCCGCAGGGGAAAGTAATTAAATTTAATAGCTGCTGCCCTCGTTTTGAAGTCGCCCTCAATATAAAGCTGCACAGGGAAGTAATTAAATTTAATAGAAGCTGTGGATTCTAAACAAAGATATATGGTATAAAGTCCATATAGTTCTTGGAAAGTTAATTTCCAGCAGTAGCAGGCCTGTCGCTTGAAATATTCATGGTTTTGTAATTGTTTGAATCAAATCTCCAGCTCCAAAGGAACTTTCTCTGTATGTGAAATGATGGAATGATGAAGGATCTGAGCATGTACTTGGATACCACCATAACAAGAATAACAACAACAACAATAATAAAAGAATGACGAACAAAATAAGATTATAAAAGAAGCCCCCCAAAAGTCACATGTTAATATTCCGCTCTCATTTTCATCAGTCACTGAAGCAATACCCCCTAGATCAGTGCATTAACTTGTTTATCTTTTACAATGAGGAAAAACTTCATAGCTTCATCATTCATTCCAGAGTGAGGGGAGAAAAAACAAAAGGCAGCCACCGAAATTTGCATGGTGCTCAATTATACATTAGTGAACATCACTTGGCAATCTGTTCATATCAATTTAATTGGATTTTAATACTGCCTCTGATCTTGTTTTCTAATTAACAGCAGTGCCTGGCAATAAAGCAGAACCATGCACCCAGCAACACCTTTGATCTCAACCATATGGAGCTCCTCCGTGCTCTTGAAAAATTTTTTTTCCTTGCCTCCAATGCAGGCCGAGAGAAACTGGGGCCCCCAGATGGCCAAATACCACTCATGAGTGCGACTTCATTGATTATTTTCCTTCCTGATTGATCCTGATTGAAAATAAATAAAACATGCACATGGAACTGGATGCAAATTGGTGTTGCAAGCTTTTGGTTATGTTGGTGGTTTTCTCTGCTCCTGCTTTAGATGACAAGTACTGAAGTAAACATTAATTGACTCAGTGGTCTGTATGTAGGAGCATAACTTTATCACAAGGACCTTTTGTTTTGTGTCCTGTGGTTACTGTCCTACCACAGCCAGTTTTAAAACTGAGATTAAAGGAAGTTAACTATTCATTCTTTATCTTTCTGATATTATCATCATAGACAAACTATTTAGGCATGAGTTCAGCTCACCAGTTTGATTTGTATCTACTTTTTGTTGATTTGTTCTTGACAGCTGATTTTTTTTCCGTCTTTCTTTTTTCAGGACCCCTAAGTAAAAGGCACACAGAACAGAACTCTGATTTTTGTTTCCTGCACAGGTCTGGCTTCAGGTACAGTATGCTCAAACAGAACAAATGTTGGCATGTCATTTTTCCCATGTTCTCCAGACAGAAGTTGCAATAGTTCTCTGAGATACAAGGAACTGACTTGATAAATTTCTTCCTTGGGTTCAAAGTAGAAATAAAAAATGTTCCAGAATGTTAGTTTATGAAGTGGACTTTTATAAAAACATTTAAAAGTGATATAAAAATAATATAAATAAATATATTTTACTTGGTTTTGCAAAGAAGTGAGCAACTAGAGGGAAAAACAGTGCTGTCTTCTTGAAACTTAAGTATTACATAATGATGGCACAAAGAACAACTTTGATTTTTGGCTTTGGGATAAATACAGAGAAGTCATGCTTTTCTTCCTTCTCCTTTCAATTTCTGTTCTGAACATGCCATCTTAGCCTGTGCTTTGATTCAGATATGACCCATAAGCAAGGTCAGGTCACTCTTCCCTTAAAGAAAAGATCTCCAGCGAACACCCTGATGTGCTTCTGCAGAAGCACGTGCTGCTGACTTTGCAGGTGACATCTTTCCCTTTGTGTTAACAGAGACCCACCATAATGTTAAGAACACTGGCTCCAGGGCAGTGGCTTTTCATCCGAGATGCAATACCCTGACCATTTGTGTTCATTACGGAACTAGCAGAGCTCTCCAGCCTCGCTTGTAAACCATGTACTATTTATACAGTGTGTGAGCATTACACAGTGCCATCTCCTTTGGTTTCAGGTGGATGCTTTCCTTTGCATGGCTCAGAGCTATCATGCAGCACTGTTTGTGTGGTAATAACCACTGCTGCACACTGACACGTACCGGTGGAACTGCACTGAGCCATGCGTCTCCTCAGGTGCAGAAAGCTTATTAAATCTCTTGATTTTGTTGAAGTAGTTTATCTTTTCTGTCTCAACTTCAATGTCCATCTGCTTAAATGCCTTTACTTTTAAACTTTCACAGTTTCATCCAGTAAACTTGATGAGATGGTGTATGGTTTCCGCTTCTGTGGAGGTGTGGTAATATGTACTAGCCCAAGGTCAGAGCCAGCAATCCAGTAAGTAAAACAGACTGATAGCTGGGATAGAGGCAATGAATCCATGAACACACCAGATTCCCTTCTCTGCAGATCCAGAGCCCAATTCTTGCTGGCTTTGGTTTACATTCCATATGATCTATTTTACACATATGCTGCATTTCACTTCTGCAAGTGAGAACTTCTGAGGGAGAAAACACCCTGTCTGCTCTGAAAACAACTTTCTTTTACTGTATCAATAAACGGTAATTTGGAGACTGGGTTCCAGGGAGATGCTGGAAAGGTCCCCCAGTCTGATTGTGGTGAGCAGATCCCCAGGCAGATGAGAGGACTTTACAGGTCAGATTGATTGATAGAAACAGGGCTTATACTTGTACCAAATATGAGTTCAATCTGGATTTATCTCTTTCTTCATTTGCTTTCCAGAATTTCAAGCTACAAATATTTTCATTTTATCATGAAGGTTAAAAAAATAAAGGAATGAAGGAAATAAATGACCCAAAAGAAAACAGAAATTGCATTTTTATTCTGTTTCTGATTTGCTGATAAATTAACACAGTTCTAGCTTCTATGGAGTGCAGTGACATACACTGATGAGGGAGCAGAGCTGATAAATGTGAGGGCTTCCTGTTGCACCCTGCTAGTAAACTGCTGCTGATTGGATATGTTTCACCAAGATTACTGCTGTGGTCTTTCTGAGCACTGGGACTTAGAGACATTGTCAACATTAGTATGCTGGGACAGCATTTTGATCTTTGTTGCTGATTTCCTTGCTCTGATAACATGCTAGCTGCTGTCTTGTTTGCTTCCTGAACTGCTTGCTCCCAGTTTGGGTGAAAATTGGGGTTATTTTTGTTGCTGTTGTTGGTCTTTTTTAATCTTTAAGTTGTATATTCAACTCATTTTTTTGACTAACCACTCTACTGCTTGCACTTTACCTTTAGAAGTTAGAAAAGGGTTCAGGTGTGTCCCACCATATACTTTATTTAAAATAAAGGGTGCTTTGCTAGATAAAGGGTTGAGGGACCAGGACTTGCTAACAGAGCACAGTTTGAGGCATTTATGTTTAACAACCACCCCACACCCTACTTGTTTGGAAATGTTGCCTACTGGTGAATGTACAGAATAAGTGTTTTAGTTTCTCCATATCTCTGTGTCTGTGTTCCTGTGAGTATCAGATACATTTTTAATATGATTTCTGAAAAATGAACATAAGCTTTTTTTTCTATTATAAAACAATACTTGGTAAGATTATCACAATTGCACTACATAACAGGAGGAGGTTATTCAGCTGCTTTATTGACTTTAAACTTTTAGTGATGTTACTCCTTCTTATATTTAATGTTAGACACACCTCACAGGTGTCTAGGATGGCAAGAGTGAGCCACATAGCTGAGGTTCACAGCATCAAAAACAGTCTAATTTCTGTCTTTTCCCATTCTCAAAATATGAACATACTAGTTATTTGTACTCAGACCAAAATGATGAATTTGCACAACAACAACTGCTGACTACTAATATTTGATATATTTCTTCTTGGTTCTTTTAATTTTTAGATACTGTTTCCTGCATTTATTCTGAACTGATTGTTAAAGCATATAGTGTTTTGTGATATTTCATTATATTACATGAATTTTATTTTTCCCTTTTCCTTTTGTCTGGTGCAAATGTAATGATTTGCTTATTATTATTTCAAGCATTCATTTAATTTGCTGTATTGTTCAGAGGAAAAATTAATGAATGATGGGTGGTTTCTTCCCCAAAGTCTTTTTCCCCTCTTGAATTTAAGCATGAAAAGCTTCCCCAGCAGTGAAACTTAAACATACATGCAGATGATGACATGGCATCCTGTGAATGTACCATTGTGAAATGGGCTATATTGTCCTTCAAGGACCTGTCATCACACTAACGCCACTCGTAAAGAACAGCAGCTCTGGCAGCTGGCATTAAGCATATGGGATACTTTCTGTATTTGTGCCTTATTTTGCTGATCTAGGCTACGGCTCATGGGTAATACTGAGTTTTCAAAGTCCTCTTCTTGCCTGTTGATAATAGAGGAAGACTCATGCAGTATCTACAAAGCTAAGAGAACCAGCGCCTTCAGAAGTGTACTGCACTATTTCCTCACCTTTATACTTACTAGATAAGGTGACCCTGGAGGCTACGCAAAAGACTGAATTGTTAAATGTTGTTGATTCTGCGACTTTATGAAGGTTATCTGTATGGTGAGTTACAGCCTTATCTGATAAAAAGATACAGTTAAGGAATCTGTAACTACGACAAACAAACATACCAAGTTAGTGCAATGGCTTTGAGACTCTATCCTCAGCTTCTGAGAGTCCTGAAATATAATTACCTACAATCTGCTTGCCTTGTCTCAGACTTTCAGGTTAGTACTTTAGCTCTACCATCCATGGTGGAGAATTCCTCTCCCACCTTCCTGCTGTTGTCTTCAGTTTGAAGTCAGCAGGATTTCTGGGCCTGACAGATTCCCATGTGTCTTTGCAATTCTCACTCCTCCCCTCTTTTTTTTATTTAAACTTGCATGACTTCATCAGAATAATACCTTCACAACCCAGTAAACGTGAAGTTATGAGTTTTTTCTCTCTTCCAGACACTGTATGCTGGCTTTAATATTTCAGAGATGTTTTTGTTCTCATTTCTCTGCGAAGGAGAGTACAACAAGGTTAAGACTCAGACTCTCAAAGGAACTTTCACTCCAAGACTGGAACTGAGCTTGTTTAGCTCCAAGTAGGTCTGGGTGCAATGGGCAGCTTCTGCAACGATGGCTGAGAAGGCTCCTTGTCTGACAAACAGGGAGTGAACCACTTTCACCTCGCGGTGTCATCTTCCTTCCAGGGCATGATGCTACTAGCCAGGCTTTGTAATACAGGGGTGTAGAATGACACACATACCCTGGAGACAGGATTTGTGTTCTTCTAAGACTAGAAGCAAGTCTTTTGTGTTTCTTTGGTTTTGTCTTATGATTTATTTCATTTCTTCTGTTCATCAATTGTGCTGTTTGCCAAGGGGGAACAATCATTATTCTGCAACATTTCCTCCTTCCAGCCAGGAAACACACAGCTGACCACACAGGGCTTCTTCAAAGCTGGTGTACTTTGTTATCATATTCTGCTTCTTTTACTTGCCTTTTGTCCCCAAGAGAGACACAGGACTCCATATGTGTCAGCAAATCTCCTGGACTTTCAGGTGTTTCCTCAGGGGAATTGTTTTCCAGCTTAATGCAGTTAAACACTGGACACTCTCTTGGCTCTCCCTCATGCTTTTTTCCCCACAACTAGACATGGCTTTCTGCAGGTGGAAGTGGTTGCTTCTCAGCTGCTGCATGTGCCAAAGGACTCAGATAGAGAGCACTAATTTTTCCATTTCCCATTTCCTGCTCTGCTCATATTTGGGACATCTTGACTCAGTTTGTGCTACTTTTTTTCTTACTGACAGAGCAAGCCAGCCATGACCCATTAGGCTGACCAGGAAAACAAAAGTTTTTGTGACTGTAATACCAGTGTGACCAGAAGGGGAATATCTAGAATGTATCTATTGCATATCTATTATATGTTCAATGCATATATTGTTATTTAACTGTCAAGCCTTCCAGCCCCTCACAGAATCACAGAAGAGTCTGAGTTGTATGGGACCCAGAAGGATCATCAAATCCAACTCTTAAATGAATGACCCACATGGGGATCAAACCTGCAGCCTTGTTGTTGTTAGCACCAGCCTCTGACCGACTGAGCCAATCTCAGGGGATAGTTCTTCCTGTCTGCAGCACGCACAGCTACTGGAGTGACATTCTGAGTTGATGGGTTAAGATTTCAGCGCTGTGTATACAGTGAAATGGAAGCTAATCTGCTTGCATAATTCCTCTATGCCACCCCTGGTTTATAAAGAACAAAGGTAATGTGACTATCTTTTAATTTAAAATATGATAATGTACCATTTAGCTTCCTCTGCTGTCCAGTGAAAGATGGGTCAAAATTTTGTCTGAGTGCTCAGACGTGTGCTGTTGAAAGGCAGGATACAAAAAAGTAGGAATAAAAGCATGTACTAAAATGATATGTCTATAAGAAGCAAAAGGTTTTTTTTAAAAAATTGGACTACTCCTATAATACAGTGGCTGCGGTTATGCTATAATTAGAACATAATTACATTGTCTTTATAATTCTGGTTACTTGTAATTAACATTAATGCATATGAGGAAGTAAACTACATATCTGAATTGCTTATTAGTACCCTGTTAGGACTGGAGCCTACAAACATATATGGAAGTTTACTCACCAAATATTTTCATTGGCTGTCACGGAATGACTCATGTGACTAACGCTGTGAATGGGTGTTTGTAGGCAGCAACCCTTAGATTCTAACTGAAATTAACATGAAGTTAACTGCACTAACCACTTTGGATTTACCTGCTGCAATTACCCTGAAGTTATACTTTGATTTTTTTTAATATTTTATTTATGGTAGGCATGAAAAGAATTGGTTCTGCTGAAGTGTTAGTGCTCCAACTATGTGGAAAATAGTAACCACAATGCAAGTAAAGTGGAATTCCAACCAGTTCAAACTGTGCCGTAGAGTGGATCGAGCATTTTTTTGGTAGATACACTTGTTTGTAACTGCAATTTGGCCCAGAACTTCCTAGTTCCAGAAGCTAACTATTTTTAAAATAGCTACTAGCAATAGCAAGAGCTGTGCATCCTCCATACAAGGCAAGATGCAGCATTTTCAACCTTTCTGTAGGAAGTGGTAGGTAGCAGGGCCCCTTTCTATTCTGACATTCCTAAAGGGAATGTAAGTAGATGAGCATATTTGTAATAAGATGTCTCGCACAGATAGCTGGAACTTTTAAAGAGCTCAGGAGGGAAAAAAATACTGGTCTCTAAAAACAAGCCTACTTTTTTCCTTCTCCTTAAAATCTTAAATGTTATTGTACAAAGAAGAGGGCTTAATCTCGCATGACACATGGAGAAGGAGGAAGTTTGTGCAGAAGTATGTATCATCTGAGTTAAAAAAATTCATATCCAAATGCCATCCATTTCCAGCCTTTCTGCTCCTCCCCAATATATATATAATAACCTCATGATGAATGAATATCAGAAATAGATTAGATGCATGATAGACTGCAGTGCTTCTGAGAGTCTATTGTGGCAATGACCATTGAACTAAAGAGAATTTACATGACCAACCATTAGAATCGATCCAGTCTGTATTACAGATAGTCCCTAAATACGCATCAATGTGACAAATGGAAATAGCTGTACTGTACAGGCCAATAAGCTGTGATTCAAGGAGATCATAAATACTTATTGACACATAGACTGCTCAAAATGAACCTTGATTTAATGAACTAGAAGGGGGATTTTTGATGCTGTTAGAAATACTGTATTCTGCTAATTAGAGATCCCATTAGGTACCTTGCAAAGTTATTTTGTAGGCTGAAAAGGCTTCTTAATGAGTAAAGTCCTGTCACGCATATGGCCAGTATTGTCGTTATATACACAGAATGGTCAGGCAGAAGTGAAGCTAAAGGAAGCCTTTACAGTCATTTGTTCCTTACAGCATGAGGATTTATCGGCTGTGACATTTATCGTGTCTTTGTTTCCCCTATGGAAAGATGCTGAGAATAGGGGGTATCACTAACACAGAAGCATCATGTGAAATTTCTGGTGTAAGTAAGAGATAATCAGCATCCCAAGGGGGCTCCTGAGTTTTGCCTCCCAGTTTTCTCAGGGAAATTCTCTTTTTATTTTGAGGGTGGAGGGTGGAGAGGGCAGGGGGGTATTATGAACTTACTTACAGCAGCCCTATTTGGTGGACTGAGCAGAGGAATGGAGATTATGGCACGGGTAATACACACTAAATCTGGTTGCCCTAGATGTCAAGAGTCCTCTGCTCTCTTAGTGTTATTTTTATCTCAAGGCATTTATCGCACGGATGTTATGCTACCAGAAGATACTGATTATTGATATTGATTACAATTAGTGTTATCTGTTATCAGTGACACAGAAATTTACACTAGATATGGTGGTAACTTCTTGGGTCCAGTGGGAGATATTTAGTCACTTAAATCTTGGTACATGTTAGCATTTCAGATGCCTTGGGTATCTAAGACACCTTCCTGGGATTAGCAGGACCTTCATGAGACCTTTTCCTTCTCGAGTGGCAGCTGCAAGTCAGCACAAAAACTCTGAGCCATTTTAGCTACTTTTTAGGCACCAGGCTTTGGAAAATGAGTCCCGTCTTACATTTCAGGTTCTCCTACTGCTGTCCATAGCCCTGAAGGGGTGGCAGGAATTGTCAAAGTGACTTCCAAAATACTTTTCTGTGAAGGAACAGCTGACTACCTTTCTCTCCCAGTAGTTGCTCAGTAATTACAGTCAGTGCTCTTCATTCCTTTGCACTGAAAGAAGCAAGGAGTTTCCTGCAATGAAAAGCAGCACCCTGCTCAGTGACTATCCCAAGTGTTTGTCTCTGCATGAGAAGAAGGTTGCAGTCAGGGTTTATTAAACCAAGACAGGTGAACCTACAGGAAGGGTGAAATTTGAGGATCTCGTTCTCCATTGTGCCATCATCATTTTTACAACTACAAAGGAAATACCAAATGGTGAATCCCAGTGAGTCTGGTAGCATTTTGTCTCCACTATGCACAGATGCAGAGCAAGACAGAAATGGTCCTGAAGTCTGAATTTTTAGCTTGCTTGATTTGTCACAGTTTTAATTCCCTAACACAAGCCATGTTTTGTTTGGCGAAAAGAGATCTCAGATTTAAAAGTACATTTAAAATTCAAAAAGTTTATATTTTTTTAAGTCAGAAAACAAAGAGTATTTGTAGACAGTATTTTTTGTTTGTCCAAGCTTTCCACCATAACAGAATAGACAGGGTACTTCCTCTTCTTTCCTAAAACCAGTAGGCTTTAGCAAGCAGTTCTTCCTGCAAAGAGTTAATTGAAGCAAATAAAGTTCTTACATTGTTAATAATCCTCCCAATTTGATCTTGTTCTTTTTCCCCCTCAAGCAGTAAGAGGATAAGTGCGAGTGATAGCCAGATTTATAAATTATTTCTTGCAAGCTGAATGCTTTAAAAGGGAATATAAAAATCTGCTATGTGTCAGGCGATCCATGGAGGCATTAGCAAGCGTGGCTGATTCTCAGTCCCCTGAAAGCAGGAGTGATAATTTGTAAATCTAGGAACTGTACGTGGAGAATGGTAATTTGTCATTAGTAAGATTAACATGATCAAGGGAATAGAATAGATTATTTACATATAAAATACAGAAGATCATTGATGCAGCAGTGATGAATAAATACATTTTGATAAAATTAAGTCAATATTTTTGGGAATCAATACATAAGTTTTTGGCTGTCATATAACATTGCAGCTTATATTTTATGCTGTATAAAACGTATGGTCTATTTGAGAATGGTTACATAGATGAAGTCTTTTGCCTGGGCTTCATTATTTAATCTACCTGTAGAGCAGTCCTTTTGAAACACTGTGCATTTAGCAACAAATTAGTTTTCTTAGTTCCTTTAGAATGAAATACCACTTAAAATGTAGAATAGCTATGCTCTCAAACACTATTTAAAGGGACGCGGCATTTTTATTATTGCAGTTTCATATTCCAGTTAATTTTTTTTTGGTTAAGTAGATTTTTCTTTTTGCAGAGAAAAACTATTGCAAATAATTTAATACATTTTGATCGTGTTTTCAATGCAGAGTGAATTACAGTTGCTGACATGGTTCATTTACTTACACAAACTGTTCTTGTGCTCACACTGTTGTTCAAAAATTCAACACTATCAGGTAAAAAAAAATTGAATGAAGATAGGAAACCATTATCCTGACCACTAAGTAATGGAGAATGAGATATCAATTGGCAAGTTGTTAACTCTGATTTTCAAACACACCATTTGCAGTGACTTGTAACTACCTACAATAAGTGGATATAACCTCTTTTTTTTTTTAAATTTTCTGAAAGCTTCAGCAAACTATGCTATCATAGTGTTTAAAGAATTTAAAGCAAATTACTTAAGGAATATTGCTCAAAGCAAATGCTATGCAAGACAGTAAGTGACTTTTGTGGGTGACCGAGCACTGAAGCAAAGCTATGAAGTTTGCTAATGTAGACACTGTTTATTTGCAGGAAGATTCCTTTGCCACAGATGTTCTCAACAAAACCAGTTCTTGATCTTGCCGATGTGAATATGTGCAATGCTACACATGTGTAGACCCAGGGAGTTCAGTGGGATTGCTCATGTGCATAAAATTACTTCTGTGCCTGCATGTACAAGGCTCAGGGCATTGGAGAGATTTAATCATTAAAAGGTGAAACAGAGGCATTTTTGTTATACTTTGTTATATTGTGAAAAATCACAAGTCAGTCTTAGTTACAGAATTGCTTTTCTCACAGAACAGGATACCCAAAAAAAATAAAACAAACCAGAAGACAACATTGTTTTATGGCAGTATAAGCTTTGAACATTCTCTGCCGTAGGTTGCTCAGACTTCCATTGACATCATGAGGGGGCTGTGTTTAGATGAATAATTTTTTTGGCAAGGGCAAACAAATGAATAAATGCTCAAGGGAGAGCTAAGCTGAAAGAGGAGGAGGCCAGAAATTCAGGACTCATACATGTAAGGTTACTCTGACTTTACATATAACCACGGTACTTCACTCAGTTCCATGGTTTTGTTTGTAATTAGAACAACCAATTTGCAAATGCAAACCTGCAATAAGCACCCATTTGCCAACCCAACTGCTGGCCATAGAGGGCCCAAAATGGCTCCTTTTACATGAATACAGAGAAATAAATTGAAAGGAAATGGATGAATGCATAGATGCATGCATGCAGGGACAGGAAAACATAAATAATACCAAGTGTCTGAAAAACCACCCCATAGAACACAGCTTAGTAGAGGAGTATGAAAGAAAAAGAGGTCATTTTCTACTATAACCTTTCAGTAGGGGAGGCTTGACCACAAGGGGATTTCTCTTGTCCTTGTCCAAAATGAACCTTAAAGTCTTTAGTGGTCAGATTGACAAGTAACTCCATAGAGATTGCAGATACCTCTGAGCTTCAGATTTATGCTTTAAAATAATTCTGGATTGCAAAGGCTGCATATTTCCTTAACAGGAAAAAATGAATGGATTTATGCTCCTGTTATTTCCTCCCCGTTTCAAAGCCTAGATGAAGGCTAGAATTGTTGGAGAAAACAAAGGTTTGTGAAAGATGTTTGACATCTGAGGTCTGTATTTGTTGCCCCTAAACCTAGGCATTTGTTCAGGGAGAGAATTTAGAAGCACTGTTACCCCAAATTGACCATATAATTAACATGGAAAATGAGATCTCTCCATTAATTGTTTATACAATTAATCTTAGGGCAACTGTTTGTACCAGTTACATACCTAGTAGAGAGACCTGATATTACTTGGATTAAATTTGAGCTTTAAGTGCCTTTGAAATAGACAAGCATGGTTTTCACCCTGAAATGAATGTCCTATAAAATTTCTAACAAGACCTACTGCAATCTAGCTTACAGAGATAAGGATCTGTAGATACCCTTCAAACGAAACATCTCATAGAAATAATTACTTTCCTAAACTAAAGAGTTAGTTTAGTAGGATATTTATTGTGTGCTAAGATTACTAAAACAATATTTTGGGGGAAGCTTAATAGCTGTATAAGAATGATAGTATGAAACACAAAAGATACCAGTCTTATGTTTTCTTACTGAACCAGTAAATATTGGTAATCATTTAATACCTCCTTCAAAGCTTTAGTTTATATTATTTGAGTTTTTATACTGGAGAAGCAAAGGAGTTAAAATAGTCCAATTTTCACTTTAGCCAATCTCATTACTTAAAATTATGCCATCATGCATGACAACTGGCCATGCCCTCCTAAATGGGGTAAGAATTTCAACATAAAAATTAGAGAAAAAATAAAAGAGAAAAATTCTAATTTCTAATATGAGTTTTGGGCATTAAAACTCTATACAAGAAAAGTGATGGCAGCAACTGTTATCTTGAGTAGCTCCATGGACTGTTATAGGCAACCATTTTCATGAATCACTTCACAAAACAGTTTTAAAATATGTCTTTAATATATCAATAAAGAAACCTATAAAATATTTCTAAATCAGATTGACAATGGTTTTGTATCTGATGGTTAAAAAGTACACTGTTTTACTTTGATATTAACGGAGTAGTGGGTCTTAGGAGGCTTAACCTGAACTTTTTGGAATTGTCACTTCAGGAAGAGTTTCATGTGTTCAATCTTTACCTGAACAAGGAACGCAAAGTTGTTCAAATTCTAGAAAATTATTTGAAAGCTATTCCATTTGCTCTGCCTCTGTTAGATGGGATGGAAAGAAAGAGGGAGCCTCTCAGCACCATGGAGGACACACTGTAAATGTACTTTGTGCAAAGCTACCATGTCTTTTAGAAAACTGAGCCTGGGGCTCCAGCAAATCTCATGGTGAGGACTAACCGTGGTGCTCTGCATTCTTGGGAGAGGTAAATCCTCTCTCTGCAGCAAGGCACAGCTACACCCTTCCCTTTGCTGTGCTTCCAGGATTCCTGGCTTTCCCTGTAGGCCCTGAGCTAGGACCCCATAGAGCCCTTAGTGCAGAGTTATGCAAACATGGATTTAGCGAGTCTCAAGAACTCTGCAGGAAGTGAATTTGGCATACAGTGGATCATATGAAAATTTCCTCTGGCTTTAGAGGAAGATGAAATTTTTCTTTCTGTTTTGTATTTAAACAGACTCAAAATCTCAAGTCAAAACACTGTTGGACCTACTGAGTTCCACCTGGCTCATGTCAAATCCATGTAATACCCCAAGTTTTATATGGTTTAGGAAAAAAACCCATAAATCGAATCAGAATGACTTGAAAGGCTGAACTTCAGTGAACTTTAGGACAAACTGGAGTTGAGCTACAAGCTTCTATGAAATCTGAAACCAAGCAGATTTTGCCTGGCTTCTTTTGAGGTTCATGATTTTTGAAAAGACCTATAGCATTGCCAGTATTTATCATGAAACTTGCCCTAACTGGTGTTTTCATTAAGGCCTCTCTTCTTGAAATGAAGTGACCATGTGAAAATCTCATCTTTCATTTAAAAGAGAGCAGAAGCTTTCAATCCCTGTGGTTGTGGCGAGAATCTTGAATGTGTGCCCAAGCGCACCAACAGTTCAAAACCAAAGGTGACTCCAGAGACTCCGGCATGCACGATATTATTTTAAACTCACAATTTTAGGACATAATCTAATAGTTTTTGAGCATGAAATCTAGCCCACTATCTGTAACTCTACATTCTATCCAGAGGACATTAAGGGTTTTTATTCCTTCTCTTATTGTTACGGTGCTTTAGAAGACAACTTCAAAGTGTTTAGGTATTGGCAAGTCTGGCTCCAGATCTGACAGCTGTGGCAATGTCTCTCTGCTGAAACCCTGCATCCCTGTGTACCTGGGTTTTTTGTAACCAGCGAGACAAAATCTAGAGAGATGCTTAAGTTCTAACTCAGCCCCATGTTTAATAACTTAATTCCTTCCAACCCCCAAGTTTATTTTAATAGCACCATTTTCCTTTGAAGGCTGTAGGTAATTCACTCCTCTTTAACAATGTACAGATGGTTTCTGGAAAAGCCCCTTTGTTCCTTCAAATAAATAACACAAAAAGGCTTACTGATTATGCCCACGTAGGGGACTGTGTTGTGCTTTTCATTTATTAGTTGATTCTGCCATTTATTTTGGCTTGTGCTTCTTTTGGACGCGTTAAAGACTTTTCTTGCTCATGCTCAGGGAAAGAGTTTGTTTGATGTCAAAGCCGGGGAATTTCCTTGGTATCAGAGAGTCTTACAATTTTACATTAAATACATTTCATGGACCAAAAAGCCACCTAAATGGACCACACATCTTTCCTGAATTTAGCTCAAAGACATTGCAAGTGCTTCTGAAAATTCAATCTCATGGTAAACATTTAAAACAACAAAAATGATAGTCACCAATACAGAATATTTTTGTATGGCATTAGCATAAAAATGTTTTGGTTGGGAATTTTAGTCATGTTTTCATGTTATTTATTTTGTGAGAAAGGATAATGCTTATAGTTGGGAATTAGCTTCCTTTTCTGAATTAAGCTAAACTAGTTATCAGAAAGGCTAACAGAACTAAAGGCCCAGTAACCTGATGTTTTGTTGTAAAATAGCAGTCCAATTATTTAGGAACTGTAAAGCTCTGATAGCATTATGGAACAAGATCTCCTTGTGCTAACAAAGGTGGCAAAGTTACAGTTTCAGATGTGGTATTTGCTAAAGGTAATAGCCACTCTTTTTAATTTCATATTGTATAAAATTTTATCTTTTGTGGAGGCTTATTTTAAGAGCTTAATAGGGCTATCTAGTCTGCAGTTCAGATGTAAAAATATCAGGTGTGTTTACCAGGTAGCAATGACACTGTAGATGTCCAGCAAAGGTACACTTTGGGTAACAATCATGTGAAACTGATGCTTCAACTGGCAACTAGTTTGTGAAGAAATCCCTCAAAGTCTAGCATGCAAGTAAAATCTCATAAATCTATAAATACGTAAATTGAAGCTTTTTCAGATAAAATATAATTTCTCTTTTCATTTTTTCTTGCTACATTGCTATAGTTGGAAGTAGTTGGGCAGTCAGGCTGGAAATATGGACTTCAATTTACTAGGGTTTATAAACAGTGACTTAGAGGGCAGTGATACACATTAATTTTCAGGGAAGCATTTCAAGTTCCATTAGTTTCAGTGAGAAATGTAGATAATCTGCACTTTGGAAAATCTGGTCAATACAGTATCGTAAAGACTACTTTGCACATAACACCTCTTTTTTGTATTCAGAAGCTTCACAGTACCACAAGTTCTTCATCAGAAATGGCAAGAGTGATCTTTTCTGTAAGTATTTACTTTCTTTCTATTTAATATCTCTGAAAAAGCCTCAGGATGTTAAAACATACAAAGAAATAAATGTCTTTGTGGTATACACAGTTAAAATTGATCTCTTTATCTCTGTAAATCAGATATGGGGAGTAATATACGAAAGACTGTGCAAATGATTAAATTACAAACCTTTTCATTGTCAAATATTTAATCATAAAATGTGATATAGACTTAAATGAAAACAAATTTTGCTAGGGTTATTGGGTATATGCTTTAGGTAATGTTCCTATACTATTTTTCCTCCAGAATACAACATATGAGGTTGAAATAGTATATCATGTGCAGATTAAAGACAAATTACATATAGATGAGGTTACATTTAATTACCTGAAATAGCTTTGTATGTTGAGTGGAAACCACAGTTTTCATCAACACCATATTAATTATTGCTGCTGAAAGCTGTAATTGACTACTGTGTTTTTCGGCTCATGAGTCAATGGTGACTAAATGTTTACTTTACTGCTCCTAATTGCCTAAAATGAAGCACTTGTTTTTCCCTGGAAAATCTGTGGTCTAAGTTTTGCTCTTGTTTTCATGGATATAACCCCACAATCATTTACATGTATAGCTGAAAGCACAGTTGGCTTCAAAATTCCTGGCAAAAATGGTTAAGTGAGGGGCTCTAATTCTCTTAGCATCCAATACGGAGAAAAAGGAAATGCTGTGTCAATACTGTCCCACTCCTGGCTTCATTCTTCCATATGGCCCCGTAGAAGACCTGAACTTGCATTTAGAAGAGGGTGTCTACAGACCTCATTTGACCTTGTGTCAGCTGAATTCAAAATCCCTGTGGTAAAAGCACAAGCTCATCTCAGTTGTACCAAGCATGTAAGGGAATATGGTATACATGAAGGTGATTTGAACTACCATTAGGATTTTCTGCCACAGGAATTGCTTTGGAGACGCAAATACAGTGAAAAAGGACCAGACACGAAACCAGATGCTATGAACTCACAGGGATTAGACTCTTGTCCACCTTTACAGATCTCTTACAAGACCAAGCAGAAGCAGTGTGGTTCCCAGGAGAAGGTGTACAGAAGTAAGAAGCATTTCTGCTACAGGGAATTTGAGAAACTGTGGAATTACTAGCCTTGAAATTGCATAACCTCTTCATTCAGAATCACACTTTGTCCTGTGGAGAGGATAGAAATAATGCAGAAGATGGAGTAGAAAATAAGAGAAAAGAAGTGGCCAACCTAATCTGGAAAATCAAAGATTAGCTGTAGGGTAACAGAAGAGAAGGAATTATCTTTTTCAAAAAAGAGAAAAAATAGGTGGGGAGAAAAAAGAAAGGCAAGAGTAGTTCAAACAACTGGAGATCATGGCCCCTCTCCCTCCATTCTGTTTTTTGCTGACAGTGACAATGACTACTGTCCTGGTAAGAAATGCTCCCCTGTAGGAATGCCACCGGGTTGCTCTCAGCTTCACATGATTTGGGGAAACACGGCTGATTTTCAGAAGCTTTGGCATCTCTGTCAAGAGAATGACAACTGATTTTTCTTTTACATTATTCCATTTCACAAGCCTTCCCAAAAACCTGGTAGGATTCTTTACACTTCTGGAACAAGTATTTTGAGTTTGGAGGGAACCAACCCTAGATTTCAGCAAAATTCTATTCCTGTTACAGCCAATGAAAAGATTTTTACCACAGGGTCACTTGGATCATTGGGTAATCTGATGGATACTACTAGACCTTTCAATGTTACCAGTAGTCATTGAGTTATGTGGGCTAAGATGCTCCTCAGGCATAAGGCCTGGGACAAATGGGCATTACGTACATATTTCTACTATTTCCTCTGTATTGACTACCAGTCTGTCAAAAATGTCATGCATTCCCAAGAGAAGCCCACCTGTCCATTGCTAACGAGGTGGGTGAGACACAGGTTTTGTATCCATACTTGAGAACACATTGAAAGGTGTAGCTGAATGGACAAAGAGTTTTGGGCCATCTAGGAAACTGCTGCAGTGCTGAACTACAACGACAAAGACTTGACAAACAACTCAGGTTTAAAGAAAACAAACCTGTTAAATGAAGTGAGTGTCACTAAACCTTTCTGGAGCTTAAATAAATCACTTTCGCTGGGCTTTTGGTAAATGTGTGTGTATCTGTGGTACACAAAAATAATTGTATTGCTGTATATGTTTTTTAAAATTATTTTTAGGTGATTTTACCAGTCAGACTAAATTTTCAGTAATGAATGCTTTCCACAGCCTTGCAAACTTAAACCTCTGGCATAGATTTCATTCATATTACCAAGTTCTTATTCTTGTTACTCACTATTTTTAAAGTGCCTTGTATCATCAAGGTTTTTCTCCCACTAATGGCAATGATGTTTCTTTTGTGGGATCTCTGTACAGCCACTGCGTTCATTTTTTTTGTTGCAGAAACCAGTGTGTGTTCAGACACGAATTCTGTTCTTGCTTCAGATCTCTATGCATTTTCATAATGATCCTTAACATCCTTTTGACACTTCTTTCCTTGCCTTTCTGGCTCTATATTTTGACACTTATTCCACAAGAAAATAAAAGATCTTTATTTTGTAGTGGTGCATTTATGATACATCTGCACATTTCCACCTTGGAGCTGGAATGTAGTGTCAACAAACCTTGTCTGGCAGTACATGAATTCTCCATGGGGCTTCTTTTCATTGGAGGCTCTACTAGAAGAGGTATGGATATACATGGAGATGTTGTTGTCCAAAATTTGTACACACAGAGACACATACACAGACATTTGTTGCTGTTGTCACTTCTGGATAGGGACTACTGATTCACTGATTTCAGTACTTGCAGAACTTTCCTTATTAATATACTAGGTTAGCTTGAGAAAAATGGAGACATGAAAATTTATTTCTATTTTTATAGTTGCTGCCATCTTACACACACACATGCATGCACCCATGTCTATATTAGATCATCTGTTTTTCAGAAGTCTACACTAAAACAAAGAGCAGTTTCAAAATAAGAATATCACAGGAAAAAATAGAGGCATGAACTCAAACCAAGAAAAGAAGACTGGGTGAAGAATATTGTGTGTTTTAGTATCAAAACATTCCCTGAATTTTGATGAAATATGTAGGAAATAGATCCCAGAATACCAGAGAGACCTAAATGCCAGTTCCCTTAGCTTTCAGTTTCTTTCTCTAGTTGGCTCAATAGAAATTTAGATGGTTGCTTATGAGCATCCATATTTTGGCTCTGCTTTTTGGGGGAAGGAGAAGCTGTATTGTATTAGATCAAGAATTTTAAACAGAATCACTATGATGTGACTCTTCATCAGTTCACAATGAGATCAGCTGGCCTTCTCACCTTCCTTCAACTTCATTAGAATGGCAATATATGACTTAACACATGAAAGCTGCATTCTCTGCCAAGTAAATTAAATTCTTATAATAAGAAGCAGAGTGGTCCAGTGGTCGAAAAGTAGGGCTGGCAGCCAGCAACTCCTAAATTTTAATCCCAGTGCAACTTAGTGAGTAACTTCAGGCAAGTTACTTAACCTCCTAGTTTCCACCTCATAAAATTGTAATAATAAAAGTGTTTTTCTGAAGACCAATTAGTTAATGCTTGTTCTCCATCTGAAGAGAAAAATGCAAAGTACCATGCAGGTACTGAGCCTAATTAATTCTTAAACTCTAATCATATCAAAGCCTCATCATGATTACCCCAGTTAAGTAAACTGATAAGATTATCAAAAGTATAGAGCCAAAACATCCAACACTTTTGATTCACAGGATCTGTAAGGGACCTGTCATCCATGTTGACCCAAGGGCAATGTGCAACAGGTTGAAAAGCCAGCCCATGGCTCCCCGTGGGGTGTGCTGGTGTCTGACAGCTCCAGTTCTGCTCCCACCCCCTTGTACAGGCTGCTACACCATGGTGTGAGCATTTTGAGAGCCAAAGGGTGCTGCTGCGAATCAAACATCCAGATGGCACTGAAGTGTGAGGCTGCTGTTTAGATCTCACATTTTGTTTAGGTTGGATCGCTGTTTGAGGAGGATGAAAAGCAAAAGATATTCTTTCCAAGGCTCCAAACTCAACTGATGCCCACTTAAATAGTTCCAGATCTGCTTTGTATAGACAGAAACATAGGAGTAATTTAAGTGTTTTGAGAGAAATATCAACTTCTTCCCAAGCCTCCTCTCTGTTGGAGACCCGCCATCACAAACATGGAGGACATGCAGATCTGAAGATCCATAATTTATGGAAGAGAGTGGAATACCAGGCAGATCAAACATCTGGTGGAGTGGCTGTTGTCAAGTCCTCAAATGTTTAACTGATTGCACTTGTCAAAGAGCTGTAGGATAGATCTGAGGGGAGAGTTTGGCCCTTAGTGTTGCTGGTTTTCATCCCATAATTTCCAGAGTGTTCTTTGTGCCTTGTTTACTGCAGAATATGATTAGATTTTAATTTAACAGGCGAGGAATGTGTCTTTCATGTGGCAAGTCAGAAGGGCCTCGGAGCTTTATAGTGGGGATGGGGGGATGGGGCTGGCGCTCATTGTGAAGCAGTGGAGAGTCCTGCTATATTGCTCATCTTAAGATGCTGTTTATAAATAGGTCCCACTTGTCTGGGACATAATGATTTCAATCATTTGTGCTGTATAAATAAACAGGGCATTGTGAGCTTACTCGTTCAGGAATTGTCCCTGGCTTTAGTTTTGGCCACAGACTCCCAGAGGCCTGCAATCAATCTAAACTGGAGGATTGAAAGAAACAGTCCGTTTGTGATCTGAAGCCATCAGGGGAGAAGGGAGGGCCAGTGGGTCTGGAGGGGGAAGCAGGAGAGCAGGAAAGGGGGATCTTCCATGGAGTCCTGGTGAAGGACAGCCTGGGAGAGCCTCTGGCCAGCCTGCCATGAGCAGGAGGTTGGCCAAGGCTGATGGGATGCAAAATGGGCTCTTCTTGGTCTGGTAGGACACAGGCAGTTTGCAAGGGAAGGAGACTGCTCCCACCCAGTGTGGTGTGAAGCACTGGAGAGCAAGCAAGGACTGTGGCGTGTCCTGTATGGGAGGCACTGAGTGTGCCAACCAAGAGGTAGATTGGAAAGGGCAGCACTGACTCACTGCAGGCTGTGCCTACCCACCTTGTGCTCTGTTTGCTTCCAGGGGTTCCTCCACATGCACAAACTACTCAGCCAAGCTCCCCTCTTAGTACCTCGGCCTTGTAGCCTAGTTTTTGTCCCTTCTTGTTTCGGACCCACAGACTTCCATTAGAAGTAAGGCTTGACTTAGGAAGCATAGGAATTTAAAAAATTAGAGTTTTCCTTGATGACAGTAAATACTTTGGACAATGTTCTTTTATTTTCTTACACAGCGTTGAAGATGTGCAATTCATTCAGTAGCCCTGTCAGCAAATCCTGCCCCACCTGTGTAAGCATTGCATATTTGGGGAGGAGCTGCCATAGTCCCATGTTCAGAGCTGCTTATGAGGAGAGAGACATAAGGTTCTCCTGAATTTACCAGTTCTTTCCTAAAGTTTGGGCTTTTTGTACATCCAGTCATTGAGTCTCAACTTCCCACAGCCTTTGGTATTTGCCTGTTTGCCTGACACCTTAACTATCACCTTCCTGTCTTATTTAAACATCCTCTGCAGCACGGCAGAGAAGGAGTGGAGAGGACCCAGTAGAGCATGGAACTCCAGTCCTCACACATCCTCCCATCCTCATTCCTCAAAGTCCTACATGGGCTTTCTGGGTTGATACCACAGTGCTGCCAAAATCAGTGGGATGAACTTACCAATTAAGAAAAGCAGAAAAATAACTTTTTTTTTGAGGAAAGAAGTAAAAATTGTTCTAGGACCAGCCAGGAAGCTGGAATTGATGCCATCTGGTCTATATAGTTATCATATCTAGCAGACAAAGTTTAATAGATGATTGAGAATTCATTAGAAAATGTTACTTCATCTTCCTGATATAAAAATAAAAATCTTCAAAACTAAGTGAACTTTACTTAGTAGTTTCCCCAAATTGTTTTCAGTTTCGCTAAGTACCTGGGAACTTAAAGAAAAGCACATGATAAGTAGAAACAAAACCTTGTTTTTGAATATTCCAGGTATATCAGTCTTCAATTTACCTTCCAAATTCTGTGTACTTTATAATGAGAATAAGGTCTTCTTTCTTTTCCCTTTTAACTCAGTTCAGAAAATATTAAATTTGAATTCCTGTCTTGTCAAGGATGAACCTCTAAATACTTCATTTGTATGGGTATGTCTTAAGATTCGCTTTTGTCCTGAATACTATTGCTTGGAAGGTTAATGAATTATACCTAAAAGGTTTTCATTTGGAAAATTTTGTTTTAAATTATCAAAATTAAAGAAACGGTTCCTTTTTTATGTGTATATATAATTATTGCACTTTCTATTTAACAATCTAGCTTTCATTTTCATTATCAGAATCATAAAAATGATTGAAGTGATGGTTTCTTTTTAACATGCAAACTGTTTTGTGCCAGAAGTTCTGAGAAATTAGATTTGCTTTTTCTATTTGCAGGTATAAAAGGAATTATGTCTGCTTATTTTATTTTGGTTTCTTTCTTTTTTTTCCAACTCCATTTTATTCTACTTTTCAAATGTTTCCTCTGCTGTTTACAAGTGAGGAAGAAAATCACTACAATTATTTTTAGTGAAACAAATAGAGGGAGTGAAGAAGTTCAGATGAAAAGTTATATTTGTAAAGGCAGAATAGAAAAGCAATTCACATTAATTCAAAGCAGAGTCTCTTTATTGGATTATAGGCTGATTGTGTTTACAAATACACTGCCAAGAGGGTTTTAATTTTGGGGCAATTTCATTGTTCATAGATATATATCTATATATAGATATATATCTATGAAATTATGTGGTTATGTGTTTTAAATGAGATACAGCTCTTTACTGCTTAATGTAATATATGCTTCTACTTTATGACATAGTGCAAAAGCAGAGCAATTTCTGAACAACTTAGTTGAAATATCATCATAAATGAAAGATGTAGACAATATTACATTTATAGACACAGTTTAAATTTGAATTCATTGGAACTTGGTGATCTCTTTATTTAACAAGGATGGACTTTATTATGAAAGTACAATCAAGCCATAATACTAACTCTTTGATTTCAGGCTTTTCAGCATTTACTACAGCAAGGTAAACACAAGAGTTTACATCCTCAGGCAGACCATAGCTCCATTTAGTTCAATATTCTTTCTGAAAGAGGAGTCAATAGTACATGTCCAGAGGAAAATATAAGAAAACTAGTAAACATAGAATGAATTTTCTCCCAGTCTCTACCTTCCCATGCGGTTATTTTCTTTCAGTCTACCCTCTGTCATGAATGAGTTTTTTAATACCCTCCCATGTGGGTATTACATCTATTGAAATGTGGGATTACCCCCATTTTATAGATTGATGATTTGATGTAAGGAATGGTATCTGCAACCTTCAAACTTTAGTGCTGCAATAGAGACAGCTGACCTGGCTTTAAAGAAATCTATGTGGTTGCTGGAAAAGTCTATGGCACTGTTCTTCCCTACATAGTATTTGATGGGTTTTATCCAGACTTGCAAAAATAAGCTTGTTTTGTTTAAATGACCATGTTTACCTTGAGCCAAGTTGCTCTTGATCAGCAAGTAGATTTCAGAGCAGGGTATGTATCCTTGGAGGAAACAGACCAACTATGGGGAACACTAAAAGCAATTATCCCTTGTAAGTTAGTAAATTTTATCAAATGGTAAGAGAATAGACATGTATGAATAATCTGAGCCTGCAGGAGAAATGAATTTGTTGAGAACTTTTACAGACAGCATCCAAAGGCATTTAATGTGTTCACGGACTAGAGTAAAAACCCTGCACGTAAACATATTATTGGGATTGTTTAAAACCATACGTGGACAAACCCATTCTCTAAACAAAGCTGAACTGAACTCTCGGATCTGAATGCCTGTAACCCTATGATGGGGAAAAATGTCAAATCCACACGTATGTTTTTCATGTGTATATCCATTACTCTCATTAGTTCAAGTTTCACTGTTGATAAAGTAAATTTTTTAAAAAGTTTCTACATAGGCTATGATAAAATGGAATTGATATTATATAGAGGTCTTTTTTGTTTGGTTCTGCTATGGTCTTTGCTAATGTTTCCTATTATTTTTGTAATAATAATAATAATAATAATAATAGTGATAGCGGTTGACACAACCGTAAAGCTTAATTGACAAGGTGAGTTAAAAAATTATTGCAATTGCTCTGAGTCTGTTTTCCACTTCTTTTGAATACTAAGTTTGAAAAGTGTTTATGCAGTTTCAGCATCTTTCCTACTTCTTCCTTCAAATCTAACTTGGGTGCTTTTTGACGTAATAATCTGGTCATGCATGACATCACAATCTGTTGCCATGGAAAGGACTGTACTATCAAACAAGTAGGAAAGATGGCCAAAGGTTACCTTACAACCTTTGAAGAGAGATAGAGATTTCAAAGGAAAAATCCATTAATACTTAAATATAGGGCAATGGGAAATATCATACTACCTTCACCCAAATCAATGACATAATTTTAAAAGGAACCACCCAAGTTGGCTGAGCTCCTATCTCCCCTCAGAATCCTCCATTTTCAGAGGTAATTTAAGTTTTATAAATATGTTCATATATATAAACAAATCACAAACTGTGCATGCTATGCTATCCACTGCAATCCAGTGAGTCTTTGCATTCAGATTGAAATGTGAGAATTTGATACTTTTGCAACAATCTTAAATCTACGATAGATTTCCTGAGTGATCTAAGTGCTCTATAAAATGGTAGGCTTGCTGACAGCAAAGACTAAAGTAAGTCGGTGCTTGAGAATATCTGTAGTGTACAGAGCTGGGTTTAGGCTTCCAGCACTGCACCCCTTCAGAGGAAGTTGTGGAACATGACCAAAAATAGGTCAGATCAGCAGTGAAGAAAAAGAGAGAAATGAGGCACCAAGAGGAGTCACGCAAGGTCAGATTCACTGCTCCTTCTGCTGCCAGGGGATCAGATGGCTTGGGGCAATGATTTGTGCCTCTGGGGGATCTCCCACCTGCCCCCCTCACCTGTGTACCATGAACCTTGAAGCAGCTGCAGCAGTGTGTCTGGTTTTCTGAGGCTGTGGTATAAACAAAATAGGTATCAGAGCCATGGCTGGATTTCCTTTCTGGAAATTTGCTGTCCAAGTTAGTAGCTTGTTTTGGTTATGCCTAGAGCTGATCCTGTATGCATAGCAATTACCCTTTATTATGCCTTTGAAATTAGGCAATGGTAGGATACAGCAGAAGTAATGCTGCTGTAATGGTTGAAAAGCTTTTATGGACCATAGGTGTGGCTGTTTGTTTGTGTTTATGTTCCTAATTTGTAGTTTGCAACCTCGCTGAGGTACTAGACCTCAATGAGCACCAAGCCATAAAGAAAGGTTTTCTTTTCCATTTGTTGAAGTTCTATAACAGAAGAAAAAAAAAAAGTGAAAATTCTTTAAAGAGAAGAAATACTTTCTCTTCTTTGATTTTATCACACTCAGAATGGTTATCTTTGAACACTATCAAACAACATGCATCAGGCCTACAAATGGCTGACAGGATTTTCTTCAGGCCTTCAGAGAATTCTTCCTCATAGAGCATAAGAATGAGAAGATTTCGGCATCAAAGACTCAAAAAAATTAGGGCTGTCTGAAGGCAGAGTGTTGTTACTGATTTTTTTTTTTCGGTAGCGTTAAGGAAGCTGAGTTTGTCCAGATTTGGACACTCTGTTAGGCAACTGCCCCTTACATACCATATTAGCAATCCCATGTATTTTCTTCGTGTAATCATTTGTGCAGTTGCTGTAACTAGACCCTGCCTGCTGTTGGCAAGGATGAAAAATACATCACTGCTTCTATCTCCAAGGTAAATTATTCTTCAGGGAAGTGTGCCTCTGGGGAATATTTTCTTAGGAGACCCATGAACAATGAGAGATTTTCCACAGGGAATGCCTACAGGGTAAAGTGTACTTCAAAGGGAGAGATCCAAGATGAAATGAGACTCTTCAAAGGCCAGCTCCACTTCCCCTCTCAACAAGACAAATGACTTCAAAGGGGAACCCACCAAGGTTGTAAATAACTTTTCCCCATAATACAAAAACTTTATTGAAGGCAAGTTCTTTCAGTAATGTGATATTTTTAAAGAAATCACCCAAAGCCAGGTGAGGTCTAAATGCATCCAGTGACCACCAGTATAAAACATTTCTATTCTTCAAGTAAGTGTATGACCATCTAGAGATCTTAGGGAATTGAAATGTGCACTGCTCCTTTCCTTTGCACTTATACAAAGTTATAGCAGGATTTAAAGCTTACAGGTCTGATGGCCTAAAGAACTATGAAAATCTAACAGCAGCTTTAGGGACCCTAGGGACCATTCCTATCCAGTGCCATTTTTCAAGTTAGGAACAGTTACCAGAAGTCAGTGAGGGACTAAGAAGACCCTATTTTTACATAGGACATTGCATTGCACAGGAACAATCTGACTGAAGTGTCTCAGATTCAAAACAATATTAAAGCAATATCAATTAAAGGTAACTTTTCTTCTCTGATCTTTCACTAGATTGATATCTTATAGCAAGGCAGTGTGTTCAGGTATGCCTTTGTACAGAAAGTGAATGTAAAAGGCAATCAGAATCATAAAATGATTGAATAATTCTGATTGGAAGGAGGTCTCTAGTCCAGTGTCCTGCTCAAAGGATGGCCATTGAAATCAGACCAGGTTTCTCAGGACTTTGTCCAGCTCGTTCATGAGAACCTCAAGGGATGGAGCTGTGTTTCAATCTTTTTGTTGACTCTTTTTCATTCTGCTATGCCCTGCTGTGAAAAGTCTGGATCTATCTTCCAACAACCTTCACAGTGAGACTTGTTCCCTCTTACATCATCATTTCTCCAGGCTACACAGCAGCACTGGTAGAAGAAGAAAAGAGAAAACAGCAGCAACAGAGACCCAAAATAACCCTTGTCATTAGCATTACAGAGAGTCCTAAGAGAACAAAACAGCTACTGAACCCGTTGCCAGTGAGACAAATGGTAGAGGAGGTCCAACTAAAGAATCTCTCAGGGTAAAATCCAGTTAAATGTCATAATAAACCTGAAAATAATACTCTGATCAAGCCACAGAAAGATAAATAAAATCCTACTAATGTTTGTCTACCCCTAGAGATCTACTGTACAAGAAGTTAATGCTGACTTCACCAAATGTATCATGGAGAAACAATTCGCTATTACTCACTACTCACAGCCACACACATATATGCACTCTAATGGAAAGGAGCCATACACAGTGGCACCAGACTATTGATATTTCTATGCTATTGTTTAAGTAATGCACAACATTTAATATGTCAAATGGCATGACCGTTAAAAAAACAACTAATTAGTAGGTACTCTTCTCACAAATCAATGATGTCATTTAGAATTGGCCTGGACAAAACAATGAGTGTTGTATACATTAAGAGGCAACGCTGCACTTAATGCTGGAGGTCTGGAAGAGTCACAGAGGCTCTCCTTCTGTGGGCTTTAGCCTGGTTTGCTGAGGAAGAGAAATAATCGTGTGATCAGTACATCAGTAAATTTAGAACACGCTGGCTAAACTCAAGCAAGAGTAGGAGACAAAGATCTCCAGTATCACAAGTTCTTTCAGATTTTATGAAAATTGATAGATGTGCAGAGTGGAAAGAAGTTACTAACCTTCTCGAGCCATTCTCTGAGGAAAGAGCCACCGTGTGGATCGACCACTGGCTGAGGTGAGAGAGTCCTCTCTGGATCTCCAGATCTAGCTACAGATTTGGAGACATGTGTTCTGTGGCTCACATGAGGGAAATTGTTAATTGATTGACTCCAGTCTGCATACTTGCTCAGCTGAAAAAGTTCTGGCTGGAAAGACATGCATTGTGATGCACTAAATATCTGTCACAAATATTTGAATCCAAATATTGTCTATTTTTACAAAAGCTCATCAGTTCTCTGACACAATTAGCTTTTAATCCTTTGTGTGGCTCTTTATGAAACCATCCATAAAAATACCACTCCAAAGCCAAACTTCAAGTCCCTTCCTCCCTTCTCTAAATAGGAGGCTTGACTTTTGGAAGGAAAAGCTTCAGTGCAGTTTAATCATGAAATTCTCCAAGTCTTGCTCTTAAATGCAACTGAACCGTCAAACTTAAGTTTTCCCATAAGCTGTCTGTGCCCACAAACTCGATAACATGAACAGGTAAAGCGAAGCAATGTTATGACTGAATACAAAACAGTTCTCATCAAGGGCTCTACGCTGATTTTAATGAGGTGTGTATGGTGTGTGCCCAATACCAGATGACAGTCCACCATTCAAGACTTTGCAAGGCAGACACGGCTGTCCCTACGTCTGCCTTTTTTGATACAATTTAATTAGAGAGGGTGATAAGCAAATGTTAATCAGAAATAAGGAGACAGAACAAAAAAAACCCATTAGGAATACGGCTGTACTTCTTTAGTCATGTACCCCCTGCTGGATTTTGCTGTGTGTCTGGAACAGTGTGTTTTCCCCAGGAAAAGGCGTAAGTGCGTCCTTCACCAAATCAAAATCTAAGACTTACTTGGGTTTTGGATTTGGCCATTAGGTCATAGTTCAAAAGGGAAATTTCACTTTTAATAACTGTAAGCTCTCCTAGCACACCTTTGAATGATAAGTAAGCAATAACCTTAGCTGAACTTTCTGAAGTTCACCAATCAATAAATTCTGTGCATGTATAAAATATATGTTTCATTTAAATATCATGCTGTCAAATCTTTGAGAAAACTCTTACTTGAATTATCAAGAAAGGGTTGGGTTTTTTTTTATTTTTTGTCCAGCACAAGATTTTATTTAGATAATCAGGTTAAAACTGCTTTTCTTCAGCATGGCTGGAATGACTATCATGAATCTCAATTTAGAAAGCACTTAGCACTTACTGTTGTAATGAAACCAAATAATCACAAGAATCAGAATTGATAATAATGGGTCAAGATACCTAAATTAGAATATGAGTAGCTTTATTGCTTATGGATTTCACTAAAATTGCATCTGCTATTTACGGACATTAAATGGAACTCTTGTTAATAAATAGAATGCTAAAAGGTGAAAGCTTCACCTGAATTTTCTTTATGGCATGCATTCTAAAAATTGAAAAATATTCACAGTAATAATAAGTAATAAATCTATGAGGAAACTTTAACTATTATGTTTTCATCATTACTCTCTCTCCTTTGAAGTTTTATACCCAAAAGGTATCTAACTAATCATCAGGTATTATTTTTCACTTTCAGACACTTATGAAAGACAGAAAATGAATGAAAGGAGCTCAAAAAAGGAAATAACTACTGTTGCAATACCAGCAGTGAATTACCATTACAATTTATCCAGCAAGTTGAAAGCTGTGAAGTTACCTCCAGAAAACTTGTGGGTTTGCTGCAAAGGCCTCTGGCAAAAAAATGTATTTTGTATAGTTTACTACAATATTGACCACATCCGGGTAGACTTCATCTACTTGTGCACCTGCAGTCAGCTGCAGCATGTCAGCGCCAGCTTAGAGTACACACAGTTCATCCTCCATGGGGCACCTCTGTGCAAGTTCACACTCAGTGCTGCTGGCATGTAGCACTCAGCTGGTCAGTTCGTAGCCTGATTGATGGATACAGGACCTGGGGTTGTTTTCTGAGAGCATCTCTGTCTGAAATCTCTAAGTTTTTCCTTTCTGATTAAAGCCCTGTAGAGAGTTTCAAAGTGATAAAGAGGTTTTGCTATACGTTACTGGAACACAGAACACTTTGGCAGTGTCACAGTAATTTTCTCTTGTAGAGCTCTGTGTGTGCTGGGCCCAGCACAGGCAGTCTACACAATCACAGGGGTGTGTATGTGTGAGACAGCAAGATCTCAGATTCTGGGCTTAGAGAATTTAGGCTGAGTGGGTTCTGAGCTGGTAGCAACCTGGGTACCAAGAAAAGAAAATAATTTATGTTATATAATGCATTTTCTGCTAGAATCCAAATATTTTTCTTTTGTTACAGCAGCAGAGTGACTGTCATGTGGCTGAACAGAGGTCATACACATCACTTACATACTGTTTAAAAATTATGTTTATTTCCTGCTGGTGCTCACTTCTTTTTCCTCAAAATAAATCCCTTGAAAATCAAACCACCAAATTGGTTTTAAAAATAACAAGAGTGAATATTAATTAATATATTTATTTATGCACTGATTTATGTTTATTTATTTTTAATTTCTTGGCTTGTTTCTTCTGAATTTTGCACAGTAAGTGGGTCGTATTTTGAAGTTTTCAAAATAATGAAAACAGATTCTCACCTAGTATCTTGACTAAACACAGCAAACTCCCAAGGAAAACATATAAAAATCTGATATTGCAGAACTTGTGATTGCTTGAGTGTATGGGGGAAGCAAAGGGGGATTCAGAAGGGCTGTGGGAATTATTGTCTACTTCACAGTTTTAGTGTGCATAGTACTTCTTTGGTACTGAAGTACTATAAGATAACCTTTACCACATGCAGGGGGAAAAAAAGAAAAGTGTTTATTTCTGGGAATTCATGCTGGGGCCAACTGTAAGCAAAAAAAGCATACATGTAATATTTATAATGAAAACCATATTTTAGTGACAAATAATATTTAGTGATGCCTAAGATGCATTAACAGAAAACTGTACCTAGCACTGAGGTGCAGGTGAACCTATATAAGCATGGTAGCCTCTGAGGAACAAAGTCCTGCATTAAGCTCAGGAAGATGTGAAGGATACACCGAAATTAAATAATAGCATCTTTGTTCACTCATTTCCCATTCTAATTTGGCTGCAAGGCGGGGTGGGGTGAGAAAGCTATAAAATGTAAACCAGCAATGAAGAATCTCCAATGCCCCACCGTGGTCAGGGTGGAGGAACCACAGATCATGGACACACTGCCAGGGCCCTCAGAGAAACATCTTGCCCATCTCAGCATGAAGGTATAAACCACCATGAACTGAAAGGCAGCCAAAATTTTGCAGTGCTTTGGCTTATCCTTGGATTCTCCTCTCCACTTACAGGCCAAGCCCTATCCTATTTAGTTTCCAAAACCTCACATTATCAAAGCCTGAGGCTGTAGGGTTGCAGTGAATCCTGGGAAACTTGTTTCAGCAAATCTTAAGTCAAAAGCTGACCACATCTTGGACAGGACAGAGCATTGCCTGGCTAACAGATGTAGTCCATGAATGTTGGCTGAGGTTTTAGTATAGCCATGTTTAATATCTGATATGTTCCTGTTTTCTGTTTCACAGAGTGTCTGTAAAACTGGAATATTTTGTGTGAAAGGTTTTGCTATGTTCCTTCTTTTTAGTTTGTCTGAAAAACGTTTAGATCAATTTGAGTGTTCATAGGGGTTGGTCTGTTCTAGAAGCATCAAGTGAGATGAGAATTCCTAAATTCTTGTGTCTAACTGGGATTTTTGTACCAGGCAAATCAGGTGACAGTATTTTACTTACTTAGCTGAATTAAATGGAAGATGTTCGGTTTTTGCATAGATGTGCATGCAAATATACCAAAGCATATTTTGGCAAATCTGTATCAACTGACTTGTATATACAAGTAAAAAAGGTATCTCCTTCCATTTTTGATTCCTCTGTCTATTAATTTGCCTCAGTATAGCTTTCATTGTTTTGCAAAAATTATGTTTCAACAAAGCATTTTCACAAATGCTTAACTTGAAGGATGTAGGACCTGGTCACAGAATCAAAGCTGTAGCATTCATATATTTCACTAAATCGGTGGGTAAAGAAGGAGATTTGAGTAGGTCTGTCTCAGTTCTACAATTTTTTGTTTCCCAGAGATGAGCGTGGAGATGGTGATCAAAGAGAAATAGCGTAAGTTTTCACTTATATAAAAAAAATCCAGACCTAAACTACAGGAGGTCTTGAGTGAAATGTGCTGATATCCAATAATTATGTAAGGTCCCAATCAACCCACTGAAAGGGCTTACAGTGGTTCCTGTACTCTGGGTTAAATGCACTGTAGTAATACTGAACAGATATCCTTAAGAGGTCAAAACAAGACAAAAGTTTACTGGCAAACTTTAGAAAAATCAGGGAACTTTGGCAAAAGGTTTAGTACAACATCCAATCAACATAAAACCCTTCTCACAGCATTAACTCGGTAAATTTAACTTAGTAAATTTTAAACCCATTTGACCTTAAGTTACTCAAAATGTTCCAAGAAGGGGGAATTAGAAGAAGAAGAAAGACAGAAAAGATATAGAAAAATAAATATAGATACCAGCTCTTGGGTTCCAGTAGTATTCAGACACAAGCTCCAAAAGGAGGCAGGGTTAGGAAAGGTATGAACCGCATGCTCAGCCTTAAATACCCCTCGGCCTCCATGGGCCCTCCTCCCAGGTGGGACTTCGGGTCATTTGGCCACTCAGGAGCTGGATTAGGGACTCCGGGGTGGAGTGTGGGGCGTTTCCTGGGGTTTGTCGATGATTGGCAGCTCTGCCAGACTGGGATACTGGCTCTAGGCAGGTGTGGGCTTGACAGGGCAAGGCATGACCTCAACACCCTCCCACATGTATCCCAAAATGTCTCAAGACATTAATTCTTCCAGGCTTTGACAACTTATTTATACAAGGCATACCCTTGAATGTTAACTGTGTGAGAGAGTAGTTCTGTTCTTACAACCAGGAAAAAAGGACAGGTATTGCTCTCAGTAATATCATACAATCTATGGTAAGCAAAGTCTGGATGTTAAACGCTCAAAAATGCCCTGCCTCATGGTTTGTCAAACAATTCCTTGTGGTTTTTGAACACACTGCCTTGAAATCCAAGAAAGGCATGATTTTCAGGGCACTACTGGAGTTACATGGGTAACTCTAGATAAATTCCTTTGAGAACTAAATAGATTAGAGAAAATATGGTTTGCCTAAAAATTCCATTTGCACTCTTCCTTTTGGGCTGGCATAGACTGTGTTTTCCATAGAATAATGTTGTGGCCCCACATAAAAGTCATGAAGGATTTCAGTTTAGGAGAGGTCAGCAGGGATGCCCGGTAGTGTAACTAACTTGCTGGTGAGTGAGCAGAGGATAACAAAGATGATTAAGGTACTGGAGCATCTCTCTTACGAGGAAAGGCTGAGGGAGCTGGGTCTGTTCAGCCTGACTGAGAGGGGACCTCATCAATGTCTAGAAGTACGTGAAGGGAGGGTGCCAAGAAGACAGAGCCAGGCTCTTCTTGGTGGTGGCAAGCAGTAGAACAAGAGGCAATGGGCAGGAACTGATGCACAGGAAATTCCACCTGAATATAAGGAAGAACTTTACTGTGCAATGATGGCACACTGGAACAGATTGTCCAGAGAGATTGTGGAGTCTCCCTCACTGGAGATATTCCAGAACTGTCTGGATGCAATCCTGTGCCGTGTGCTCTAGGATGACTGCTTGAGCAGGGAGGTTGGACAAGATGACCCAATCTGGTCCCTTCCCCCCTGACCCATTCTGTGATTCTGTAAAGCAATAAATATGAAAGTAGGAAATGATCTATTTTTTAATAATTTCATTTGAAGCATTCGGGCCCTGATTCTGGTATGATAGACATTGGTGTATCAGTTTGTGAGTGTAAATATCTTGGCTTCAGATACTGATTGAAGTGAATTCTTGAAGAATTCTTTTGACTGCAATTTTGCGTGGGTATATATATGACGGGCGGAAAACCTTTCTTAAAAATACAGAAAACAGAGAATTAGAATCATAGACAAGGACAGAGAAATAAAACAGAAAAGGCACAGGAAAACTATATGTGAGAAAGGAGAAAAAAGTGAACTAACTGTGATGTGTAAAACAAAAGAAAAAACATCAGAATGTACCAGAGTCAGTGGAAAAGGGAATGTCTGGGTAGATGGCAGGAAGCCTGAGGGAGGCCTGAAGAAAGAAAACGGCAAGAAAAGGATATCAGAAAGAAAAGGAGGGGCTGAAAGAGGAGAAATGTAGGGCTAGAGCCGATGAAACTCATGAACCCACCAAAGAGAAAATTTTTATTTTGGTTTTTGAGTTTGGGGTTGGGTTTTTTCATTAACTTTATTTAACAGAGGCAAAACAGTTTTAATGTATGGATATGATGTTTATAAATATTTGTTATTCTCTGAAAACTGTAAGTCTGGCTCATGTACTTGTGGAACTAAATTTTGCTTTCAACACCTAGACTTTCCAGGGTAGAAAAACAGTTGGTAATCCTTGTAATCTTGCTTCATGAAAATATGATCTGCGAAGAAATGGATAGTGAACTGCTAATAATTTTATTGAAAAAGGTGTTTAAACTGCATCAACACACTCATGAATACCCATGCATGTGCACAATTGTTTTTCTTCAGACAGGAAGAATACACTGTGTAAGTGGTGTGTAACAATTTAAATTAATTTAGCCAGCTTTAATAAGATATTGCCAACTGATTTTGTTACAAATAAATATTTAAAGATCAATTTTCATATACAATCAAAGCTTAGGAAAAAGATAATTTCAATATGCCAAAATTCCTTTCATTTCTCAGTCTCTCTTTCCCCCTCTTGCCCTTCCATCAGTGGCTAGCTATTAAAGACAAAATGGTTGTAATCATTATTATAATAGATCCCTCTGCATGATCATTCTAAGTGGGCCTAATCCTCTGCTTTTCTTATTGCATTGCAATATCCTACTACGGGAATAGAAGAGATGATACAAAGGATTATGAGTCCTGGGTATGAAAAAGGAAGAGCGGAGTGAAAGTTACTCTTTCCACAGAAGTGCTTAATAAACATTCAGGTTTCACACATGGGCTGGTAGGTAAAAAAAAAAGCCACATGAAATGAGCCTCTTTAGCACAATGTTTTCTATTGCAATTTTACTGGAAACACAAGTTAATTAAAACACATACACACAAAATAGCCTACTTTTGAGTTCTAACTATGAGACAAGGCCGTACTGTATGCATACAAACTGCAAGAAATAATTTATAGGACAAATTCCCCACAAGACCATTCAGGGAAAGGAAAAAAAAACCTAAAAGAAAGAGAGAGAAAAAAAGACCTGGCTCTTGACACTAAAGGCTTAACATCAAATGCGGCCAGAAATCCATTTTCACAGTTTTATTGCCCATTCTGGACGCTTCATTTCAAAGGGAAAGAATTTGAATTCAGACACATAAAATTCCCTTTGTTCTCTTGCCCTCCAGCCTTTGGTGCCAGTGTGGACGGTCCTATAGGGAGAGGTTGAGATCAAAAAAAAATTGCAGCTTAGATACCTGGCCCCAAATGATGCCCCTTGGCATTCTTAATTAAATCAGCTTTGCAATAGATTGACAATGCACTGTCAATTGCAATAATTTATGTTAGCAAACTGAGTATTTTTAACACTTTGGAAATAACAGAAGTTCAGTAGACCTGGGGAAAAAAAAAGATGCTATAAAATTATACCACATGATGATCACATATAGTGCATCAGATTGTAGGTCACATCTTAACATTGAATAAAGCTGGCTTGATTTTGCATATCTTTCCCCATCTGAAAGGGCACTCCCAGGTAGATTAACCTGTGTTGTTTTTCTGTGAGCTTCAAAACAGAAGTTGAGTGTACTGTAAGAGGATAGGAGAAGAGGACATTACAGCCTTGTGATGGAGGGAACCTTTGTTAAAGAGAAAGGGCCTGATCCAGAGTCTACTGCACTGGAGGGAGGTATTCCTATTGATCTCTGTAGGCTTTGGACCGGTACCTGCAGAGATTATTTTCACTGAGAGTTCTGAGGTACTTTTGATATTAAAATCGGCACAGGCATATTTATAAAAGGAAGATATCTCCTTTTCTAGCAAATGACATCCCTTCTTGTACTGATGAATAAGGTACTTTCTGCTTTCTACAGTGTTATTTCTTTATGTTTTTGCCTCGTGGTTCTTTCTATTCCACTTAATTTGGAATAGATACAGATCAGCTCTCAGGCTTCAGAGTATAAATTGATCATTTGGAGAGGTCAGGAAGGCATTTTTTCCTCTCCACATATAGCGCTGCACAAGAGATTAGAGGTCTGTGTAACAATGCCTGCATTTCCACTTTCTGTGGAGTTTATAGCTACTTTTTTCTTTCTTCTTTTTGGAACCCACTGACTCTGATATTCCTATTGCTATAGTGGATTATGTGTGACTTTTGCTTCAAACATTCATGTAAGTTGATTTTGATTTTCTTGTATGAAATATAGCTCTACCATTGGATGTTAGTATTGGATAGCAGTGGGCTTGCATGTTGGTAGACTGTGTTGTTGTTTGGTGGCCGTTAATGGACATTTCTCCACCAAACCGACAGACATGGAAAATTTTTAATTGCTTATTGGACTGATTTATAGAGACACTGTTGCTGTAGCAGTTAAACAGAAGCTTTTCGCTAACCTTGGAAAACATTATTTACCATAAACTATCTATGGAGTAAGGAAGTTAAATTTTTTATGAGATTAAAAAAACCATGTTCTAACCGAGAACTGATCAGATGTTAGAAATTTCACCGTAATTACAGCATTTTTCCAAGCCTTACATCTTTGAATTTCAAACGCAGGTGGGAGATTTTGATATTTCTCTCAACTGAACTATTCCCAAGTTCTTGAGCATTAAGGACCTCACAGACACTCTAGCAATTCGTTTTTCCAGAAAGAGGAGGTAATCTTAAAAGGTAAGAAAGAAGCTAAAAAAAATATTCTGAACTGACCTGAATTGTGGAAGAACCAGGACCTAAAACTTGAGAACTGGCCTTCGGAATGACCTGCCATAGGTCCCTCAGAAAGTATTCTTGTGAACTGAGATCAAGAGTTTTCAAGTAAGGATCCATTCACCAACTATTATACAGAAAAGAAAGTGGCATATCATTTGGTGAGGTCCCTTTTGAAGCATGTCTTGAATGTCAGATTGAACTGCAGCTGGAAGTGAACAGGGGGAGCTTTCAAATTCAGATATTCTGCAATAGTTTATGTCACCACGGTGGCAAGGAGCTGGAACATGCTGGCATTTGCTAGAGATTCTAAATAAATGCAAAATTTACCTCATTACAGTAGTTGATCACTGGTAGACATCTCTTGACAAGATTTAGACGTTACCATACTATCAAATACAGATCTGTGCTGTTATTGCTGTGGTCACAAAAACATTCTAAAATTCTTCCCCTTCATGTTTTCTTTTCCACTTCCATTTTTCTCTGAAACTGTTCTTATCTTTCAATTCTCTTTCTTTTTCACTTTTTCTTCTTCCTAAGAATGTGTATATTCAATGCAGGATATGTTATGTCTTGCTTACAGAGCCAGCTGTTTCCTCTAAACGTGTTTTGTGAGGGCAGTCACTGAACTCTGCAGAGTATTCCTCTTCTATTCTTTCACCAACCTCAAATCCCTGAGCAATACCAAGTTTGTATGTTAGGCTGTCCTCTCTTTTTAGTATCCGTGGTCATTGCCAGGATTTCCATTTTGCTTTTAGGCATTCTTTCTGGTTCTTAGATAGTTCTTATTTTCCTATTCTAGAATTTCTTCAACCAGTCTACACCCTTCTTCCAAATCAGCAGTGGTTGCCAATAGGAAACTTCTGTTTAGCTTTGGGAACTTGCTGAAGTGATAACTAGTCTCCTTTTATATTTAAACAATAACTTTCCTGCTACAAGAAAACTGAGGAGCCCAGTAAGTGCCTGGTAGTTCAAGCAGCTGTTAACTTTGTGGCACATATCAAAGTGGAGGAGATGGCAACTACTCAATGGCATCTATTCTGATACAGTCTCTTTCCCCACATTACACGGAGCAGAAATCAAGCAGTTTTCAGTTAATTTCTTGGTACATTTTGAAACCAAATTAAAATGATTAGTGTGTTTATAATTCATTATCTGTAGGTAATTTTTATGCTTATTTTTACGCACTCTGTGAAGGATTAGTGACTGTTGACATAGTTAAGTCCAGTGAATAATGAATACCTGTAACCTTTAAATGTCAAGAAATCATGGTGCTGCAATGAATTAAAAAGTATTGTACTCTGGAATCATGCTAAATTCACTTAATTTGGGCATATGTTTGCAACTGGGAAAGTTAGATTTTTTGATGAACCCATTTAAAGAAACAGATTTTTGCAGATAATTGAATTGCAGGACAAAAAAAATCTAACATCTGAAAACTTAAAATATTTTGACATTTATGGTTCAATATTTGCAAATAATTGAATTTCAGGTAGAAATACTGAGATTTTGGCTGGCCCCATTTCCAAAAAAACCCCCACAAAAGTCAGAGTAAAATAAAACTCCCAGAAACAGTGTAAAATATCTGCCATCATCCACTACCCATTACAAGCAAAATCTTTACTGAATTCTGTACAGGAAAAAATGCTAAAATATGTCCTGGAATAGGACAGCTAACTTTATTTTTAATTTTTTTTCCCTTTCCTGTTCAGAGTAGATATCTCTGAAGATTTATTTCCTATGTAGATCCAGTGGTAATTTAGAATGATAAATCTCTCAGAGACAACTCTCTGCAGCCTTAGTGAAAATGTATGCCTGCAGCTAATTTTCTCCAACAGTCTGGCTTTTCCTTTTCCAGTTATATTGGCTTCTGAATAGTCCAGTCCTTTGTTTTGCTGTGAACTCAACAGGAATTTTGCTTTTCAGGAAAGACACAGGGTCTTATTTGTCAGGGGTATCCATGAAAATGATCCCATCAAGGGATTCATGTGAGTATGATTGTAGATGGGGGGATATTCTCATTTAAGTTCTATCATAACTGTGATGGAATTTTAATGTACATTTTTATGAAATATGTTGGAAAGAGTACTAAAAAACTCAGATCTGTCCTTGTCTTCCAGGGCAGAATGAACTGTACCTAAACTGGACTTGTCATCTTTATCTGACCTGCTCTTAGGAATTTCCAGCCATCTCTTTAGATAACATGCTCCAAAGTTTACGGTTGATATTTTCTGGCTCATTTTTTGCCTTATAGCAAACAGGTGGCAAACAGGTGATTCCATTCTGCTTTGTAATGTCCTTTCCTGACTCTCCACTGTGTTTTACTGCCCTGTCCCACAGTCTCTTCAATGACTTTACATCTTTCTTCAAGTTGGGAGGACAGCTGGACACAATTCTCCATTTGTGGTTGTATATTACCTGTGTGCCTTGTAGATGACACTGTTTTGTAAATATTGTTTGCATTTTGCCACAACGTGTCATACCTTACTCCAGGTGAGTATTCCTAATCCTGAGTATAGAACTTTACCCTTGTCCTTGTTGTATCCTACTTTTTAAGGCCATTATTTCATTCGATTTTGAAGTTTAATCCAATGTGTCTGAAGTGTGGTTTAGCTGCATGTCATCTGTTCGTTTACTGCAAGTACACTTTATTCCATCTTCAAGTCATAAAGGAAATACAAATTAGTGCGGAACATATGACAGACCCTGCAGAATGTTCAATGCATCCATTCAGGATGAGAAGAAATCACTAAATATATCTGCTTTAGTTAAGTTTCACTAATATTTTATTTGACTCCTTTTCATCACATGCTGTAGGTGTTTGGTAAAACTTAGCTGTTGTAAGTTGTAATTAAGAACTCAGATGCAGAAAAGGGAGATGGGTCAATTCATATCAGCAAAGATCAGTTTGTTTTAAACTTAATTTCGGTCTACCTTATGCCAAGGACAAAAATTATAGAAATTTCATTTAAATGAAAATTGGACTTTATTATGACAGATGAGCTGATCTACATTTAATTATATTGGTTGTAACTTAGAAGCATATTCAACCTGTTTATTGGTTTACATGAATTCCTTTTCTCCTGCCCTTACTCTCCATCCCCCTTGTTTTCCCCTATTAGCCTAGAGTGGAATAAGTGAATCTCTTAGCAAAATAACTGAATAATGGAAAAGTAGCGTAAGAAAGAGCACATCTTATGACTTAAGCTGTATTTGTTTTGGAAGATAAATGAGGTCTGGATGTCTGTTTCTGTTCCAGATAAACGTAATAAAAATCTGGACTCTACCTGTGAATATAATCCCCTATTTAATATCATTAGTATCTAAACTACTTCATCGGGGCTCACTGTTTAGTATTTTTAGTATATACACTTTATCTTAGTTCAGCTTTATGTTCCATTTGGCTCTTCCTGCCTATTTTTTCAAATAGAGCATTAGACAGCCCAACCGACAATTCAGCACTGTGAGAGAACTCCACATTGTTCACATAGTTTCTCAAATAAGACTGCAGTGAGCTCTGTTAAAAACAACATTTACCATGGCATGGTGCAAATATCTCATAGTGGAAAACAGACCAAGCAAGGAAATAGTGTGGTAAAATCAATAGCCCGGAACACTATTATGCTTTCTAATGGCACCCACTGTTTGTGCAGGGCACATGTACACATATTTCCACATTTCTTATGTCCTATTCATGACTACTGGAATCAAATTACAGTTAGGTCTGCAACAAAGACATAGATTTATATCCTAGACTCCAGGCTCCTCTGAAGCAAAACTTGTCTGGGGTCTGGAATCCAGCCTCAAACCCACTGAATTTGGGGTAGATTTTCCCTCTGACTCAACCAGCTCTTAGACAGGTCTGACGGGAACAGCATCCAGCACAGAGAAAGTGGGTAGTGAGGTTCATTCAAACAAGGCTGGCTCTGGGTCCTACAAACTGCTGCTCCTTGGGATGAGAGGGAGAGAGAGACAGGGGTCCTGGATGTGGCCAGGCACCGGGAGCAGAGGGGAACAAGGCCCTGGGGGTGATTAGTGGCGGTGTGAAACCCCCCGACCTGGAGGATGTGGATCCCCACTCCTTGGATGATGTGCCTCATTCCTGTTGAAGCAGGGAGTGTTTCAGCCAGGAGGAGAAATACACTGAACTCTAATATTAAACATCCTCTTGAGCTGCAGTTTGTGTGGACATGCAGATCTGGTCGTATCCTGCCTGTGGTGAATCATGGCAAACCTCCACACCCTCCAGCCAGTGAGTGTCAGAGGGATCCGTGTCCTGGAATTCTGGGCTGTGGCAATCAGGAGTGCAGTGCAATCACAGTTGGGATGGCAGCTCCTGTTAATCCTTCAGAGCCATTTTGTTTGGGACAGCACAGAGAGAGATGCTAATAGCGCTGAGATGAAACTACAAAGTGAGTAATTTTTTAGATTTTGAAGGAAAAAGAATGTGTATGGGTATGAGAGCATATACACATTCTAAAAATTAAAGTTGCTCTTATTTTCAATATATCACACTTTTGAACATAAAACTGGATGCATCTTTTCTATAAATATTGTATTTTGGGGGATTTTTCTAGAAACACATAGGAATAATTCTTTACTCCCTAAGAAATGTAAAATTGTTCCATATGTTAAGCACAAGTTCCATTGTACAAGACAAACTAAACTTTTGTCTATTGGAAGGGAAAGTAATTGAAACCAGTCTCATGTGTTTTACCATCTTCTTGGCATTGTGATCTCTAAGAACTGAGCCTGGGATATGGCACAAGAAATAACAAAATGCTTTGTTAAAAGCATTTATGTGTATTTTATATGGAATATTCTTATATATGTATGGTTCTTTGATTTTGTGGATAATATTTAATAAGTACTGTGAAATACCTGTATATTTATAAATAGTTTATCTTTATGAGCATGAGAAAGCAGACACATTGTAATTGGACAACAATAATGAAACTTTGCATAGTTCAAATCTTTAGCGTGTGGTCAAAAAATTTAGAAAGTGGGCAGATAATGACCCAAATTACAAATAAATCTGTCTTTGAATTCAAGAATAGTACAGATTCATTGTTATAGAGACAATTTGTGTGTGTGTGTATATATATATATATTTGTTGCATGCTTCAATGCATTTTAGAATCAGTATTTTTAACAACTGGTCAAGGGTGAGGAGAGGTGGTAACTAATAGGTAAAAAGGATCCCAATGGATAAAATTCCCGCTCACTTAGATTATTGTCCTTTTCATATTATATTATATATTTGTGTGCTTGACGGAAGTACTTTATACAAGACTCAGAGGCAAACTCCCCACATTGTATATATTCTGTATTTAAATAATTGAATGCTGGTAGAAAGGTGTGGTTTTGATGAGTTTGCAGTTTTGCATTGAAATCAAATATATTGTAAGCACAGGGAAACACAGCTCGGTGCCCTATGAAGGTCTGGTGTCATGGTCAACATTTGAAATTTGCATAAGAGGTTATTCAAAAGAGAGGCAGGAGACTTCCCTATTGTATTAGCATGGTAATGCAATTCTTTGTGGCTATTATCCTGACCCACATCAGCTCTGCTATGCACAGGGTCTGAGTTTTTATGAGCTATAGGCTTTTATGCTGAGAGATTTTATTAACCTAATTAAAAGTTTTATAAAAGTAAATTATATTTATGTTTGTGTCTCCTATTTGCAATCATTAGGGAACCCAGACCACCTCCGGTGACTTCAGAGAGGGCTGGTCAGGTCCCATCTGTGTAAATCTTGTGAGTTGTCATAGAGTCATTGCATTTGATTTACATGTGAAACCTGCGGACTGAGCACAAATGCTAACCAGACAGCTGATAAATAACACAATGCCAAAGCAACACTTTTGCATTTCTTTAACTCCTTTCTTACAGAGACCTCCAAAAGTTTTTCAGACCTTAATGAATAACCCTCCCCAGTAAAAAGATCTTGTTACAATTATATCCGCAACATCAGAATACTAATGTATTGTAGACCTTACAATGTTTATCCATTTGATGCCTGGTAACATCAGTAATGCACTGAGGTTCATCACACAAGTTTTTTAAATACAAACCTGTCTCAAACATCTCATGATTTGCATCGATTGACAGAGGGAGTCCTTTAAACTCACCACCCATCTGCTGAGATGTGTCTGTGTAGATCTGATGCATGTGAAAACCAAACATGCTCAAGTTACCCAGGAAGTGGCTTAAATCCACTGTGAGTTTGGTTTCAGGCAACCAGTTTCGTTTCTTCTTTGCAACAGGCTAGAAGCACGTATACACACAGTTATCAAGCCTCAGCTGAGGGCTGTACCCCAGCTGTTTGTGGTTGACTTACTCGTACCCTAAATCTTGTACTGCTTCAGGTGACGAGCCTTAAAATGAGGTAGCAATCCCAGATTTACACCCATAAACAAAGAGAGGCTGTACAGCAAAATGGCTGGATCAGATGTCAAATCCCAAAATAAAGGTTCATTTCCCACTGTGTAGCCATAACTGCTGGGAGACCTGCAGCATGACCCAAAAACAATTTAACGTGGATATTTGGGAAAAAAGTCTCAAGTTATACAGAAATGGGTCAAAGTTTGCATGTAAAACTCACCTGACTCAGCTGCTTCTCATCTGTGTAAGAGCCTGGTCCACTGTCCATCAATGCCATGGGGAAGTTTTGCAAGATCTTCCTCCAGAGATACATTGGGATGAAGTAAGATTTCTCTCTGAGAGCAAGAAGGGAATAATGTGGTTAGTGATGGCATAGAGGAGAGAAACCACAGAGGCTGTAACAACCTGCTGCTTGCTGTGATGCAGACAGCAAGCAGGCACACGGATTTACGCAACCGATAGCCCTGGTCCTTCTGTCACTGTGCCTCTTGATGCACCTCTGAGACTCTCTAGACAAACCTGTCAGTATGACCTGTCTGTCTCCCTTATATCTTTTACTTTGGCTTGTCTAGCCCTACTGAACTCTATTAAAGACTTCAGTGGCTGCTGGATCAGGCCTTGGATTCTCTATAAAACAGTGTTATGCACCTAGGTTAAGCAGCTTCTATGGGGGAAGAAACAGATGCCAGGAGTGTAACAGAATGGAGCTTTTGAAGAAAAAGTTGTGAAACAGACCTATTAGCAACTAGTACTTACAGGGCTGAAAGCCACCTTGATGGTGGGGGGACAAGGACAGCACATAGGGTGACATCGACCATGTGCTGCACTGATTGTTGTTCATGGCTGGGCAAGGGAATCACATGCCAAATTCCTGTCTGTTTTTCAGCATGTGATGTGTATCTTGATATAGTTGCTGTTGATTATTTGGAAATATTTACTTCACAAGACCTAGTGGTTGCTGTAGCTATTCTTAGGAGCAGGGTTTTGATGGTCACTGCTGCAAAACAGTAGCCTCTAGAGAGTGTTACAATAAATAAAATTAAGCCAATACATATTATTATAATTATTATTATTAGCAGTAATATTATAGCAGTATTTAATTACCAAAAAGTAAATCAATCAGATTTAGGTATTTTCAGAATTAAAGTTGACCATTCAGCTTTAATTTAACCCACTTTTGAATATGGTTTATATTAATATTAATTATGCAATTGCCTTTTAGTTTTCCTGTAAGAGCCAGGGTTCATTCTGAACACAGAATGGGTGGTGTTTACTGAAAAAGCTTCTATTCCATAGATTATTCTATTTCTGTTATTTTATCTGTGCAATTTTAATGTACTTTGATAAATAGGATGGATTACGTCTGCATTTACCTTGCAAAAACTTGCCAGTTTTACCTGAAAGTGCTTTTTCATTTTGTTAAGGTATTTCTTGAATGTTTCTGTAATTAGGATGTGTGCAGAATGAGTAATTCTGCAAACCCCATAGAGGTGCACCATAAACACTAATAATTGTCAAGTTTCTAATAACACCCATTAGGGTGCTGTCAACACCATATTAATCAATCAAGACCAAATTTTGCCAAGTTTTATTCCATCACTGTTGGATTAAATGAAGCCTGAGTCATCATTAAACAGAACTTTTTATAGTCTTCGGGTTTCTTTGAGCTATAATGTGAAGTTAGGTGGTTTTCAGCCCAAGTCTTAGGCTATGCAGGCTTACATCCCAGAGTCTCAGTGCTCTGGCTCTGGAAGTGCGTGTCCACCACATGATGAGTGCAATGCAGAGATACTGCCTGGTAGCAGAAGGATACCCATGTTATCACAGCCAGGGTAAAGTCTGGTCAAGTTAAATGCTGAGTAACAGGATACATCAGCTTAGTGGAGTTGTGTGCTAACCTGATAGCTCTGCCTGTGATCCTGACTCAACTCACTTGAGTGTCCCTCCACGACATTGCCTGGTGGTAAATAACACGTATCAACTAACAACATGACTGGCAATCCCTGGAAGGAAGGCAGGGCTGAGCACTGACGTGATGCAATGGAAATACATGGCAGAGTTGTTCTCCAGGCCGTACTTTCATAATGTTTGTGGACCATGGTAGACTGTGGTACCTTTCAAGAATACAACTTCGTTTTTCTTGCGAACTGAAGCAGGAGATGACTTTCAGAGTGAAAACAGAGCCATTCTCCTAAGCAAGAGAAAGAAAGAGTGAATATTGACTGCATGTAGGAAAGGTAAAACTTTTAAATGTAGTCCAATACCTTAGGGAAATGCCTTTGATGCAAGAGATGCTGTAATTTGCAGATTATTTCCCTTCCCCTGCTTTATCATACAAGGTGACATCCCAGACTACACTTTCTGGGTTTCAAATTTTTGGGCAGTTATGAAAATTTTATACCCTTTTTTTTTCTGCTGGAATAGAAAAAAGGGTGAAAACCAAATTAGAGAATACCTGAAGAGGTGCAAGATGAGTCAGGAATGCTCTGTATTTTGCTGGCAACCTGTGGAAGAATGGGAGCACTTACTAAACAAGAGCTTCACCTTCTGACATTAAAATAAAATAAATCAAAAAGCCTCCTCTGGTGCATAAAGCTGGAGTCAAAGTGTGACTTAGAGTCACTTAGGTTTTTCACCCACAGAGAAATTTCAGCCCTGTCACCAAAATAGGCCTTATGGAACAGAGATATATTAAAATATTTTATTCAAAATCAGGATGTTTAGGAATTTTGAATTTTTCCTTGCAAATTCCATAGAGTTGTACCTCATTTTTATGTGGAAAAATTGAAAACTTGAAAAGACAGAACAGGAACGTGGTCATTTAAAGAAAAAAATCTACTGTACATAAATGGTTCCACTGTTTGTGAGACTTGGTGACAACACATTCACCAAGAGCTGCTGGTACTTCACCACCAGCAGGTCATTCTGATTCATGGGTAATTTACATTCCTCTCACGGTGCTTTTCAATAAACAGCTAACTCTGATCTATACTGTAGTTAGTTCTAACAAGCCAGATTTCAAAAGGTTTATCCATCTAGCTAAAATGAACTTCAGTAATCTTTGTGCACAAAACACCCACATAGGCTATTTGTCTTGGACTTGAGTGTTTGGCAAAAAGCCTGACTTAGGCCTTGAGCATGAGAGCTTAGTGAAAAATGCTGTCATTCCTGGGGTGGGGGTTGATGTCCAGGGCTGATCCTACCCTCTGTACTTAGCTCTGAGCTCCTTGCAACAGCAGAGAAACCACAGCTTTTGTCATCTGCTGAACCTGTTGCTTGAAAAAGAAAATTACTTCAGTAAAATACTTCAACAATTATAGTACATTTTAACTAGGAGTATATCATATAATCACAGCTCAATTTTTATTAGTGTATAAAGTTTCCAAAAGAAACCAAAATCCCAACCCAATTGCCATTCAGTGTAAGAGTTTCAGGAGAGACCCTTCATAGCAGTGGTCTGTCCTCCTACACCTGTGGAATATTGGTGAGTTTTGGCTGTTGGAGCATACAGTGATTTGGTCATAAGACAGTTGGGTTGGCAGGTAGAGATGGGCAAAAATGAACACTTCACTGTATCCCACTGTCACATCAGAATAAAAGAGGAAGGATTTAGACCGTCAAAGAGGAGCAGGATGGCAAAACAGGCAGCTTGGAGTAGCAGAACCTGTTCCCACTTCAGGGATGGGACAGTACTAACATACAGATGCAGTGGAGGAAACATTTAAAGCAGAGGGAAATGCCAAGCCTGGTGAGCTGTACCTGCTTCAGACAGTTATCTGATGAGTCTGCTTTTTTCTTGTATTTTGGCAAGACTTACTTAGCTTGTCTTGCCAGTAAATTCTCATCTAATTGAATTGACAAGCATAGACATTTTTAAATGAAAGTTTCCAATCTGCCACAAATTCAACTGGTTATATTTTATTGTAGTGTAGTGTCTGCCATATGAGTTAATATATTGAGTCACTTAGAGCTGCTGAAGAAGAAAGCTGATAAAATATCTTTGCACTGACAGAAAGTAGACCTGTGATCTTTTTAGGTCATTCTTTCTGGTACTGTGCTGGCTTTAAACCCCTTGTGTTTGGTTTGGCATGAATGTCTCCTTTCATTATTATTCTCATCCCTAATTCTTTCCTCAGCTTTAGGCAGTGAGTTCTTGTCTGCAAGTTCCTCCTATCCATTGCAGTGTCTCATTTGCTAATCATGAAGAACCAAGAGTGTGTGTTCAAAGAGGTCAGTCCTACCAATTTTGAGAAGTCCTGAGAGCTGCTGGTCAGCCTCAACTCCCATTAAATTTAACAACAGTGAAGGCTTCTCTCTGCTTCTGCAGTTGGCAAGATGATATAAATCGGTAATTATAATTACATAATTAAGCATTAGGTATTATGAAGTATCTTGAAACACCTCTATCTTTCCCTCCCTTCTCCCCCTTGTTGTTGAGACATTTGCAAAAAGCCTGGTATTCTACAATTTCTATTACGTGTGAAATTGTAAATTTACCTTTTATGCTTCTATTTCCATATTTCTGAAGTGTGTGCTTTCAAAATGGGTGCCTATGTGAATATTAGTTATTAAGACTCCTTTTGGAGGGATTAGAGTCTATTATGCCAGTGAATATAAAATACCAAGCAGTCTTTTGTATGTAAGGCACATCCGAAATCACAGAATATGCTGAATTGGAAGGGACCCACAAGGATCATTGAGTTCAACTCCTGGCCCGGCACAGCACCATCCCCGAGTCACACCATGGCCTGAGAGCACTGTCCAAATGCTTCTTGAACTCCGTCAGGCTTGGGGCTGACTGCTTCCCTGGGGAGCCTGTTCCAGTGCCCAGCCACCCTTTGGGTGAAGAAACTTTTTCTAGTATCAAATATAAACCTCCCCTGACACAACTTCAGGCTGTTCCCTCAGGTCCTGTCACTGGTCACCACAGAGAAGAGATCAGTGCCTGTCCCTACTCTTCCCCTCACGAGGAAGTTGTAACTGCAATGAGGTCTCCCCTCAGGCTCCTCTTCTCCAGGCTGAAGAGACCAAGTGACCTCAGCCGCTCCTCATACAGCTTCCTCTCAAGGCCCTTCACCATCCTTGTTGACCTCCTTTGGATGCTCTCTAATAGCTTTATTTCTTTCTTATATTGTGGCACCCAAAACTGCCCCCAGCATTCAAAGTGAGGCTGCCCCAGTGCAGAGCAGAGCGGGACAATCCCCTCCCTTGCCCGGCTGGCTGTTCCTGATGCCCCCCAGAACACGGTTGGCCCTCCTGGCTGCCAGGGCACTGCTGACTCATGTCCAACTTTCCATCTACTAGGACTCCCAGGTCCCTTTCCGCGGCACTGCTTTCCAGCGTCTCGTTCCCCAGTCTGTCCATACATCCAGGGTTGCCCCATTCCATGTGCAGAACCCATCACTTTCCCTTGTTGAACTTCATACGGTTGGTGATTGCCCAGTCCTGTAATTTATCAAGGTGTCTCTGCAGAGCTTCCCTGCCTTCGAGGGAGACAACAGCTCCTCCCAGTTTTGTATCATCTGTGAAGCTGCTTAGTATCCCTTCCAGTCCTGCGTCCAATGTTAGACATTGTGAAGATTTCTGATGTGCTGGGAAATTACATTGGTGTATTTTGTGTGTTTGCACACACGTGTATGGGAGTGTGTGTTGACAGAAAGTGTGCATACCTGGTGCATTAACACCTGCAAACAGAGCTGCTGTATATACAGTTTTAGAACAGTTTGCCAAGTTTTACTCAACAGAACCATGATTTTTAAATGACAAATATTTGCTTGGAGGCTGACAATGTCTATGCCAAGATTCAATCCTAATTGCCCACTGCAATATCTGAGTTAGGGAGCCATGAAAAATGAAATATATACTGAAAAGTAAGGAGGAAAAAAGTTAGCTTTTGCAGTTTTGCCAGGTGAGTACTTAAATAGTTGATTCTAAGCTTGCTACAGTAATTTACAATTACAATTACCTGCTACAATCTGTATATTGAATGATGCTATTTAGGAACAAGTTTTATCTGATTGCAAGGAGCACTTAAAAAAGGCACTTTTACATATCACATCATTTGGAGTTGTGACTATCAGGATCTGATCCAAAGCCTACTGAAGGCGAGAGAAAGAGACCTGTTAACTTTAAGAACTTTGAATAGGACCTGAATGACAGCATAAGATAGATCTTTTTTCTCGTCTTAAAAGTAATGCGGACTCACCTTTTAAGTTTTGAAGGTTAAGTTCTATCCGGATTATCATGAGCTAAGAGCTAAGGATCTTTCGTGTGCCATGAGCTATATAATATCAAACCTCTTCATAACATTAATTCCTCATTGAAAATTCTTCTGTTCTTCTGTGGTCACAGGAAGCTGAGTTAGAAATAGAGTCCCCAGTCTTTCAGATTCTTTGCCTGCATACATATATTGTAGAAAAGTTCACTTCTTGTCTGAGTCACACCTATGCTCGGATAAAACAACCCTGTAATTGTATTGCTGTAACCCTAGTCTTTTACCCCATATGGCTCTTATCAGAATTTTTTTCCCTGATAGCAAAAATACAGAATGAGCCTCACTTGATTATACCATTGCACCACAATTATCTCCTTGCAGTACAGAAGGCACTGCCAATCACCCCTCTTGGTAGCAACATTTAAAGGTTAGGTTTGGAGCACTTAGAAACCAGGGACTGCATGTCCTCTGCCTGCCATAGCACCTGCAGTGAATTGATCATACTTGATTACAATATATGAAATCCCAGCCTGCAATACAGCAGTTGTATTGCAAAGCTTGTATGTAATCAGGGGAAAAATCCAAGTGTCTTGCTGTGTCACAGTAGGGTTGGAAGGTAGAACAGAAAATATGGGTAGTCTGGAGGCACAGAGGGAAGCTCAGAGGTTATGCTAAGCTGGGGAAGTGTCTTTTTCTGTGTCTGTCCAGGCAGAAATCCCTAGACAAGCCAATAGCTTAAACCTGTGCAATATCGTCCAAGAAAGGGAGCGTCCAAGGAAAGGCATGATGTGAGGCAGCAATATACCACACCTGCAAAGGAAACCCACGGTGATATGGTGAGGAGGATGACCATGGTGGAATGGTTGTAGAATGTCAAATATATATACCATGAGACAGTTCTGTGTTGCAGTGGGTACTTTTGTCCTGCTCAAAACACAGTGAGAAGTTAACTGCTGCAACAGATTACCTCAAACCTTTTTAAACACTGGCAACATCTGCTTTCACAACAAAATCCCAGAAATCATTATTACCATTTCATCTCCACGTTTATTCCTCTTCTTGACACACCCTCCGTACCGGCATTAGTCAGCAGCAGGGATGGCTCATTAGATTCATAGCATATCTACAGCCTGGCTGTGAATCACGTGTGCAGCAGGTGTAATGTGTTCTAGACATTGGAGTAATTGCTCAAGCACTGAAAAAGTGAGCCAGACATACCACAGGGTACTTGATCCTGAATGCCATGAGATACAACTTTTATCGGGCTGACTGATGTTAGAAACTGCTGAAAGTCTCAGTATTCAGAAAGTTCAGATGGAGTTTCCTTAAGTATGCTTCTGGAGACAGACACATCTCAATTCAGCTTCAGGCCAATGAGCTTACAGGCCTACCTGTATCATCTGACATTATATTTCCACTCTTCTCCCTCTTAGCGTCCTTTTCTTGTACCTAGGCAGCTACAAAGCTCAGGTAAAGCAACTATTTCTCTAGCTGAAAAATTGTGGTAATAATAAAATCTCTCATTTGATTTTCATTTTTCTCTTCAAATATGTGCCAGAATCTTACTGTATGACAAATCTGTGCAAAGACTTTGGTGAAAATCAGTAATTTTTCAATTTTAAACAAGATCCGCCATAATGATAATGGCTACACAATGAATACAAAATGTATGCAAACATATATACAACATTGTTAATTTCCTTTTGCCATTATTTAGAAGTTATTCCTTGACTGTAAAGCAAAATGCAGATAGTCATACAAAACCCAGTCCAGTAAGCTGTAGAATGAATCCTTCATTATTCTGGGAGTTGGTGTTTGCAGGAACTGAAGCTGGGAAACATCTCTCAAGACAAGCTCCTTGTTTTCCACCTTCTGTCCCACACAACCTGTAGCGTGGTAAAAGACATCTGAATCACAAAACAGAAGAATGCATGTAAAGCTGGAACCGCTAATTGAGAGTCCTATATCACCTGCAACCCAGCTTTGTATCTTGTTAAATGTCAAAGGGCAGAAGATCTGAAGTCTTTTCTGCAAACAGTTGCTGGTTGACACAGAAAGAGCTCAGGTGCAGTTAATAAAGTTTGCTCTGAACCTGCACTTTCTGAGAACCTTACATAAATACCGTATATCTACTTCAACTTGTCAAAAGCTTTGTCAGTGTCAGACTGCACAGGCGAGTGCCAAAATATGTAACCAGTTTTACAAATGAATAAGGTTAACAGGTATCTCCCTGCAGAGCAACAATTTCTCTTTTATAAACCCCACCTGAACTGGCGAGTGCTGCATGGACATAGAGTTTTCAGCCTGCAGCCAACATTTAAGCAATAATCGAAAGTGACAGTTTTATGACAGATCTGAGTAACTCAGGATCTTTTTCTTCTTTCTTAAGTGAGATCCACATACAGGCAATTTACAGATGCTGAACAAAGGAAGGACTCTCCTCAAAGAGCAGTGAAGTATAAAGAAATGACCAATCCTTCCAAACGTTAAAGAGATTTAAATCAGAATGCCATTTCCAGGTTAGCACTTCTGATCTTTAAAGTACCAGCATAAAAAAATGTGTTAATGACAATTGACAAAGTTACCCTTCCTGGGCAGCTAATGACATCTTAACTCACAGAGCTAGTGTCTCTCTGCATTTCAGTCTGCAATCCTTTGCAGAGCGCAGTTAAAGGGATACATATGTTGTTACTATGTTCGGGTCAAGCTCTCCTACCATTAAATACAAAAGCAATTTTTAAAGCAGTAATATGGCTGATATACAAACCCATAAAACCATAAGAGTTCCCAGTTAAATCTACAACTGGCTTCTCTGCTCAGCTCTGTTGTGTCTAAACATTTCAGTCCATGGGGACCTATAAAAGAAACTCTGCACAGTAGATGATATTACACGATCCATGTGGTCATTTGTAAATGCTGTAGTACATAAAATGCACCAAGGAATTCTGAGGTTTTTGTATTAGTATCTTGTTTGGTTTAGTTTTCTCAGTTGCACAGTAATGGATCTCCATAGATTGGATTTTTATTAGATTGCTATGCTGTCCTTTTAAGGAGGTGGTCCTCTCTAGAGACTGGCAAAACAAATTATAGAAGATAATCTAGCCCAAGCATCTTCAGGGATCAGACGGGAAGAGAAGGACAAAGTCCTCATTTAATTCTACATCCTTAGAACACTTTAGCTAGGTCTTTGTCAGCTAAACTAAGGATTCCCTGTTGTGGCAACAATCCAACTTACACACTTCTCTAGAATTCTTAAGCAAAACAAAGTGTAAAAGTGCATGGTGTTTGCAGCAATTTATCTGCAAAGCTATGAATAAAGCTGATTGCAAGTGCTCACATACATTTCCCTGTGGAATTTTTTTTTTTTTTCCCTAAATGGAAATTAGTATCAGCTTTCCTGGAAAAAAAAAAATCAATATATTTGGGAACCCTAGGTCTCAAACTAACATTTGAAGTATTTCAGCAGTTGTACCTTTTGGTTTCCTTTTGACCAAATGTACAGTTGTTTTCACTAGAGAAGAAACTACAGCAAGTACTAGGTTGTACAAGTTAACAAGTATTACTGTGGAGTTGCACAGCTCCCACTAAAGCCAGTGCCCTGAAGCATGTCCATAGGAGCATTTCAGGTATGAAAACACTGCTTAAGTAACCATGCTTGCAGAGCTAAGAGAAAGTGGTTTTCTACAGCTGCACACCAACAGAGAATTGCCCTTCCACCTATTAACTTGTTTTTTCAGATGGAGCCGAAGGCCTGTACACTCTTTGCCTCATGCTGGTGGCTTTTCTTTCTATGCCTACAGCCAAAGTTCAGCAGTCCTACAGAGGTAATAGTGTTGCTTTTTAACTTGTCCTTTTATTTCTGTGATCACAAACATTTTAATTATGCTATAGCAATGCCTGTATTTAAGCATGTAATAGGTATATAATGTTCTCTAGAACAAAAGATTTGAAGTCATATAATGGCATTGCACAGTATGCAGCTCTCACGTTGTTACTCAGATTTGCCATCTAGAAGGTTTTTGTTCCCCGCTCTCTCTGATTCACCCCTTGTGGCACAACAGTAAAGAGGCTTTGAGTACAGTGTGGGGAATAGACAGCCTGGCAGACAAGCAGGGGTCTTTTCCTCCTCAAATACCTTTCAGCATGACACAAACGTCAGCTTTGTATTATCCCTGTAAAGGTTTCACAGCCCCTGGTTGCAGGTGCAGGAGGAACGTGCCCCAGGACAGAGAAGAGGGCTGAGCAGAGCCCTGTGCACATGGGGGGGCTGCATCTGGGGATGCACTGCAGAGCCGAGCTTCACCATAACTCTCCCCCCGTCCCAGCACTGCTTTGTACACCCTTCCCTGTCATCACACATGCTGACAGGCAACAGCTGATGGTGCAAAACCCAGAGATAGCTTTTCTCTGGTTTTTACAGCCCTCGGAGATGTATAAGCAGCATGAAAAAGACTTTACTAGTCAATTACTACTGTTAGTGTTGGGGTGCATCAGATTATGTACTTTAAATTTCATAGCAAATTTGTTGTGTCTGGTTACAATCGCTTAGATGCATACAAAGTTTTTGTGCGGAGCCACATAGGAAAACTGTGAGGTATTGGAACTTTTTCTCATTCAACAGCTCCAGTGGGAAGAGCTATAGTAGAAGCTCACATCTCAGTTTGTTAACAGTTTCCATTAACTCTTTGTACACTACTGCAAACTAAACAATTAAGATAAACGAAGTGAATCTCTATGAAATAAGATGTTGAAGAATTTTTTTGGTGTGCTTTTTTTAGGTTTTAAAGTATTACAGCAGTTTTTGCTGTGCATTTTTGAAAACCATATCTTTTAAATTAAAACATATGATTAATTTAGGGTAGTGAGCAATACTAGAATGATAATATGCTTTGATTATTTAATAAAAGTGTTTGGGGTTTTTTTTTGTTTCTATTGCTGAAGTTATCCAAATTTTCTACATATTTGGTTTAACATAAATCTGAGAAAAAATCTTCTGTAAAATTTTTCTTCATTTAGCAATGGAGAGCACTCACTGTAGCTTCTCATGACTGGCGAACTTTTCAAACCCTGCTCCTATGTGTAAATCTTATTGATGTTGTCAAGTGCTTGTAGAATGGAGTTCTAGGAGCAGGGTCATTAAGAACAACAACATGATCAGCTGTTGGCAAATATTTTCCCTTAATGATGACCACTAAACGAAGCTGATATTATTTAATCATGAGCTTAAATTAGTAGTGATTGATGATACCGCTCTGAAAATGGGAAATGGAAACAAGAGGCAGATCACTAGAAATAGTTGAGAGAGTTTGGTGACTGCATTTGGGGAAAAAAACCTGTCCTTTGCAATTTGGTCTGAGCCATGAAACTATATAAATATAGGTTCAATTCTTCATTAGTATACAGATTTAACTCAGTCCATACCATAGTGTCTTTGCAGCTCATTATCCAGTAATAGGAAGACTTGGTATCAATGTTAAAATCTGAGATTTTTTGTTCTTTTCGAAAGGACATTTTTTCACAAAGAAGGATCATATTTATTAAAAACACAGTACTAAATGGATTTTAAAATAAAATGTTCTATCATGTCTTTCGTATTTTAAAAAAGACAAAAATAGAGTTTCAGTGTTAGTTGTAAATGTGGCAAATCCAATCCTGCAATGTATTCAAATCTGTTCATTTCATAAAGGCTACTTAGGGACAAGATAGTTTTAGATCTAAGAAACATGTAAAAAATGACTCATTGTTAATAGGGTGAGCTCTTTGCATTTGGATTAGGGTTAACTGACAGTATCCAGTCACCTTTTATTCTCACATATTCCACCCAAGGAATGCTTTGTGCTGGTCTGAAAAAGAGAGAATTAGGTGTTCCATTTATACTATTGATCTTAATAACCTCATCTCATAAATACCTACTTTATGACATCAATAAAAAGAGAATAGCAGCAACTCCTAACAATAGAAATTGTTACTTTGTAATTCAAGTATTTCATTGAGCATCTCAAAGAGACTCGATAGTGGTGCAGTAGTGATATTTTATTACCAGTTTTTAAATATGTGCACAGAGAGACCATCTTTTTTAAACAAGAGAAGATTCTAATTAATTGAACGCACTATAGTTCCTAGATCCCACAGTTATCAGAGTTCTTCTCTTTCATCTCTTATCCTCCTCCTGTTCTTCATCTCACACATTAAAAGGAGCATATCGCTTTAAGGGCGTTGGTGGGTGTAAGACTAATTTTTCACTGGGATGACTTGGATGAAATGAAACAGAGATCATTTTATATGGCAGTCTTACCTCCCTGTTACCCTGCATTAGCTGCAGATGGAAGTTATCTGCTCTGAGGGGGTGGAACAAAAGGTGTTCCAGAGAGATAGACTTATTCTCACCTTCTGGAGACACCTTTCTGCAGCTGGGCCAGGCCAGGACTGACCCTGGAGCTTTCATCCACCAAAAAGCCACCAGCAGGAGGAAGTGGACATGGCACTGCTGGTCTCCCTCAAAAGCCCTGATACTTTTAGCTTCCACCTAAGGCAGAAGAAGGAAATAAGCAATCATAAGTCATCCAAAGGAAGAGGAACCAGAGCCTTCCCTGCTCAAAAGGTTGCAGGATCATTATGCAGCCAGTGTCCACATTGCTGCACCTGAGAAGGGACAACTTTTTTGCGGAATAGCAGCCTCAGATCAGACCCAGATGTTCCACAGATTACAATGCAGACAGGACATTGCTAAGTACCTGAGGAATAAATGTGAAACACTGCCTCTTCATGATCTTTTAAAAAAGATATTTGTCTTACATTACACATTGATTTATCTGTATTTTTATATATAGCATTATTGTAGCACATTCTTCCTGGTGAATCCCAGTGGTGTCCTCCCTAAGGACTTGGTGTTTTTTGTATCCTTTCAGAAAGTTAAGTATTTTTTGTGTTTCCCATTGGCCTAATCGGTCCCCATAGAGGTTCATCGCTTAATAGAGTGAAGGAGAATAGAATAATTCCAGTTGGAAAGGACCTACAAGGACCATTTAGTCCAAATTCTCGACCACTTCAGGGCAGACCAAAAGTTAAATCATCTTATTAAGGGCATTGTCCAAGTGCCTCTTAAAACTGGAGACATTAAATATTTGAACATTTGAAGATTATCCAAAAGCCCAGGAGTCTCTAATTGCTTTTGCAGTATTTTACCCATTAGAACTTGTCTTATTTCACAGGGCAATTTATCTCATAGTTCTTTTTCCTGTGAAGAGCTAAGGAGAGAATGCAAGTCTGTAAGACCTAGAAATATTATCCTTTTAAAATATTTTTCTTTTGTTCAAAACGACAGAACAATGGTGTGGCCCAGAGGGGAAAAATAAAGCCAAATGCTCAGTATTGAGCTGCTTTATCCAGTGTAAGTAATTTCTCCCAGACCTAGGAGGCTGTTGTTTTAACTGCCTTTGGATCTTGGAACAGACCTGTGTATTGGTAGCTTTAAAGTGTAAGGCCCCTAAATTTGAGTCTTTGCTTCTCCAAATTCTACCACTATGACATGTCAGCAATTAATCCAGCTATCTTAATCAATAGAAATAGCCCTAAGTTTTTTGTCTGTTTTGAGAATATTATAATTATTAACAATTGGACTAAAAATATTTTATTTCCAGATCTTTATAAGAAATTGCTCACATTTTTATTTCTCTGGCTCTATGAAACCACTGAGTGCATGAGATGTAATGATGTCACCACACAACAACGTCACCCTATTTTTCCTACAGCAGTGATTTAAACATATTTACGAAGGTATTCTGGTACCTGGATATGTATCTCAAAACTTCCTTAAAACACATTTAAAAAACCTTGCCTAGCATGTTAACAACTCTCCAACAGGAAATTCAAGAGAACCTAGCACTGAGTTTTCAAGTACTCAGCACCTTCAATGAGTGCCAGATTTTTTAACAATAATCAGAATTCCTAATGAAGCACAGATTTTCAGAAGGGCTTGGTTCCTGTTTGTGTCCCAAAATAAACTCAATGTGTTGTAGATGGAGCTCTCAGAAAGTCTGTCCATGGTTTTGGGTGCTACTTGTTTGCAAGCTGCCTTCCAAGCACTCTTAAAATTGGTGCTGGATGGTTTTAATAGGCCAGAAGAGGTTTGTGAGCTCGATAGCTCTTTAGATCTGCAAATAAATACAAATGGAGATAATTTGTTTTTAACCTGCGGAATGCTTAATGAATCAAATCATTTCCTTTCAGGCATGATAGCAGGACTGAAAGATTTAATCATTTGGTGTTTCATGGTCTCCAATTCTCCAGTTAGATGTCTGTCACAGGCCCGGTATTGAACAATAAACTACTTCCTATTTTACCTTCCGGTAAAAGGCAAAAATCCAGCAGTACACTCAGAAGAAGAGATCCCTTTGGGATGAACATTCGCTTTAACAAATATTTCTATTTGCAAATGTGTATCATGATTACTCTTTGAAGACATGGCCCACTGAGAAGAATCAAACAAAAATGTCTTGGCACTTGTGATAATTTTCTAGGAGTTGAATTCATCTGGGAGATGATAGTATGAAACAGAGAAGTTGTATATTATTTTTTGCTTTGACATAAAGGTACTGAATCATCAGGACATTTAACTAGATACCTAACTTTAAGCCTGTGTCCTCTTTTTCAAGTCAGTGGACTTATTTCTGCATTTTGAAAGTAAGATTCTATATAAATGCCTTATTTTCACACACCTAGTAGGTAAAAAGCTGCCTACCTGACCTTAGCAGGTGATTTGTAGAGATAAAATTGTCTGATTAATTTCCCTGCATGGTCAATGAGAATAACCAGAAAACGAGACAAAAATTTGAGATGCTGAGGAAAGAGCCACAGAGAACTAGTTGGTACCAAAAAACAACCAGTACAGTTTCTACTTTTCCACTGCTTTCTGAAGTAAATATGGCACTGCTTATTTTTTTTGTTTGTTTTTTTGTGAAAAGATTATGGATCTTTTCACTAGTAATCCAGAGTATGGATTATTCTTCTGGGAGTAAGCCCCTAGTGACAGTGACTTGTACGGCAACTTCTGCCAGGAGGCCCCTACAACTCAACATGTTTTCCAAATATGTTTTGACTGAAAGCAGCTGTGCTTTATTCAGAATCCACTCTGGTAGCCCTGTGGGTAGCAAAAGGGTGGAAATTCTCTGGCGAAATTAACACCTAATAGTTCACTCTTTTAAACTTCATCATCAACCTTGGAACAATCTGTAATTCAGTATTCAACAACAAGGCTTAACAAGATAATATAGGGGCAGCAAAATCAGAAGTTTATTTCGTTTGAGTCTACCTATAAAGATGGATGCTGTGATGATAAAACTCCAAATACTTCTTTTTAATAGTTTAAACATGATTGAATTGGTCTTAAATATTTCAAAATAATAAATATCTCTTAAATATCTCAAAATAATTGCTTAAAATGTTAGTTTTTTCTGAGCAATGGTTACTTATAAACAGAGCCAGATCAGTAATGTTATTTTCTAACTCTAATAGGAATGCTTCCTCTGCAATAACTCATTTGCTTATTCATATTATAATTCTGCTAAAATCATAGAACTCCTGATCCCACAGGATATAGCATATGAAAGATATATACTTATATAAATATATTTTTGGAGAAGGGAAAAGGCCTTTCTCAGATATATAAAGCTCTTTATATTGTTATTTTAAGCAATAATTGTCTGTCTGCCTCTGTGGTTTTCCATCCATTTATTGGCTGTATATTATACTTTCCATAACATCCAATGATTTCTACTTAAATCAATAGGTTAGATAAAGTTTTTAGTAAGCTTCCTAAAAACTGCATTCTGATTTTTTTAGGAAAAAAGATTTCATGGGCCAAACCTTCTAATTTTTTTGTTTTTTATATATATCAAATTATTCTTTTATTATTGTATCATGAATTCCTTGGTAGATTTTATTTCTGAGCAAGCATTGTCCTCCTGCCTTGCTGACCAACCTTAGCAGGATGTGGAGTACTTTCAACAATAATGAAGACATTCAGCATCTGGCAGCAAACATCCAGCATTTCACAGGCTGCTATCCCTTGTTAAACCCAGATACCTGCCCTATAAATTAAGACTGAAAAGTTTTTCTTCCAGACTGACAATCAATCAATGCATGTGTTGTCAAAGTGAACAGGAGGATGTGATTCTTGAAAGCACCCAGACTCTGTCCAGAATAATTTGAAATTCCATAGTAAAAATCTATATTCATAATTCACTTATATGTGAAAGTCTTCCACATTTGTGATCTTATCTGTGATTTTTCAGTAGGGTCTAAGGAATTAACATCTCACTTTACAGCAGTATTTACCGAGAATGAAGCACCTGGTTCCTTCAGACACTTTTTAATATTAATTTTTAGAAACTATCCAAAACCTGTGTGAAGCCATGGTATCATTCCCACTGGTTTCCATAGGCTTTCCTTCAAGCCCTTATTCCACAGCTGAGTGCTATTTCCTGTTTGTAAGACTTCTCATTATTGTATTAGATTTCCAGTTGGAAGCAGTTGTCACTAAAGTATCTATTCTTTCAAAAGACAGCATGGAGAGATGTTTAGTGGCTTACAAAGATGTGTTCATGGTATCGGGCCAGAGCCTCAGCTGATACAATCAGTGTAGTTTCATTCTAGTCAGCACAACTATGGTGATTACAACACCAAGGACTTGGCTTTCAGGATTCTTTCCTCTCCAGATCGTATTTATTCCCCTAAATTGAAAGCAAACAGGGATTTTCTCCTTTAAATAGAAAACTCATAGATCTCATCAATCGAAACTCAGCAAGAGAGAGAAGGGGATGAAGGGATGCTCTACTGAAATACTCTCATAGTTGGCAAAATGTTTTTAGCAAGGAAACAGAGAAATCCCCTCAGGTCTCCTCCATCACCTCTGCCTCTAATAGCAGTGGAAAATATCCTGGAGAAGGCAAAGGCATTCTTCAGCTCATACAAGGTAGTTTTGTTTCCCTGCTGGATGCATTTCTGTAGAAATTAAAATTGTGCCCCTTAGTTGTCCATCCTGAAAAAAAAAGGCTTCTTTGATGTGCAATTGGATCCTATTCTGTCTGGGACCCTGATGTTCTTGTTGAAAGGGGATAAAACCTCTGGGGAGCATGGCAGCAGAAACTGTTCCAGAAGCAGAGTCAACACACCTATTCTGCCTTGCTGCTGCTTTTTTCCAGCAACAGCAGGGTCATTCACTGCTCAAATGTCTGATAACTCTGGATATAACAAAAGGTTTAGTTTCCTTGGGAGTCCAAACAGCCAAGTATGTGGCTGCATGTGCTGTTCTTACTCATAAATGCAAATGCTAACCTATAAATCTTTCCTTTTACAGTACTGTAATAACATTCTATCTATTTAGCCTAGTACAGTACAATCACAATAGCTTTTTCATTGTGCTGCATTCATATTAGACTACTATAATGAGATGCTACCACAATACCATGAAATAAAACGATGTTCTTGACGTATTTCCAAAACATTTGAACACTGTTTCCAAATCGACCTTGTGAATAAATTAAATAATAGCTTGCAAAAACGTCCTCTAGCATTTTCAGAATGTATGCAAATGCAAGCTCGAATGTTTACATGTTTCTTACAGTGTCTGGGATTATACAGCGTATTTGTGCGCATGAGTGTTGTCTCTGGGTGTATTTGTCATTTGTGCTCAGTGGCTTGCACAGAATTCTAGCATGATTTGCCCTTCAAGTTGTCCAATTCTTCCTCCTCTCCCTGATGACCTGCATATTAAACTTCTCTTCTGTAAGACTTCAGATTTCAGTGGCCCTTTCCATTTGTCATATGCATTATTGTCACTCAGAAACCTTTCACTGCTGTTTCTTCAGTATCTACCCTGACATAGTTCTCCTCTGAACTATCCTGTGTCTTTGACTGCAGATTTCTAAAGGGTACCTTCTTCAAAGGATCTATATACATATGTATAAAATTACATATACATATACAGACTCAGGAGTCCCACACTGGTGGTTCAGAATAGTGGGGGGAGACTGAAAATTGGAATCAAATCCAAGGGACTCATTTTCCTGTAAGATACTTCGGTAATTATTTTTTGTTTTGTTTTGTTTTGTTTTGTTTTGTTTTTTCATATTAATTTTAATGCTAAGTTCACATCTGATTGAAAGACCAAAGTTTTGTTTATCTGGGATTGATTATTTGCTAATCTTCTGTTATTGGTAGACCCATAAATGTATTCTCCTGGAGATGTGCCCCTCTCTCCTTTAGAAATTGCCCAACCATGACATGCTGTAGAGTGAAGGAGCTTGATTTTTACCATCATCTTTCCCATATCTGTAGATCTCATTTATGGATGATCAGAGATGCACAGATCATGTGCTGTAAGGTGTGGTATAGACTTGCAATTAATAAAGTCCGAGGGGTCATTATGACAATAGTGTCTGTTATCCTATGTAACATGGACTGAAGAATTTCATCCAGCTCTTTATGCTTCTAACACATAACCTTTGGCTGAGCTGCATCATTGTTTTTTAGAAGATATCTCCTGATTGCAGTAATTTCTGTTTCAAAAGTGAATCCCCCTAAATGGAAGGGTCTCATAGAAAAGCTAAAAGACTTCCATTGATACACTAGCACATCTCTTTTCAATACTTCCATTGAAGCATCTAATACAAACCTCAATGATTTATCTTTAGTGACTTTATTGTGCCTCACAAAGCTAGTTTAAAGCAATGGATTGTGAATTCCAACCAGTGTGTTCATCTTTTACACCATGAAAATCCACTGCAGACAGAGACCCAGTTGTCTTTCCCCAAGACATGCTAGCATCATTTCTCTGAGTAGCTGTTGGCTGGCAATAACAGGTGGGTTGCTTCTAAATGCTCCTCTTGATAGATGCTATTTTACTTGACCTTTCTGAAGAGGAAATGGTGCATATGTTTATGAGAAACACTCTGACACTGTTTCATGGGAGAACGTGCATTGTTTGTACAATGACAATGGGAAATTTTCCACTAAGCACTTTGCCAAAAAGTAATTATTATGGTTGGCTGTATGACTTGTTTGCCTATTTTTCCAACACCGTGGAAATTTTCGTCTTCCTGGTGGTTACATCCAGAGCAGAAACTGAAAAAGCTTGTATCATTTTAGACACTTTACTGTCTGAAACATGTAATAATACACAACTAAGGAAGTATTCATAGCACATGCATTTAAAGCTGAAAAAAACCCGAACCCTGGCCAAAAGCAGTCATATGATTAAAGCAAAATTGGGTGGTTTTGTATTCTAACTTTCTGTACACTTGCATTTTACACAAAATGAAGTCAGCTGGTGGATGCCTGTCCTGTCTTCCCTCCTACCAGAGATGCAACTGAGAGCTACTGGTATGAATGCAGAGCTGAAATCTGGAAACCTACAGTTAATTGCTGATTTACATTATGACCTTGTGTAAATCACTTGTCTGCTCTTCCTCAGTTGTAAGAGAAGAATGCTTAAAGCTTATAGAACACATAAAATCAGTGGGATGAAGGCACTATGTGTACCTTTATTCTTATTGTTTATAATAATACTGAGGAAATTCCACAGGATTTGGTTCACCTATTATATTTGGAAAAGTGAGTAGCAAACCACTTTGTTTGCAGCAAATGTATCCGCCTGACTGGACAGCTGCTAAAAATGATCTGCTCTTGGAATGTCATCCTTGAGTCCAGTCACAACAATTGGTTTTCTTGGACACCTGCTGTCTTTTTCTTCTCCTCCCTGCAGTTTCTGTTTGGGATCCATACAATCCAAAGACAAGTCTCTGTTTTTCCTCTGTTTAGCAATTTGTCACGCGCCAATGCATTAATTACAGAAACAATGGACAGTAAGATTAGATTGATTGTATCGTGGTGAGAAATGCAGGGTGGAGAATACCGGCGCTGTGTCTGCAGCAACAGTAGAGGAGAGACTGTAAGAACTGATCCAGCAGCAAGATAGAAATGTAGCAGAGGGGAGAAGACAAAAAGACATCAGTCCTGCTACTTGGTCCTTGAATTACGGTGGACCACTGCATGCAAGCAAACCACCCAGGATATCAGTGATGCTTGGGTCAACTGCATTGGGCCACCCACACACATGCAAAGTGGAGAGAGGAGCTTCCAGCTGGGAATAGAGGTGATAATGTATGATGTATGGGTTGACAGTGCTAAAGGCAATCATAGTGTGGGCAGCAGTTCTGCTCAGTTATTGCTCCCTGCCTTGCAACAAGGAGGATTCATTCCCTGAAAAAAGGGAACACTGATGCAAGAGCTTGCTGTCCAGTAAATGCATTCTTGAATGAGAGCCTGTGCACTTGAATGACACCTAAAGAAACAAAGAGCAGCAATTAGCCCCACATGCTCCAGACCACTTTATCCTGTGCACCAAAACTTCTTTCTCCCAGTAAAATCTCTTCGCCAGAATTTCTCCTCAGACAGGGACAATACTCTTTTTTCATAAAAACAGTCAGGCCTCTGATTTCTGCTTACCCTGCAGACCCTGATCTGAGATTAATGTAGACTGTAAGATTCTTTTCAAAGAGCTGGCTTCCCATTTGAAGAAATTATGCCCCCTTATCATTGATCCAGACCAGATTGGTTTTATTAAAAACAGAAGTTACTCCCACAGCATGTGGCGATTATTTAACACTATGCATTTTTCCTGTAAATACCATGAAGAGCTGTTAGCCATCAGTCTGCACATGAAAAATGCTGGAGATCCTGCAAAAAATAATAAAAAGGCTGGTTTTAATGTAATATCTTGAAGTCCTTTAAGTTTGAGAGGATTTTTATATAATAGTTGAAAGAAAACCTATTCAATCTCTCTTCTTCCTCCGTGTATACTAACATTTATTCGCATTACAGTAGCATCTGGCAGTCCCAACTGACTTCAGCACCCCAGCGAGCTAGACATGGCACACACATAATAAAAGACAGTCCTGGGCTCAAAGAATGTAAGAGCAAATCTTTGCTCAGTGAAGCTAATGGCAAAACTCCCATAAATCAGTGGGGCTGGGATTCAAACTTACAGCCAAATTAGAGAAGACAGACAAAAAAGGTGGATGGGAAAAACCGAGACCTGCAGAGATCTGAATCTGAGACCTGCACTGAATCATCTATATCAAAACATAGCTGTAACAGAAGAGCGACCATTCCTCAGCAGAAGAACAACCTTTCAAGTATCCTGTCTCTGGCAGGGGCAGTAATGAAAGCGTAGGAAAGCATAGGGAAAAAGCAACTATTGAAGAGATCTTTCCTTGGTACATCCTTTCAGTTTCTGTACTGAGATTTGATGCTGTTTGAAAACCCTCGGGTCATTCAGACCATGATGTTTAAAGTCAAGTCTCTCTGCATGAGTCAAGCCCTCTCTGGACCTGTAATACACCTCTGTCCTCAGCACCTTCCATAGGGGAACTTTGGCTCCCACACTGAGAGGCTGAGCTTAAATGTGCACAAGGTCAGATGGGAATTGGTGAACTAGGCTGGAACTGAACTGCCTGCATTGTAGGAATAATTCTTTCCCTTCATCACAAAGGCATCCTTTCTTTCATCTCAGTTTCCAAAGCAATACTAGCAAATAACATCCAGCTCTGTTACATTCTTCTAATGGTAGAACTGCCTGAATGGGTTAAAAGACTCAATGCTTTCGATTTCCCAGCACATCTCACATCAACAGTTGTTTACAGGTGGGGCTGGGCAAACAGGAATTAACCACTTTGTTCCAGATAAAAATAATGTTATCAAACTATTTGCATCAACACTTTTTGACATTAGCATTATCTTCTTTCCAGCCTTCCAAATACCTAATGAGTTTAATTTCATGGAACACTGTCTCATTGTAGAGCAGACTATCACAGCACATTTTCTTTCCTCCTGCACACAATTCTGATTTTACACTATCACATGCCACTGTTGTTATTGATTTTAGCTACATGTGTAGGCTACATTGCACTAGAAACTACAAACAAATGGGAGAAGATGGGTATGGCACAGGAAGCCAAATTTGAAACAACAGATTCACACACCAGGCTGGTGATAGAGCCTGGAGTAATTTGAGTATCACTGAGTTATAATCCAGTATTTTGTCCACAAGATACTATTTCACTTTGTCTTGGTCTTCTCTGCTTTTCTTGGTCTTTCACTGAGTGAAAAAAGTGAAAGGGATGACTCTTATTGAGATGGAGATATCACTTTGTCTACTTAGTGTTTGTTATCCGATGTGTTCCAGCTGGGTTACATTAACGATAGAATATTAGAATCATAGAATGGTTTAGGTTAGAAAGGGCCTTAATTATAATTTAATTCCAACCCCCCTGCTGTGGACTAGGACAACTTTCACTAGACCAGGTTGCTCAGAGCACCATTCAGCCTGGCCTTGAACACTTCCAGGGATGGGGCATCCACAACTTCACTTCCAGTGCCTTACCACCCCTGCAGTAAAGAATTTCTTCCTATGCTCTTTCAATCTGAAGCCATTCCCCCTTGTTCTGTCACTACATTCCCTTGTAAAAAGTTTCTCTCCATTGTTCTTTTAGGCTCTGGTCAGGCACTAGAAGCCCATAATTAGGCTACTCCAAAGCCTTCTCTTTGTTCCCATTCCCTCAAGCACAATGATTATGTTGTAAATAGATCAGGCTTTACCAAGATCTAGAGCTGCCTCTTTGAAGCCCAAGAAGAGATTAGGTATCAGTTTTGATACTTTAGGATTGTTATCTTCTGCCTTTTGTAAAATTATTTACTTTACATATATACATATTTTAAGGCCATTTGATCAGACATAGAAAGGTGGGCTAATCTTCACGATCATCTGTATATGAATATGCTTAAGATCTATGTCTTGCCAGTTGTCTAGTAACCATATATCCTTTAAACTATCCAGTCCCCTTTTTATTTGCCTTGTTAAAAGGCCTTGTTGTCTCTTGAATCAAAACAAGTGCCCAAGCATGGAGACTTTCCAACTGCAGGAAAAGGCTGTTATGCACAGAGGTGGCATTGTTTTATTACCATGCCACTCATAAAATGATGTCATATATATATAGAGGGAGAGATAGATAGATATATAGACATAGAGATATAATAAATGAGATCTTGTATAGATTTATGGGGGATATAGGCTAATGTCACACAGAGCACTTGGTACTATGTTTTTATACGACTGAGTTTGCTGGTATTTCCATTGAATGACCCATCCTATTTAGCCGTATGACACTTAATAATCTCACTGCTTGAAATAATGTCAGAAGATTCTGTTAACGGTAGAGCAGTCCCACATTGTAAGTTTGAGACAGCTCATTTGCTCACAATCCCTGCAGCACACTTCCATCCAGACATTGCCCATTATGTATAATCGTCTGGGAGTAAAGCAGGCTCAGTGCAATATTTGGGATAGTGCAATGGAAAGTGAGAATCATATGGATATATTGCTAAAATGCTCTTGTACTTGGACTGAATATGGAAAACTGGCCATCATCAGAGGAGAACTATAATCAGTAATTTATACTTGGCTACCATTTCTTACTTACACTGAGAGGGAAGATCTAGTTTAAACCTAGTTTCTGTGCTCATTAATACCAGATATGTGCACACCTGGATCATCCTCTATAAAAAACATGATCTGGCTCAGGTATGAGAATCTGACAGTATTTATGTCAAATTAATCAGAGTATACACTGCAGTGTTTATCCTGGCCTGATGACGGCTGCAGGAAGAGAGATGATAGCTGATCCAGCATAAAATCATGCTTTTGAAATATATCAAACAAGTGCGAATTGGCCAAATGAGTTTGTACTAGTTCTGCATTTTGCCTCAAGAGGTAATAACATTTTTGATCTATTAAGTATGCCCCTAAAACTGTTTTTGCTGTCTTCCCAACTGTAGTTTACAAAGAAATAGAATTTTCCATTTTTAACTTGTGTATACAGAAGTGGAGATGTGCAAAAAGAAATATGTATTTGCTGCCTTATAATTAAGTGCAAATTCAAAAATAATCTCAAATAAGCAAAATTAAAAAAAAAAAGGTAATTATTTTTATTCAGGCAATTACAGTTTTCCCCTATATTTACCTACTACATGCTAGTGAAAAAAGAAATGATGTGAGAAACAATCATACCTACCACACACTTTATTGAAAAAAATAAGTTCTTCCATAAGTGATGGAACAAATTCAGTCTCTATTTCAATATATAGGAAAATGAAAATCCTTTGTCCTGCAAACTTCCCTTTCCTTGGCAGATGGTAGAAGGTTCTCCCACAACCCTTGCTTTTTTTTTATACCTATTGAGCAAAATCATCACACTCTGTCACTGATTAGCCAGTGGGCCACTGGCAAACAGAATTGACAAGGAACTATTTTTCTTTCTTTTTCCTCTTCACTGGAGGCATCATTTCAATTTACTCTATCTACTGATTTTCATAAGCACATTGAAACTTTACTGTTTTATGATTTTTCATGTTATTGAAATTAGTCAGTGGATTTATTCAGGGAAAAAAATATTCAAGGGTGGAGACAGCAAACCAGCCTTCCCACATAATCACATCAGTCTTCTTTCTTCAAGGAAAGAAAACTTTAAAAAAGAGAAAGATGTTACAGTGGCTAGCATAATCACCTAAGTGATGAGTGGAATGGATTCAACTAATAACTTCTATGACCCTGGGAAAGATTCATAAAAGTACTTAGCAAGGTATTTTTAACATAATTTTTGGTGTCAAGTTCCAGAAGTCAAATTCACAAACCTGCACTATACAGCTTTTGAACAGACCCAGGTGCCTCAGGACTGGACTCAGCAATCACACACTAAGGGTCTAACTAGAAATGTAACAGATATTTCATTTAGAAGTACAGCCAATGTAGTCTTCCTATATGCTCAGGGGAAAGACAAGTGCAGGTGTAAAAGGCAGTTTACCTCTCAGCTGAACAAAAGTTGAATTTCCCTATGAAGATAGCCAGGTTTTTTCATCAGTTATGTGAGAAATTTAGAGTGACATTGCTTCCCACAATCATTTAACTGCTTAAATGAAATGGGATGGAGCCAGCACCAAATGGGGCAAAATAAAATAGGTAGCAACATAGATTCACAAAGGAGAAAATAATGGCAGATAATTTGAAATCCCATCTATCTCCTCAGTTTTTCTGCCCACCTTGCAAGTCCCCGCTCCATGAAGCTTGGATTCATGGAGCAGTGCTCTTTCCTGCCCTTCCCTTCTCTGTGAATGACAAGTTTGCTGCAATTTTTCAAACTGATCTGGGAGTGGTGATAGCTTAAAGGGGTTAGAGTAATTGCTGGTGAGCAACAGAGTCTAGAGCATTTGTGTCCTGGCAAAATTCAACCTCAAACCTCCAATCTGAATTGCATATTTCCTCACCAAAAAACAACCCTTTATGAAGCCCTCTTGACAAGACTTTTCCAACATGTTGTGTAAGGAATATTCACATAACAGCATTGGAGACCTGCAGTTTGAGTTAAAAGGTGATCCTTAAGGAACTGAACTGGGTTGAGATTTTACATATGCCTGACATAATACTTCCTCTGAGTTTTATATTATAATCTGATATGAGAGAAAATTATAAAATATTAACACTCTCTCCTATTGCCATTCTTTAAAGTGACTTGAAACTTTCTCTTGATTAATCCCATTTGTAGGGCTTGTAGACTTGGGAAAGTAAGGGAGGAGGAGGACCAAATGTAAAGTGGGACTGTGGAAGTAAACCTTTGGGTTATTTCCTTATTCGATCTTTTCCAGATTTACCTTTTGATTTGCAGGCATGTACAACACTGATTAGACTCAGTTGTCATTTAGCCTCATGAAAAATGTACTTAAGCAGAGTTATAGCAGAGTTGCATGAATTGGGGAAGGCAGAAGATTATATATGGAGATGTTTGGAGGTAGGGAATTAGGCCGAGCTTTGTCTTCTTCAATAGTGATTCACAGATACGAAAAAACAATGATAGACTGTTCATAAGTCTTATTTATCTTTTCAACATAATTATTTTTTTTCTATTTCAACAAGAATTAGATGTGCTCTTTCTTTTTTGTCTTCTGCTCCTGTCAGTTTGAATTGTTGAAAGGTGCCGGATTGACGGTGTTGGAGTTTAAAATCCTTTAATTACTCACCAAACAGGTTACGTGTGGACAGCAGACTTGTAAGCTTCCTCATGCCACCCTGACAGTGCATGCAACCAAGCTCCCGGGGCTGGAGAGAGTCTGCCAGTCTTGCTAGTGAAAGAAAAACACAGGACCAGATCTGCACCCAGTGAAAACTGACATTGCTCCAAAACCTGAGCAGCTGTAAGCTCTGTATCTTTGATTTGATCTAGCTATTCGGTTGAAGAAATAATCAGTGGAAATTAGCTCTCTGTAAAAATGATTGGTTATTTGCAAGTAGAAAACTGACTGATACCACTTAACTGCATTAGGTTGCAGATAGTCTTACTGCATTTGCTTAAATATTAATGCAGCATGTCTCTAACATTTGAATATGAAGTACCTTCCATCTTTTTATCAGTCTCTGTAAAATAGTACTTTCTTAAATTCTTCTTATATATATTCCCACTTTACTTAAACCTAAATCCTCTAGTTCTGGTATCTTCAACAAACTCAAATAGATCATCAAGCTTAATTTTATAATAATCAGCTAGTTTAAATACCTCAGTCCTGTCACCTCTTAATCATCTTCATTATTCTTCTAAGACTAAGTAATTCTCTCCTCATCTGTAAACTCTTCCATCCTATTTATCACTTCAGTTTCTCTGCATTCTGCTGCCTTGAGTTCTGTTTTCATTCATATATATTGACCTTATTTAAACAGCATGGGCCAAATTCTAGTCTCAGTCATGGCATTCTAAATCCAGAGTAACTGACTCCAGTGACTCCAGTTTTGATTTTATGTCAGTGGATTTACTCCAGATTTACTCTGCTATAACTAAGCTCACAATCTGGCATTCTGGCATTTAAAACTCAAATCTCAAAATACTCTTGTGTTTTTTTTGTTATTCTCTCTTGAGTTCAATCATCATTCTCTTGACCTCCTTAAAAAAGAAAATAATACAGAAAATTTAAGTGGAGGTGACACTCTGCCTTATTTAATGCTTATTCAATTCTAGAAGTCTCTGCTGGTATATGACCAGCTGAAGTCAAGTCAGTACATAAGATTATGTGGAAGTTAATGTATTTTCATGTGTTGTGAGGGTTTCACTCCAAACCTGCAGTATAAACTCTTGGGAATGAAAGATCATCACAAGTTCTGATATCTCCTCTTTTACCTACACAGATTTTCTGGGATTTGTTTCCTTACGTACAGATATATATCAGCTCCATTTCTCCCAGAATGGCCGAAGTTCGAGAAAGCAATACAGGACATTTATTCCCATATAACATTCAGATGTTATGCTGGCAAGTGAGTTTAGAAACTAGAGACTAGAATAGACTGATAAAAAATCTAATTTTTGAAGACTACAGGTGTGCCAGGACTTCCTTCTCTTTTTTTATGCTCTGCTTTTCCTAATTTATGATTATGATATGTTTAATGTAAAAATGAAGAACCTGTTTTCAGTCCATCCTCTTTTAACAACCATAACTACTATGCAAATCACCATAACCTCAACAGAGGGGTGAAGTGACTTTAAATGGTTATATGATCATTCTTTAAATGGGAAAAGAATTTACAGGAAGTTGAAATTATGAGATGTAGCAAGTTGTCTCCAAAGCAGATTCTCTGCTGAAAAAAAACAACCCTGAAAGAGCAATTCGTGGTTATGCAAGAAGAGGTATTCATTCTCTGGAGGGAAATCATAACTTTCTTTCATTTTTTTCTACGAAGAAATAATTTTTACAATATTTTCCACAGTGTTGTCTTCCCATCTAAGTATTTGATGGTACCAGACTGTTGAAAGAGCTCCTTGTTCTGTTGGCAGTCTTGCTCTTTTTGCTGAGTTCCTCCTATTCAATAAGAAGCTGAGAATTTGCTTCATGTCAGTTTGTACCCTAAAGATAAGCAGAGTATTTCATTCATTGATCTGTGTGTTGAGATACAGCATAGCCTCTGCAAGAAGTTCAGAATAAAACCAGTGACTGCTTATAGTAGAATTACAGGATTCCTCATATGCCTGGAGATTTCTAAGAGAGACACAGAGCTTGTGAGGGTCCTGAAAATGCTCACTCTTTAGATACGGGGTTCCTTTACAAATGGCTGAAATGGATTCAAGCATTTCTTGCTGACTTCTCTCCAGATGATTTACTACTGGCCCTCTCAAGAGCTTACCTCTTATAGGATAGGGCTATGGAAAAGACCTTACTAATCTGAAGGCAAAAGCAACTGTTCTACCTGAGCCAAACTCACAGATTTGGGTGCTGACAAATCCGTGTGACTGCCTGTTCCACCAAGGAAATAACCAGGGCAGTCACTGGCAGGTGATGACTGTGGTTGCACTGCTGGGCTTGAGACTTCCCACAAGGAACCATGTCCTGCTTCTCCTTTCCACAGAAACCTTCCTATGAAATCAGGCCTTTTCAGGTATTGCTGATTTTCCATCTATATATTCTTCCACCCAGAGAGCCACAAAGTGTTTGCATACTAACAGGAATCACTTTGCCAATCCATTGCTAAGGAGAAACACGGCAACTCGTTAACAAGGCACAGCAATATAGCACAACACCTGCTGTCCTGTAATGAAAGGAAAAAATCCTAGATCCAGTTGAAGCCTCAGAGAATTATTTTTTTAAGTGAGGGGAATGCAATTACTCATCAGTGTTCTACCCAATGATTTTTAATTACCTTACTTTTATGTCTCTTGTGCAACCACTCATCTCCAGGATCACTGCCTCTCCTTTTCTGCTGAGTAGAAGGACAAACTGCTGAGGGTACTACTGGTTCTTCAGGCCCCTTTCAGGAGCAGGTCATCATCTCGACGTGTCCATCCTCTAACCACCCATGTGAAAATGGCAACGGTATTGCCCCCATGTTACAGCTGGGAAACTTGAACATTCAATGACTTGTCAAAAGTTACACAGGAAGACTAAGGCAGAGCATGCACTCTGTTTCTTTTCTTGAAATCTTTGACAGTGCTGCTAACCCTTATTAATTCATTCTCTCTGAATCACTAAAAGAGCTTCTGTTACAGTTTTATCTGAAATCAGTTATGTGTATACATTTTATTCTAATGTACATGTTATAAAACCTGGAGCCTCAGCCTTAGATAATCAGATATAATTAGTTATTTCCTTAGAAACCATGTATAAGAATTCGAAATGTAACATGAGAGAAAATCTGATTCTCTTTTAATAACAGTTTTATATTTTTTTTCATCCAGCACATTCAACCATTACCCATGACTTGTGCCCAGCACATGGAAAAGGAATATGTAGCATTTATTTTCATAGAACTTTCCTTACTTTTGTTAATTGTAGAGGCCCTTGAACACAGACAATACTTCTGTTTTTCAGAAGTCAGGAAATATTTGTGAACTGATTTACATATACGCTGCTCTTCCCTCCTTGTGGATGTGTACTGAACTGTCCTTTATCTGACCATTTTTTTAATCAGGATGCTGATTATATTTGTTATTATATAGAAAAAGTAGACATTAATCACTAAACTACATGAGGCTTTCTCCATATAGACTGACCTCATCAGAGTTTTGTTCCTCTTGTACATAGATATCTATTTGAAGTCTTCAAAGAAACAACAAAAGAGAAACAGAGAAACTGAGTCCAGGTACTCTTGAAATATATTAAGAAGGAAAGTTGCTGAAAGAAAATACTGTGATGCGCTCATAAGAAAAAAACCCCAAAATACAAACCAAAACCCAAAAATCCCAGAAAAATACTGTGGCACTTATTTAGCAGGAATACCGTGCCACAACATCTAAAACATTTCTCCAAGCCATTACATATGATAAAGAGGACTTAGTTCTGAGCAGCCTGGACTACAGAGTGCTTACATTTCACGAAGTACAACAGCAGTTAGAGTGCAAAGGAGCACATTAGTAAGGGGATATTCCTTGGTTATATTACCTAGTAGTTCATAGGGAAAGATGCTTGGAAGGTCAGGATGCCCACAGACCTTGCACGAGTCTGGCCAGCTGGGACAGGCAGTTCTGACGGGATGCTGGCAGGTTAGCATGTGAAAGCAGGACACTCAGGCACTGAGGTGGATAGTCATGCACACACCTAAGATGGATATCTAGAAAGATAAATCGTCAGTGTGGCCACACTCTTTCACAGGGAAATTCAGAGAGCCCAACCATGGAATAAAACCGCATTAAATCTTCTCTGTTGGGGTTGTCATCAGTTATTGTGAGAACATTTCCCCAGGGTTATATCACTTTCAAAATTTTCTCCTCTATCAGGGAATCTCCATATCCCAGCTCCTGTTATTCAAGCTGCATTTAGAAGAACCTTTGAGGACCCCAGAGTTACTGATGCTTCTTGGATTTTCAGTCCTGTGACTCGCAGAAGATGCAGTAGCCAAACAATATATATAATAATAGTTATTAAAGTAGCACAGCTTGTGATTTTTCAGTTAAATTTTCCCTTCTACTGCATGTCATTTAAGATAGACTGTATTGCAGGACTTCTGATCAGAGAAATACAAGAAGAATAGAGAGTTACTAAACCAACTCTGCTGGCCAGCCAAGAAGATGACTACCCAGAGGGAAGAGGGGTGGATTGAAGCAGAGGGGTGGAGAACAGAGATTCTACAATGGTAATTGTAGGGGCTGGCAGAGCCCTTTCCTGGAAGCCAAGTAACAAAGGATTTTGTGATATTCTGTCACTTGCATAAAAAGAAGCACATGTACAGAGTGACAGCAGCTTGGGCCTAAGGTCCCTTTCCCATTACCACGCAATGGACACCACATTCTTCCTTGGTTATTGTTGTATTAAAGTCTTATCCCATATTGTTTATATCTGATGCCTTTTCAGCACAGACCATTCTTTTCGTCTCAAAACGTCCCCTTATTTCATGTTCTTTTGTTACGTGATGAGTGGAGACATGTAATACAAACTTTTCATTTTATCCATCTTTATAGCTGTATTCAGTAACCAAGCTTGATTATTAAATTTGAGCCTTATTCTGCATCAATCTACTCCTGTGCTATGTTCTCAGGCCAAGTCTCCTAAGCAGACCATAAACCATATGTGTTTCTTAACTTTTTCAGAACTTAATTTTGCCACTTGGTTTGGATCACAGAGGAGTTTTTAGCCTACAGTCTTTGATGCCTTATGTTTGCCTTCATAAAAATTATATAGAAAGTTATAAAAGAGTGATAAGGCCTTCCAGTTTTACCACCAAATGGAAAAGTTGTCCACACAAAGAATTTATAACCATCTTGTAGCAATTTCTAGGATCTAAAATCATTTTAGATGATTATGCATTAGAGATGTTGAAAAGAATGTAAACCTACCAGTTTCTATGCAAGAATCATGAGAACCGACTCTGTTTCCTACTTTTATATACCAAAGGCCTCTCTTCAAACCCCACTTACATGCTGAGATACATTGACTTCAATAGGACAACTTACGTGAGTAAGAAAGATTTGAATGAATGAGGGTTTCAGGCATGGGATAGAAGATCAAGAAGCATGAAAGCCTTTTAGTTAATTCACTTCAGCATCACTAATACTGAGTGACTGAAAAACTTTAGTTATGATTAATGACATTGGGATTTTTTTTAAAAGATAAAGTCAGGAGCCTTTGTAAGTCTTTTTGCCTGTTTTTAAAATGTGATGGATACATTTAAAACATATTAATATTAAAAAAATATTACTCATCTAAAAAAGCTTGCATATTTCAAAAAAAAAAAAAAAGGTGAGAAACAGACTTTAAGCCAAGCTTTCTAGTCCTTGAGTGCTGTATGAGAATCTTCCTTTTGGAAATGGATGTATTTAAAACCATGAATGCTTCCAGAGTCTTTTGTGTACTTGAATTTTGTGACAAGATAATAATTTTGTTATATTTTTATCCTGTAAGGGTTAGCAAAAATGTAGTTTGTAGAAAAATGCAATGATTTTAAAAGGAAAACTTAGAAACATTTTTGCTGTCCAGGACTAGAGTGGCAAATAGCCTCATGTTAAGGATCTGCACCATTCCCTCATCTTTCACTAATACCCTTTTGGTGGAAAATATAATTTTCGTCTCAGCAATTTAAACCCACCCAAATAAATTAAAAAAAATTAATGCACAGAAGGAAAAAAATGCACTAATCTCTACCTTTGATATGACAGTGCTTTCTCTTGGAGGTTGCGTATAGTTTACTCACAGTGATAAACCCTTTGCACAATAAATGCTGTTGCAACATCGTGCGATTAACAAGGCTGTTTCATGCTCTTAATGATAGCTAAGCAATGGAAATAATAAGGCAATTTACAAATACTGAAACAGAAAGAAGTTTTATTTCCCCACATATGTATGATGTGTTCTGATCCATTTATGCTTCTGCTGAGTTCTGCTGAAGCATGAAAAAGGTTGTAAATCATATTTGACATACATCCCATGGGTCAGCCACCACTCTTCTAAGAGCACTGAATGGAATGGGAATAACCACTTTTGGAAGCAGAATATGAAAAAGAAACTGTGATGTACTGTATAAGGCAGAAAACCATCGCTTAAAAATGATCGGCAGCTTAAACTCAGTTGCTTGCACTTCTTTTTTTTATCCAGGCAAGGAAATGGTAGAACAGAATGGCAAGATGGCAATCCTTCATGAACTTTTTTCATGAACTTGACATGGGATGAGCCCCAGCAGGGTCAGAGACTGCTTCAGGAGTGCAGGGATTGTGTCAGGGTATTAATGGAATGGTGATCTAAAAGAGACGCAACCGGTCCCATCAGTTCTTATTTTTGAGGAAAAAACATCTTCCACCATTTAGAATCCAGGACCCTATTGCTCACGGCATGGAAGTACAGATATTTTGAATGTTCATGTGAACACAAGCCCCTGGAGGAAGTACTGTAGAAAGGGTGAGACACAGCAGCTAATCAGTTCTATTGCTGTTGATTGCACTCTGTAAATTTAGTAACGCAGACCCAGATCTGCCCCTAATGAAGATGATGTCCCAGTCCAGTGGCACTAGGATCAAGCCATGAAGGTGTTTGGTATGCCACCCTCTCAACCCCATAAGCATATGACGAAGATGCTCTCACCTACCCAGGCAGAAATGTTATGACATTCAACTCATCTGCAAATGGAATGGCTGTGTTTGCACCTGCTCTTTTGTCTAGGCTGCCTTTTCCTATTTCAATCAAGTTCCATCCCTGTCCTTTCTTTTCTCTGTCTCTTAGGTATTTGCTATAACCAAGAGAAAAGAGCAGCCTGACATTGTTTCCTCAGTAGGAATGTAATACCTACGTTGGTATCTGTTGAAGTGGTCAAAAGTAATGACCGCAAAAAAAGGCAGCTCCCACTGCTTGCAAAACTCATCCACCCTCTCCTGCTGGCCAGGCTGGCATAGTCCATGCCACGAGCAAGTAACACAAGTTCCTGTGAGATGCAGCATCTATCCCACATTACCTTCATGTACTGCTGCCCCTCAAACACTAGTATCAGGATACAGAAAATAACAGATACTTGCATGCATGCATGCATGCTTGCACATATGTGTATGTGTAACCGTGTATATGTATATTAATGTATTAACTCATTTGTAGATGAAGAGCAATCAGCAATGTCGTGACATCATGGGGGCCTGTAATTGCACATCAATCTGGACTCTGTGCCTTGATCTGCAGGCTCACATTACTGGCAATAATATTTCTGGTGTAATCATGCATATACTTTGTATTCCTCTGGCCAGGATGAAGCTGTAGGAGCTAATGTATTCTGAGTCAGACCAACTGCCGCTCATGAAGGGAAAAAAAGACTTGCTTGAGTAACCGTAATAATTGGAAAATTATTTTGATAGCCTGAAACAATCTTATATATCACAGAACTTTATTAAAATAATATCAAATCAAATTAACTGCTATTCCATAATGAATTAGGTAACAAGGTAGGCAGATATTAATCGGCCTTGGCTCCCAGGCAGGGGAGCCAGGAATTTATTAGCTCTTGCGGCTTGTGTGAGGGTGAAGACAGAAATCAGTATCACAGGCTGCAAGGGAAGCCCCTGAGACAGCTGAGCTTTTACTTTTTTCTCACTTTCACTTTATAATCCATCATTAAACACTTGTATTTCTTTTATGTGGGGTCTTATGAAATTTTTAATTTTTTAATTGCTTTGTGATTTAATAATGAGGATTTTTGTGCATGTGTGTGTGCATAGCATATGTAACTCAGCTGCCAGTATTAGAATTAACTCACCTTTGTCCACCTATGGCTAACCTTTACGGAAGAAAAGAGTAATTTAACAACTTTTCTATTTACCAGTAGAAAGATTGCCAAGTTCATAGGCATTGTGGCATAAATAACAGGGTTTAATTGGCTATGGGACCTGTCTTGTTCTATCCTATCCTATCCTATCCTATCCTATCCTATCCTATCCTATCCTATCCTATCCTGCCCAAAAGGAGGAATGGAGGAACAGTGGGCAGAAAGCACGGAATAAGAGGCAAAATAGGGTGTAATGTCCTCCAGTGAGATCTTAGTGATAGCTGGCACTACTCACCTAGGAAGTGATGAGGGTATGCCCTGTTCATTATTTTCGTTGCCATCAGAATTTGCTGTGATCAGCACTAACTTTATTTCTTGTGCAGTGTGCTGCTAATTCCTGGCTGGGTGATGGTCCTAGCTGCTGCATGAGTAGCAGAGGGCTGGAACCTGACTTTTTTTGCTAGGTTTCTGTTTGTGCGGAGAGATAGATGCCCCTTAGTCTGAACTATGACAGGTGAAGTTACAAATCATGCCAGTACTAGCAAGAAAGAAGACACTTATTTGATTCAAAAAAATCTCATGAGAAAAACACCTTTTGGAGCTGGAGCTTATTAAGTCATGACAGTAAGTGAAACTGGAACGGTGTGTTCTTGGGAGGCTGGCTGTTTGGGTGTTTGATTGAAAAACAGGAATGGATACAATAACAGAGATAGCAGCAGCAGGTAAATTGAGTAAGAGAAAACTGTCAGTAAAATTGGACCCCCGTTTCCTTGGAATAAGCTGATTTGGGGTCCCAGATTTGGAAAACAGGTGAGGAAATTCAGGTGAGAAGAGAAAATTATGTTTTTGAAATATCCTCTGGATATTTGAAAAAAAGCTGGAGGGGCATATCTGTCTCTGTATCCCGTCCCAGAAGAGAACTGAGGTTTGTTCACGGGACCTTGCAGCCAAAAGGAGGATAAGAAGCTGATGTTACACTTCCACTCAACATTTTTAAAAATATCTCTAGTTTTGGTTTTCATTTATGTAAAGGCAAGAAGTGTCCAGGGCTGCTTGTTGCTTCCAGAAGTTCTGTATCTGAGCAGGGCCAGCTGAGGCCATTTTTGTGGTCCTGCTAGGGAGGGAGGAAAGGGTGACACTGGCGCTATTCTGGAACATAAGCTCCATGTGTCCCACCCCATCTTGCTTTCCGCAGTTTTTCTCATAATTGTGAACAATAGGCATTCCCATCACTGATATTTTCTGTTCCCTTCTTTCTTTGTGTCTGTGGAAAGGACATCAGAACAGAAAAGTTGGAAGAACGGAAGACTCCAGCACCCTTTCTAGACACAGCACAAACTTTGTGCAGTGACTGATGGGATATATGACACCAGTGAAATCCGTATTGCAGAGCAGAACCAGATCAATCTATTACACCTCTCCCAGGCTCACTGCCCAGACACTGATCAGATGCCTTCAGTTCTTCTATTATTATTGTCATATTTTCTCCTTGGATTATCTGCTACCTTCTTTTCCCTCACTTGGCACTTTCATTTGGACACAGAATTTCTTGAGCATTTCAGGGAATGTCAGGGAAACACCGAAGAGGAGAAGTAATGGAAGTACTTGTCCTTCTGCTAGGAGCTGGGCAATAGAAAGTAACTTTATTGTCTATGTGCATTAACCATTCAACATGGCTATTAACAAAACACAAGTAGTCACCTCAGGGTGATCTTTTTCAGTCAAAACTTGTATTGTTCTTGTGAGAAGAGTTTTATGATGGGCAGGAAGGTGCCTGGATGAAGTTGAAATAAAATATGTCAAATTTGCGAAACACTGATGAAATATGTGATGCAACAGCAGTTTTTCTCTAGACAAGGGAAAGAAAGGATGACATTCTTTAGAGAGCTACATTTTGGGGGAGTTAAATTAAATCATTTCATATTCCCTTCCAGCCTTTGAACTAAAAGCCCAGCTATTACCCTATATGAGAAATTAGGTTTTGTCCTGACAAATGTAAACAGAGCATTTTACTCCAACAACTGTTCTTGTTCAAATATAAAAGCAGTTCTAAAGAAAAACACTTCTTGGCATTAGAGTTGGCTTTGGACTTTCAGCATATAAAAGAAGCGGAAGAAAGTGTGTCTTTGATGACATGTGATGTTCAGTGTGTGCTGTAGTGATGTCATTTATGACAATCCATGCATTGCTATTTCCGTTTGCCTGCAGGACTTTCATGATTGTCATTTCTGGACATGCCAATCTACACTTACACAAAGAAGATTGCACAAAGAATGGTTTTCTGGTGGGCTGAGGACACAGCTCCTTAAATTTTCCTACCCTACAACCTGCATTTTACAAGTCATGGCTCTAAGCTGGGAGTCATGAGGTAAATACTGTTCAGAGAGCAAGGCTGGTGTGAGATGCTAGAAGTTGCCCACACGCTGAAGATGATACAGGCCATTGCAGCACTGGGGAGCAGGACTGGGAAAGCTCCAGTGGTAGTCCCTGGGATGTCTCCTCTCTATGTTTGCCCAGCAGCCTCACACTGGCCCCATTCAGCTCTTGGTCATGTAGCGGAAACCTGGAGCCTCAAGGGCCACAGGATGCAACACTGGCACTTGAAAGTTCCCAGTTGTCAGGCAGCTCCTATCTTGTCTTAAAGAAATATCTAAGAATATTCCAAGGTATTAACACTCATACTTTGGAGGTGCAGTAATATGTGCATCTTTTGTTTTTCATACTTTGCACATCAAGAGGTCCAAATCAAAATTACAACTCCCTGGTTGATAATTACTTCTAAGGGAATGGGACCCGATTAATATAAGCCCACTGCTTAGGAAGATAAATAAGAGACCTTAAAATAAGAATAAGGGGAATAAAGGTCAAATGCATAATGGTTGAGGTGCATGTCAGGAAAAATTGGCTTTTTGTCTGTGCCTTTTTATAGAAACATTTAGTTTTAAAATGGTGGTATTAAATGGAATATTTTTATTAAATACCATATCATTAACTGAAATGATTCACAAATGGGAGTAGTAGACACTGATTAAAACTAGTTAATGTAGATTTTGTTTTTGCCATCTCCTTCCAAAAGTTAAGAGACAATTTGAGTTTTCCTGCTTTGGGAGCTACACAAAGGTGAGGAGGTTTGTTTCAGCCTGATGGAGACGAGAGAATAACAGAAGGCTTCTAGGGGATTAGTGATGGAGATTTGGGAGGCATCTGCCTGGGGATCTGAATGCGTTAGCTCTCCCAGGGCCCACAAAACTGAAGTCTGGACTGGGCTCAAATTATGTTTCACACAATTCAGTTTGAGCTCTCTGTTTCTAACCCCTTTGAGCTCTCTTTGGGGTTTAGAGTGCATTTAAATGCAATAAAGCCACCAAACTCTACATAAACAAATTATTTTCTCAATTCTTGCCACTTGTATTTCATTCCTAACTAACCTCATTCTGTTTCTCGCACAAAGCATTCAGGTCAAAATTGCAACTTCTACAAAGAATATTAAATCTCTCTTGAAATGCAACGGATGGATGACTGAAGGATAAGGTAAAAAGCAACGAAACCCATTCATGTTGGTGTGAAATCTCACCAGTTCCAACATTTCTGAAGTTTCTTCCTGTTCGCTGCTTATTCATTAGCCCATTTGATACAAGTAATTTCAGCTTGGTTCCTGTTAACCATAAATCCAAGGCACCACCACAGCTGACAAGGCCTCTGAGCAAACTGAGCCACAGAGCACCGAGCTGCTGCTGTACAGAAGGGCTTGAACAGCCTCTCAGCTGTAGACCCAGCTGTTAACTGCAGTAGCTGCAACTGCCAGTAACTCACATGCTGGTCCACTTGGTTGCACAAATACCATCCCGCCACAGCTGGACCAAGCACAAGAGAAACACAATCACTAAGGCTGCAGTCGTGGAAAGGTCTGACCATGCTTATGCTAGCAGATGTCTTGTATATTGGTTGGTTGCACCTTCCCATGATAAAAGGCCTGAAATTACCAGCGTGATGATGTGTTCAAGCAAGTAGTCAATAGAGGTAGTCAGGTGTTAAAAACTGGTGGGTTATTTAGGTATTTTGGAAGCTGTGGCTCCTTCTGCAGTGGGACATGCCTGTCCTGGTTGTTGTTGCTGTAATGTTGTCAGTGGCCATTTTGTTTGGCTTCTGCATGCTGGAGGCTTCCATTAGGATAATGAGTGGAATATAATGTGCTTGACTGATGCATTGCCATAAAGCGATAGTGCTTTAAAAATAAGAGCCTGAATTCTCACGTATATTGAGGCTATTTTACATCATTCTGGCAAGCACAAGAGGTCTTTCAAGTGGGTGTAGAAGTAACTTATGGCCCATTTACACAGCCAGATCAGTGTGAAGTGACCTTCATGTAAATGACAACCAGGCCCCAAATCATTACGTTACTTTTTTTAAAGATCCAAGTTGGCCGAGCATGCTTTGAGAGGGGAAGTGAAGTGTTTTTCTTTCTTTTTTTTCTTCTCAAATTAGTCAAATGAGGTTGATCGCTTTAAAGGATGGAAGAGTTCACCACGGCTCCAGAAAAACATCAAGTATGAGAGCCTAGATTATGTCAGAAGACATGCAGCAGCCCACGCATTAGACTTGAAATCTGTGCTCGCACCTGCCCCGACTCATTTTTTTTCCCTTTGCATTTATTGAGATGACACAATGTCAACAGAATTCTGCAAACTTTATGACAAAATTGTGACAGATCTGCAATGGCAGAATGACTTATGGAAATGTTGAAGTGGCTTCTCAATCAAGCCTCAGGATAGCTTGTGACTCCATTGTCTTAGAGGTCAGAAGTCAGACTCCACCAAGAAGAGACATCACTTGATTCTGGTCCAATTTCCTGCCATATGCTGGAGGTGGGAGGGGGGAATCAAGGCTTTTAATTGCTGGATCCCTATGTTTTCTCATCTGCATTCCCCAAGCTAAAAATGCTTTCCATAGCACACTCCATTGTTTGCAATGTGGTCTGATAAGTCCTTAAAATGCTTCAGATCTGATTCCTCGTGTTCTTGACACTTTCAAATCATTCACTGTTGCCCAGAATGAAGCAATGGACTGCCATGGACATAAGCAGGTAGGTAATACTGGGTTGGTAGCATTCACTCCCAGTTCATACGTGTGGAGAAAACTTCACAAAATATAAAAGAATGATGAGTCAGACCTTCTGTGCACTGTGAACTGGACACTCCGGGCAGGCTGTCCAAGCATGGATAGATGGACACAGACTATTCACCAGTTTGCCCTGGTGGAGAATGTCTCCTCATTTTCATCACCTTTGGTAGAATTTCTCTTGCTTTTACAAATGTATTTTTTCATGCCGTTTTCCCAAAGTACTCTTGACACACTACGAATTGAAAAAAAAAAAAGAAAAAAAAGACAACTGAGAAAGAAACTGCTTCTTACAGATATTTTTGAAATTATGTATAAAATTATGGTTGGGGAGCTTCAGCCTATTGAGAACACAAACCTACTCTTCAGTGAGACTGGCAAGAGTACTCTGGACTCTACTTTATGTCTGATTTAAATACTGGGTTCCGGGTCAGTCGCTTACTCCAGTGAGCTCTCCATGGCCTACAGTGGCCATGAGGCAGCTCGTCTCTGTGCAACCAGCTCCAGCCATGCCCCTCAGAAAGCTAAACCCATCTGCTACAGGAGCAAGGTTTAGAAGAGAGGAAGGGGACATGTGAGGAAGCAGAATTGATTTCTTTCCCAAGTTCTGAGTGTGCAAGTAATATTTATCCGTTGAAGAATGTCTGCAGCTTTCCCTATCAACCTTTTGGTCACAGGACAAATCTGGTTGTGGGCTAACAGACATTAATTCATTTATTCTAGAATATTTTTCTCAACACAGTTACCAAGTCCAAATCTTTTCAGATTTGCAGGCACCACCTTTCTAAACTGACATCCCCAAAAAGCAAATAGAAAATCCTCTTGTGACTATCAGTCCTCATAACAGTAAAACAGGGATGAGATGCTTGGCAGTGCAAGTGTGCTACCATGAGGGATGGGGACCAGACAGATGGACAGCTGCCAGCAGTTCACACTGTAATAACAGGCTCAGCACCAGACAAACCCAGCAAATCAGCCAAATAAAACTCCCTGCTCACCTGCCTGTTTCTGCCGCTGTCTCCTGAACCTCAAAGAGGATATTACATCTGAGGCATGTTATGTGTGATTCCACAATGAGTGCTGAAGAGCTGAAATGTTTGGAGAGATAAAGTTACCTGGTTTTCAGGTAACATTAGGAAATGCTCCTTTATTTCCATTCCCAGCAACCTCAGTTCACCAACAGACTTGGGTACTGAGATGCAATGAAAGGAAAAGCTGTGAGTGTAACACACTTCAGTGACTTTCCTTGATACAAACCTCTTCACAGTTCACTGAAAGAGCTTAAGGAAACTCAGATGCTTCTGTACAACTTCAGTGTGGCAGGCAGATACCATGACTGCAGCTTGTTTATATTTCATGACTGTAACTTTATGGTACCATTTGTTTATTTAAAGATGAACTTCCATGCTCAGTCAAACTTTAGGCACATTATTTAAACATAAGCCAATTTGCCAATCATGTATCTACGGCTATTTTCCTGCATAAATACTTAATAATTGAAGATAAATGTTTGTAAACAAGACATTTTTTCCTCAACATTCATTTTCTTCTCCTGCTCATTCATACTAAGAGGTCATTGTAAGCTTCTAGTTTTCATATTTTATTTTGGAATGCCTTTTACTTTCTTTGGGAATTATAGAATCATAGAATGGTTTGGGTTGGAAGGGACCTTAAAGGTCATTTACTCTCAAGCCCTCTGCCACAGGCAGGAACACTATTCACTAGACCAGGTTGCTCAGAGCCCCATCTAGCCTGGCATTGAACACTTCTAGGGATGGGGCACCCACGGCTTCTCTGGGCAACCTGTGCCAGTGCCTCACCACCCTCTGAGTAAAGAACATCTTTCTAATACCTAATCTAAACCTATTCTCTTACAGTTTAAGCCGTTAATGTCTGTGACCAAACAACTCAATAGATGGATGACATGCATTCTGCATGATTGTATGCAAAGAAGAGAGAAAAGGAAAGAGGAGAGAGAAGGACAAGGAAGAAAACATTCACACAGGAATTCTGCCTTCTGAGATGACTGAAAAAGGAAAAAAAATGAAAGAAACAATCCATTCTTCAGATGGTGTCAGAATGAGTGGTAAATAGTGCTGAACTAGTTTTTTAACCCATTGACTGCTCAGGATAAACCAATGAGATTTATTTATGCTGGCTAAAATGCATTAGAGTGCTATCTCTTTTTTTTTTTTTCCACGGATTTTAGCATTCATTAGAAATACACAGGTTTTCCAGGTAAAACATATCCTGATTCAGATGTAGAGTCTCAAGGCCTTGTGTTTCTCTCTTAAGCACTACTAGAGAAGTGCTATAACTCTGACCAGTGACAAAACAGGTAGGATGAAATATAGTTCTGCAAATTTTATTCTAAAATTAGACTGAAAATCAGAAATTTCAGTACATTTTTAAAGATATGAACACATTTCTGCTAATGCAGTGTGAAATGGAAACATTTCAAAATGTAAGGATATGAACCTGCAGTTCCTTCATCCCATGCAAACATCCTACCCTTGCCAATAGGGCCCTATGTTTGCATCCACAACCTCAGCTCTCCCTTGCTATGAGCAATTCTGAATATGATTGGGCTCTCTGTCCTTTTTTGGCTATCTGTCTTTCCTGCTTTCCCCCTCTCCTAAATAACAGTTTCAATAACGAAGCTGAAATAAAGATGGAGTTGTGTCAAAGGGAAGGAAGTGCCTGAAACATACTGGGATTTCCATAGAAATATTGTATTTTCATTCAATTTTTGACTAAGATTAAGGGTTAATATTCAAAGAATTAGTAAAGTTTTCATCATTTCTTTCCTGGATGAACAGATTGTCAGAATATAGAGAAGAATCTAAAAGTTACTAGTTTTTGACAACATTCATGGTGTGTGGTGCCTGATAAAAGTAAAGATTTTCAACAAAAGCAAAAATATGCATATCACTTTATTTTTAAAGGTGTTACTGCAGCAAAGACACTGTTTTAAATTGCTTGCTGTTAGGGACAGGACAATATGAGGGTGGTTTCAGTAATTAATTTTCTTTTAGCATATTGCTCTCTTTGAATATGCCATTTCCTGCTCCCTTCCTAGAGGACCTTTCATGCCATGGGCCACAATTGCTGGTATACTGATTTTTTCTTGAAAGGTGCTGTGTGCCTGTGACTTTGTTACACACTGATGTCACTGAGCCTCTTTGAATGGGAACTTGAGAGAATCATGAGTGAATCAATACCTCTGTGGGAGATGCAGGAAATACCAGGAACACAGGGATGAGGGAAGAGCTCCTGTCTAAGCCCATGGAAACTCGCTGGATTCTGGTTTCGCGATTTCACAGTTCGCTTTTCTGGTTTGTCATTTTTAGGTCTACCTGTACTCTGTTAATACTGAAGTCATAGGGACTGCAAACACTGAAGAGTAGTAGCCATTTTTTTTGTTTTGTATGGGCTGGGTGCAGAATCACTCTAGAATTCATAGCAATTTAAAACACAAAAAATAAGAATGGGAATCTTTCCAAACTTCCAGGGATTCAATTCATATCCTACATGAATCATATCATACATGAATTTTCTGTTTCAATCGTTTGCTACATGCTTTTCCTTCAGAAGGCTGGACACCTGAACTGGACCTGCCATGCATTATAGCTGCACTTTCAGGTTGACTACATGCATTCAAAACACAAGCCTCTGTCACCTCCCCTTTCCATGTTTCCTTGGTGACAGTGGTACAATATTGGGCAAGTAGGCTAAACCAAAACATAGTTATTTAAACATTTATTATTTTATAACAGTGTGTTAAAATTTAAACACATTTTAAAGCTATTCCAGCTGCCTCTTTATAAACTCTTTACTATCAATGGCTGAACTGGAAGGAGTTAATCACTTCTTCCTAATTTTCTTTTATAAATATGTGATTAGCCTGAATTATTAGGAAGGCACAATAGCTTTATTCTTCCTGTCAACTATGTGCAGTGAAGTCGGGATTAGTAATCTCCAGGGATCAGGAGCTGATTTGGTGGAGGCAGGCAGGAGGACGGCTAACTTTTGAACCTAAGAGGGCTTTTCTGGGCAAGGGTGACAGCTGTAGCATCTTTAGCCTGGATTTGAATTTGAATTCTATCAACCAATGCAGCAATGCTATGACTTGGCAATATGTTATAATAATCTTTGTGACACAAATGTCGGGGGCTTTTTGTTACATGTCCTCAAAGAGATTTAGGTAATTAATGTTAAATTGATGATATAAAGCCTCCATTCTATCTCTCTTACTAATTCTGATCTACTGTAAATAGACAGAAATATTCACAGGCAAATAATCCCAATGCTGTTTTGGGGAGTTTTGATTTCTTTTTTATCATGAGTGTGAGGTCAATAGTTTCTGTAAGACAAATAGTTTCCATTTGTCTCTGAATCTGAAAGATTTTATATTGAAAACATTTTAAAAATAGGGATGGGACCTGAATGCATTCTCTTACTGAGAAGGCCATATACTATTTCATACTGTAGTCTTAAGTGAGAAAATGGGCCAATGTGTCAGAATTTATCAGCTTTTCAGCATGGTTGTGGGCTATTAAATGTTTATGTAGCAGATGGGAACAGTAGAGAAATACAGTGCATAGCTGTGTTGGGCCAAGAGGAAAGGAAGTTCTCCAGCCTTCCCCCTTTGCTGTACTATGAACCTACGACCCTATTGCCCAGAGGCAAAAAAAGCTACCTGCAGAGATGTCAGCAGTATGGAAAAAATGAATTACAGTGAAGCACAAACACTCGGCTCTGCAGAGATGCTTTTCTTAGTCCTTGAGGCTTTTCGTCCATTTGGCTCAGTCTTGGCAAAAGCGTTAAGGAATTATTTTTGGTAGCACTAGGGCATAGAGATCAAGTAAAATGAGTGAAATTAAATGAGTGGAAAATAACTCAGGATGGAATATTTCAAATAAACTTGCTGACAACGGAATGCAATGGGCCAGAGAACTGATGAGAAATGCAAACTATGAAAATCCCATTTCTTGGGAAAGTTCAGGTGAAATAGTATATTCAATACGGATAAGTACTCCTGTGCTAAACATGAGCTCAGATCTGAAAAGAATTTCAATGGCCTTATGCTTGATATGTGTATTTTGTTAGGAACTGGGATCCGTTTTTCTCAACGGGAAAGAGCTCAGAGAAAAACCTCTGCCTGGGTTTTTCAGTCAATTAGCATATTCTTTAATTAATGAATTAAATTAGAGAATTAAACTTGGGCAATTGGTGAGGATAGATAGCAGTGTTGTAAATTTTACACTTTGGGGATCCTTTTGCTCTGGCCTTTTCCTTCCTAAATGATTGGTTAATAAATCTGACTAATGAAGCATGCAGATAAAAGGTAAAATTTTCAAATGCATCTAATTGACTTAGAATCCAAAGCCAATGGGATTTATTGTCCTTAAGTCATTTCAATGCCTCTGGAAGTTTTACTCATCTATTCCATTGTTAACATTGATAAAATAATGAACACTTAGAGTCCACAAGGGGGAAAAAAAAGAGAAAGTAAAAATAAGATTACTTATAGACTTCAGGAACTGAACTGACCACAGTAATAACTCCACATATCTTGTGGCTGAAGCTTGCTGAAGAGCTCTTGGCAGTTTACTCCAAATATGCATCAAATAACAAATGACTACAGTGGTGTTGCTCTGTTAACATCTTCTCATCTCGCACTGAATCATGGGATCATTTCCTACAAGCCACTGCTGATGGATAGGCAGTTCCTAAGTCAATGGTGTACATTATTCGCTGTTCTTAATGTTAGATATACATTGTCAACACCTTTGAAATGTTAATTTTCTTTTGAAAATGTGTTTTAAGGCTGTCCTCATGACACACTTTTTTTTTCCCTGCAGAAAACTTAGTTGCATTTTCTTGAGAAACTGATGAAAAATCTCCTGGTTTGCACCTCTCTGATATCTGGAAACTCACTTATTGCTACACCATGGCAGGGCTGCACCATCTGATGTTGTATAGCAGAGCCCCTTTCATGCCAAGTGAGCTCCCACTACTCCAGTCCCAAGAAACCATCTGGGTTTGTAGAAAAGCAAAGATGAAATTACTAAATGTAAAACGAGTAATTGACAGTCCAAGCTGCATGGACCATGGAGCAGGAGAATGCAAAACTGTAGATCCCATGATAAAGAGCGTGAAGCAACTGTGAAATGAGGGAGCCTCCACGTGCAGGACTTTGGGGTTGGGCAGCAGACCAGTTCCTTGGTTTACCATATTTAACCTCAGAAGTTATTAATAAATTGACTGGTGTTTGCAGTGTTTTCAGCCTTGTTTTCAAATTGGGTTTTATTGTGACCACTGGTATTGTTCGTTATGCTGTCAAAAAAGCCATGTAGCAAGATGAGTTCCAATTTGGATTATATGTGGCAGCTCGTACTCCACAAACCCTCAGAACTTACTGGCATGGGATGAATGTGCTTGCTTGTTTTAGACAGCCTTGCAAGGCTGCTTTTGACCTTAGCTGTATGTTTGTCTCAAGGTGGCAAGTTTGACAGAATAGAAGAAGTGCATAAGCATTGCTCCGGTATTTAGTTTTAGAAAAGCTTGAGGCTACTGGCTGGTTTTTCATTTTCACGCTGTTACTTTCTTTAAAGGACCAAATTCAGAAGTCCCATACTCATCCAGTTGTCACTTCAAAATTTCCATCAGTTTACCAGCCTGGGTAAAGATTAGAAAATAAGACCAGGAGATGGAGTCTTTGGTAAACAGAAGCTTCCACATTTGTGTTAAAATGTTTAACTTTTAAAATTTTCAGTGTTCAGTGCTGCTGAGAGCAGTCACACTTTACATCATAGCAGCATCTCAGAAATACAGTGTGATGATTCAGCTTCTGGGATGAGTCTACTTGGTTTCCACCCTCTTTTTCAGATGAAAATATTTTTGACATTTGAGGACAACATGCATGAAAAGTTTTATCCTACAGAATGTTGAGATAAGCAGAGAAGAACTTCCTTGTGTGAACCATGGGAGTTCCTCACATTAGTCACACTAATAAATAATAGACTGCACCTACTGAGTTTCCCTTTGAAACAGACCTCCCTGTGCTCAAGGAAAGGCTAGTATTGCATTCTTCCTTTTAAACTGCTCATTCAGTTTTGCATCTTGCTTTGCAGACAGTTGCTATTAGTTACTAATGTTTGTAGGAACAGAAAAGGTGGGAAAATATTGCTTTTAAAGGGTTCTGTTTCTGGAATGTCCAGCAAATTCCCAGTTGAAGAAAGCCTTATTCCACTCTCCACCCCCTCACACACCTTTCTTCTATAAGTTTTTTGTGAACTGTGCTCCTAATTCTCTAAATACCTGCCAAGTCACTGTTTATCTTGGTCCACCATTGCCATTCCACTGTATAGTTTCCCTTTGCAGGACCTTTTACAAACAGACCTCAGTAATTGCTGTTGCTCTAACATTTTGTGGCCTCTGCTGAAAGCCCAGTGAGAATCTACGCCTTTTTTAAAAAAAAAATTGTTACAAGCTATGCTGTCCTTGTATATTTAGCTGCTGAGGACCATAACCTCTCACAGCATACCTGAACTGACCCTCCTATGAGTTGTGCCATGCAACAGAACAGCCCTGGTTTACCTGGTCTCCCACAACAACAGACTTGATGGCAGCCAAAGAGATCGAGAGGCAGCTGAGCGTGACAGCTGACATCAAAGCAGGAATGCCACACCTTGATCCAGGCTTCACTCTACCTGCTGGGGCAAACTTATTAACGTGACCACCCTGAGAATTCAAAGCAGCAAATGCACACAAGCACACAAAACCCAACCACTCAAATCTGAAAACGAAAATAGAAGTCTAGACAGCTTTTCTTCAGAATTCATTGCTGCTGACCTAATTATTTGGATCCTGTGCTTTATCTTGCTCTTTTGAAAGAATGAGAAGAATAGTTAATTTCACTTAATAGAATAATTGAATGTCATAATTGTGGTGTTTCTTTTTTTTTTTTTTTTACTTCAACAATAATGTTTTAGTCAAGCTGACGTCTGTTTCTGTAAAGCTGCTAATGACCAGCAGGCTGTTCACACAATGAATTAGTTAATTCTTTGTTTCCTCATTGGACCATTTGGACTAACTTAAGAGGATGATTTTGTGTACGTGCATATGCTGTAATGATTGTTTTTAACTATGATGTCCTGAACTGTAAATCAATTGTTTTTCATTCGTGATTTGACACATGCAAGATCAAGAGAGAAGTAAAGAGTAATTAAGATATGGATTTGTCTGAACAACCTGGGGTGATTTTTTAAAGTTTCTTTGTTTTCAGCATTTTTTAAATTTTTTTTATGATGGTATAGTTATATTTGACTGGTTTTAACAAACATTGCTTTCAGGGAGAGTTCAAATTCTGTATAGTTTGCAATTTGCAGAGCATGAGCAAAAATGGGGATAAACTGGGTGCAAGCATCAGTCATCCAAATTGACCAGAATTTTAGGATGGATAATGCCATTTAAATGAATCTGGCAAGCCCTCTTTCCTAGTTGAAAGGATGGATGACATTTTGATGACTTCAGTGGTAAAGTGGCTGTGAAAAGATCTGACTAATACAAAGTGAAAATTTCGTAATAACTTTAACAAGCTCCACAATTTCTCACATTTATAGTGTCTTCCATCTTGTAAATCCCTAAGCACTTCACAACAATATAAAGCACCAGTGAAAAGCAGCTACCTCTAGGGCAGAAAGTGGTGACCAGCTGGCTCCCTGTAGAGGCAAGAAAGTACATAGCAGTGAAATGAGGAGGAAAAGTCATTTTTGCCAAGTAAACTGGATTATAAATTAAAAGTAAGTATTGTATTGTCTAAAGGAAATGCTTTGTCAGACACTGTGCCTCATTTTCATTCCCCTTTAAAGAAAGCTCTGTGAATGAAGAGCATGTTCTGGTTTTTAAATGATTTGTCTATCTCAGCCCTTCCCCAGCTGTGGTCTGGAGTACATTTATTAGTGGTTTGTGGAGACTCTCTGGTTAGAGTGGTGAGACAACCCAGTTTTCAAATGGTGTTTGTAGCTTCATGCAGCCTCACCCAGGATTTTTCTACTGCCTCAACTCCCACTGAGTATTCCTGTACCATATGGTGTAGGAAATATCAATGCTGTACCTATGAGGTCCTCAGAAAACTCACTTTTTTTGGTCAAAACCAAATCTGGGACACTTCTGTGACTTGCATATCAAATTCCATGCAGCAGAGCAGGCAAGTTGAAACGATGGCCAGCATTCAAAAAGAGAAAAAGATGAAACTACATAACATCCTGGTGTGGTAAGAACAGTACTGCTAAAATGGGATTGATACCAAACTGCCTCCCAAATCTTTACTCAGTTTTATTTGGACCTGATCTGACTGGGATTGGTCCCAAAACATGGGAAACAAAATAAGGGGGGAAAGGAGAACAGGAAATGCTATAATTTATTTACTTCAACATATGTTCATTTTAAGCTCCTTTCTTCAATGTTGCTTTAAGAATATTTTTCCACAAGGCATTATAAATAAAGTCTATAATAGGGATTGTGAAATTGAGACATGATATTGTTCATGAGAAATTCCCTACTTAAAGCTGTGGAACAATGTAAGTTTGTTTAGAACTGTGAAGCTGTCTAATAAATATCCTCTGGTTTAACACTTGGCCCAAGCTAAGTCAGAAGTGAATATTCTGATCTGGAAGGTGAACTTTGACAACCCTTAGCTAACACGAGACAGGAAAAGCTCCTGCAAAGAAAGATCCCAAAATGTAACAATGGAGAGATTTGCCCAGAACAGAGGGTTAAATCTGACTTTCTAGCAGTGTCTGTGTGTCCTGCTCCATTTCTTGCCTTGTCTTCTGGAACAACCAAAACAAAATGTGATTACTGTGCAATGTAATTATATTTCAGTTTTTCTAAATTGTGCTCAAAATCTTAAGGCAGTCCACAGATTTTTGCATAGTCATCTCCAAACACCTTGCACTCAGTCAGGTTCTAGTATGAACCTGGTAATATCAGTCAGTCTCTGTGGGATAGAAATTAGGAACCTTGTGTGTGTGTAAGCCAAATGAGTCTGAAATTTTAGTCTGTGCCCTACAACAATAGTAACAACATCATTCCATTCCCCTACCCATGAAATAAATACTATCCGTGAGGAAGTAAGACTCTGATCTGGAATTTTCTGGCCTAGTTTGATCACGTGTCTGCATTTATTTGCTTGTCATTTAGCATCTATTGCATGCTAATTTTACATTATGATTTCCAGGGTGATTAGCATGCCTTTTTAGCTGTGTATTCTCTCCAACTTTCATTGCACACTTCTAACATAGATAATATGTAAATATTTCCCTTCTGCAGTGGTTTCTACTGTGTGCTCTTTGGATTTAGCTACTCTGTGAAGTAAATAGTGGAGCTGGTTGAACTCTTCACAACAAATATTTCATCCAGCAAATTCAGCTCTTCTGTAAATGTAATGCACACAAGCTGATTGCGATTTTCCCAAATTAGATCATTATTTGTAATTGTCTGCTAAATTATTTTTGTGAGCAAACTGTACCCCAAGAATTATCTGCAATTTGAACACTATGATTATTTACTGTAAGTTATTCCTTGCGTGTGACTATTCACCTGGTTTATTTCTGGTCCCTCCTTGGATAGCGTGACTTTTAGAAGTAGGTGCTTTATTTGGAATTTTCAGTCAAGAGTTTAGTATGATTAAATGTCTCTAGAAGAGTGCTGAGATGGAGTGGAGAGAAGGGAAGGGAAGGCAAGGCAAGGCAAGGCAAGGCAAGGCAAGGCAAGGCAAGGCAAGGCAAGGCAAGGCAAGGAAGGAAGGAAGGAAGGATGGATGTGAATGATTCTCTCATTCTTAAAAGAATTTTTTATTGAGATACATACATATATCCGAAAACAAAAATCTTCAATTAATGGGTTGCTGTGCTCAATAGCACATCATATTATTGAAATTAAGGTATATTAAAATTAGAGTTGTTTTGTGAGGCCTCAGATGGTCTGATACCCAATCAATAATACCGGCTTTGCCAAGAATGAGATTAACAGAGAGTTATTGTGCTCACATACCTAGGTCTCCTTGTATTACATGGATTACTAGATCATTAGAAACTGCCTCGTAATGGAACTAAATATCACCTTAAAAATACTTCTTGTTTTTATAATGACAGTTTACTCTGAAGTGGAAAGAAAGCAAAAATATGGAGAGAACCTATTTAACTGAGGTGACAGAGGTGATCACTGGCCATACTGCAGATAGATCCCAGCACCTCAGGTTCCCAAGCCGGTGCCATATCCATAAGCCACCACTGTCCCTTTTCAGCCAGTGCATGTTCTTAAGGCCATATGAGAAGCTGGGCACCAGGGTCTGGCCCATTTAATTCTTGATTCCTCTCGACAGGAATTACTGTTGCATTTTCCAAACCCTGCACATAATGACAATCTGCACACTTTAATATATCTGCCAAGCACATGGGTTGAATCTGTTAATCTTTGTTTTATGTAGCTTCATCATTCACCTACAACTCTCACAGTCACCAATCAGGTGTACACATGTGGGGCTCTGCACCAAGTGCCTTTGCCAACATACCTGCAGGAGGAAATTTAACTTCTGATCTAGATTTTACATCTGGCTGGGCTTTATGTGAGTACCTGTGGTAGAGACTGCATCAAGGGCACATTAATGAATCTTCTGTCTAACCTGGCTAAACTCTTTTTTGTGTGTGTGTGTCTCAGGCAGCATAAGGTAAAGATGACTTCTGGCAGTACAAGTTTTTTTGCTTTCCTTGAACCAAGTTTTTCCCCTTTTCTTGAACCAAGACACTCCCTAAATGAATGAAAATTCAGACAGTAATTAAACATGTATGTGCACATATCTATCTCACTCCAATAATATACTAACTGTAGCCACGCTGGGGTCAGATTCACTTAGGGTGGGCACATATTTGCACCAGATTTAGACCTAAGCCCATGTCCAATTCTGTGAAGTCACAGGCATATTCATTTCCTGGTTTTAACACACTCATATGGCATGTAAAGTTTTGAAAGGTTAGGCAGGAAAGACCATAAGCCATGTTGTTAGCATGTGTGAGATTTTGTAGCTGTTTGAAAAGTGCTGAGATCCTCAGATGGCAGGTGCTATATAAGTGCCATGTATTATTATAATTATTTGCAATATTATCATCCAATTACATAATTATCACTTGAATGAAAGAAATAAGATTTTACAACGTCAACTTCCTTTCCTATGCTTTTGGTTAATCTCTACAGGACATGATTATATTTGCTTGAATTAGATCTACAGTAGTGAGTCTAAACACAGAACTTTGTTTTTAATCTGTTACTGATAATATGTTTTGTTTAAAGACAGATAGCCCTTCAGATGTGGAACTGCTGCTGAAAGTCAGCTGTCAAATGTGTACTCTAACTCCTGAGAGTGTGCACACCCCCTTGAGACACTGGGGAAAAAGGAGTTAATCCTTGAGCTGGCTAGAAAAGGGACTACAGTTGTCTCTCCGTCCTGTAGGAATTAGACCAGCTGTGGGGAGTTAATTGCTTCCTATACACACCACTCCTGCGCAGCATAAAGGGGTGTGTTGGGAGGGCCCTGGCTTGGCAGGCAGAAGGGGAAAGGAAGGAAGCTGGGCCCAGTGTTAGACTTCAGCTCTGAGCAAGGCGATGTCCTGCTCTCTGGTGCTCGCCTGATGTGGGCAGTGCTCAGGCAGGGCACAAACAAGCTATCATTTTGTGATGGCTGCTGCTGAGAAGGGATAGTTTTGTTTGTTCTCGGCCTTTGTAACAGGCAATTTTTCCTGGCTGATTGCAATTCCCAGAGTGATACTCCTTAGGAAATGCAGAAATTCTCTAGTCCCTCTTTTGGTTGGTGTATCAATACATCATGCCACACACATACACGCACTTCAGGGCACCCGAGAGTGGGCAGGGCAGGAGGAATCCTAAATTATGGAAATAAAACAGGCAGATACTAGGGAGTGCTGGTGGTATGTGTACAGAAAACTGCATATGTACAGAGAGAATTGGGTTCTTCAGGCTGTCAGTTGCTGTTAGAAAAATTGCAATGAAGAATACTCAGGTTCTGAAAAAAACCACTCTGGTTTCCTTAAAATAAAATTTAATGCACAGCTGTAAATTTTTATTCTGCCTTCACTCAAAAACCCCATCTGCCCTTAGTGTAAGAGAGTAGCACTTGAGTCCAGAACCTGATTCTTTCTGTCTATCCTCTCTACAATTTGACATTACCCATGTCAACTGGCCAATATTCTCTGAATTTAAGTTGCAGGGGTGCTTCTAGGGAAAAGAATAATGTGTGTCAGGACCTGATTGACATGACCTAACTAGTACCTGATCTGCTTGGTGCAGGGCTGCTGGTTGCTGTGCTGCTCTGTGTGTGGCTGTTGGGGCTGACCGCCTTCTTACTCAGGGACCCTGGCACCAGTGTGAACTGAGCATCTTCTGTGCTGCTGTGGAGGGCGTGCCTTGCTAATCTATCTCCTCAAAGAATAGGGTTTCTTTTACCTCTTGGGCCTTGACATGCCTGTTCAAGGGGTAGGATTTGGCCCTTAGTGAGCGGATTATCCATTCCCTTGACATAACATAAAGCTCTAGGATTTACGGCTATATAAGAAAGTAATAATCTTGCCGGGACATGTGGGGAGTTACATACAGTATGTAAATCCCATCTTGAGATAGGAATATGTTCCTTTGAGAGTACAGCTGTAAGAGACCTGCATTATGAAACCTGAATCCATGCAAAATGGCCTGGTTTCATTAGAAACTTGAATCTCACTTTACATCAGTTGAAAGTTTTGCTATGGTTTGTGAAAATTTCAAAACAAATCTGGGCCAAGGTTCAAAAATTTCTTTTATTCCTCTGTAACATGCAAACTTCATAGTACCATGCAATTTCAACACAGGACCAGATGAAATGCAAGGTTTATCACCGAGTGTTTTGATACCTTTTTTTTTCCTTATTTTTGTTGTGTTTGCCTGTCTCAAAGTGCAATTCAGCCGCAGCAAGCCAAGTGAAATCTTAATGAAAGTCTTTTTAAAAGCACTGTGATCTGAAACAGCCAAGTTCTGCACAGCTGCACTACAGAGTGCAGGGCAAGGCTGTAGCTGCTAAGTTTGATGCAGCCACACTTGCTGTCAGAAACAGACTGAAGGAATGCAGCTCCTCTGGTTTCCATTTCTGCCTGAAGGGGAGAGTAGCTCAGTGAACCCACAATGAAACTTGGGAAAGGGGGAAAGGAAAACTAAATGACATTTAAAGAAAGAAAAGAAGCCTTCTGCTTTCTTTTTTTTTTTTTTTTTAAATGATTGAGTGATGTTGATCTCTTCCACATAACATAGATAAGGTTACAACAATCCTTTCATTATATGCCTAATATTGAAAGCGACCCTTACCAAACTTTGCCAAGCCAAAAAAATCAAGCTGTCTGAAATTTCATAGGCAGCAGTTCAGACCAGAATCCCCCCTCCTGGCATATTTGCTAAGGTGTGTAAAGAGGAAAGGAGGAGGAAAACAGAGAAAGTATGCAGAGGGAGATAAGTTCCTGTAAAAGAATCGTTTACCCTACTACACATACCATGTTGCGCTGTTAGCACTATCTGATGTTCTTAAATATAGTTTTCTAAATTCATTTTCTTTACAGGGAAGTAAAGGCTGAGCCTAATGAGATGTGGTGTGTTAGCTTTGTTAAACAGGTCAGACAGAGGAAACGATGTGAGAAGCAGGAGAATTTGCTCTCTGTGCTGTTCTTTGATTAGGGTCATTTCATAACACAGGTGACTCTTGTCAAAGCCTGGAGTCAGAGCTATGCTTTGATTCTGGAGAATTGGGGTGGTCTTGTGGGCTGTTTGAAAAACTCAGATTCAAGACTGATTTACACGTGCAAATTAAAGCAAGCTATTGCTCAGATTCGAGTGAGACTCTGCTTCCCTTTTCCACTGGAAACACATGTGCAAGAGATCAAGTATTTGTTACTGGGAGCAGAGAAACTACACCAAAGAGGTTTTAGTGATAGAAGCAAGGAGATATATCATCTCCTAGCAACACAAGTAATGCTGTCTTTAGTGAGAATGAAAAACTTCAGTTTCCAGTTTGTCCTGAATGTGAAAATGGCAAAGGTATCAATGAGAAGTGACTGCTGTTACCTGGTACTCTGAGTAGCACAGACACAGTAAAGGAAGCATGACAGTGGATTGCGGATTTCCACAGGGCAAACTGGATTTTTTTCCCACCCTCATAGAAGAAATTCTAGGAGATTCATAACCTCAGAAATAGAGGAAAAAATTAAAACCATGCCAAGTAATTTTAAATTGGACTTCAAGATAAACGGAGATTTGATATTCCTGGATAATTACTAATGAGAACACTTTCCCTTTAATTATCTTGTGGTCACCATTTCAAAGGTGATTAAAGCTATTCTTCACTAGATGTGGTTATAGATTTAATGCAAACCTGGTCTTTCTTGTGGTTTTATCACAGCAATTAAATCTGACTTGTGCACAGACTTTGTGTGGCATGAGGGATTTCACCAAGCAAAATGATTTTATCCTTCAGGCAATGTTAAATTTAGGAAAAATATAATTAATTATATCAGACAGGTATCTATTATACATCATGCACACATTCTTAGAGACCGGGGGCCCACTTCTACTCAAAACAGAAACAGTCATTCCTTCCAGCTCTGGTCTTAAGCAGAGTAGCAACTGTTGCCTGTTTAGACATGCCTTAATATCATAATTTTTATTATCTATATCAAGCAATCATCCTTTTTTTGAGACGAAACAACAGAAAATCTCAAGTTTTGAATGCAAGTTCTCCCTTCCCATCCCCTTTTTACTGAGTGTTTCACGGTTCTTCGCTCTCTTCCTGATTGTGTGCAGTAGTTATGTCTTGGAAATAATGCAGTGTTAGCCTATTATAGTTACAGGCTATGTAATATGTTTCTATTTAGCTTTTATCTGCTGATTGCAAGATTACCTGATTGTATTTTATTTTTTTCCCCCTGGACTTCTTGATGGGTTTGTTGCTAACTTATCTAATACTGCACAATCCCTCAGCCCACAAAAATCTTCTGATTTAATTAGGGTTTTAGGCCGCCTTCTAAAGACAAAAGGCTGCATTTTCAAAATGCGAGTAGGCACTCAAGACGCCCATGTCAGTGATACTGCATGCTATTAAAATGTCTTTCATCAGTGGATCTCAAAGCCCTTTAAAAACATTTGCAAGGCATCAGGGAGAGAGAAAAGTATATCTAGTTTACAGATGAATGAACTGATAGGATGTGTAAGTTATAGATATGCCATGCTAAACATCAAGCTACTCTACTTCTGATTACCTTAAAAAGATAGTGTTTGAGATACATGGGTGAGATGGGCATTTTTATTGTTGCTGGGGTTCCTCCTTAATTCTTAAGATAGGTTACCTGTAGGGGAATAGAGCTGGATTTAAAATGCTGCATCTATTTGCAAGTATAACATGAAAATGAGAAGATAGAGCTAACTTTTCTTGTTTTGCGTTCCTCTAATGTTCCGTAGAAGTTTATTCATCTGTCTGATTAAAATAAAATAAAATAGAAGATTTAAAGATGGTCCTAAGGAAAAAACGGTGGTAGAGAACAAGTTTTACAGTTGAATTATTGAAATAGAATGCTGTTTGGGAAAATAAGCTGTGAAATCTTACAGAGCTGTTACCAGATTTCATCTCTTTCTTCTCTTATTGTTTCTTTTTAAATTCAAAAGCCTTAGTTCTTGAAAGAGTCTTGCAAGTATTACAGCATTCAGAGCAGTGACATTGTAAAATATAGGCTACTAATCACAGAGTAGCTGTGCAACATACAGCTTTTTCTATCTGTCATATTTAATAACTAGACTATCATATCATTTGATTCTCATGTGCCAGAATCAGAGTCTTACCTCTCAACAGTTTGGAACCATGACAAAAATAATATCACTCAGCCAATCTCATGACTCAAGTGACCTTGGCCTTTGATCCAGTCAGATCTTATCAGATCTTCAGAGGGTCAAGGTACACCTGTTTTTAGTGTTTTAGCATTTTAGCCTTAAGCATTAAAGGGCTACAGGGGACACACGATACTCAGAGGAGAATGCAGTGCTCTGCTCTCTGAGGGTGCGTGTACCTATGTGTATGTACACAGGCATGTGCCTCTGCCTCAGGAAGGGGGGAGGTTTAATAATGTGGTTTGTTATTTAAAACTGAGCTTAATCCAAAGTAAAATGATTTATTTTCCTTTTATGAATAGCATGTATGTATGAAAATGTTGTTGATGGCAAATATCTCATTAAAAATGTTCTTGCAGCATGCATAGAGAAAGAGAGGCAACTTGGCAGAGCAGGTATCATATATATGAAATGCATTACCACTTAACAGCACACACGCATGCTTTGCTGTATGGGAAACAGCATGATCAGGTGCACGTCTACCATATTAAAGGATTATGAGACATGGGGAGAAAATAATACTTAATTTTGAATGTAAATATATTCTGTTTTTTAAAGAGGCATCTCTTGAAGCAACCATATTATGAGATATAATACTACAAAATCTTCTTCATTTAGTACAATAGAGACTATTAATGCTTATGGCTGCTTAATTTCTCTTTCTGAAGCATGCAAGAAAGCCATATGTCGGAATGTAGGAGGTTTGTAGCATGTCCATTTAGTCAAGAGTAATGCGCAGCCAGAGGCACTGGAAATGAGTATTTTGTTGATAAAAACATGCCAAGCATTTTATTCCCAGCCATGAAGTATGGAATAAAGTTTTGATGATCAATGTGGACTTCTCTGTGGAAAGTTGTGCTGTGTATACACCAGGCTAATGTGTATGCATTGTAAGCTATAGAGATATTATTATCATATAGATCATTGTTTGCAAACGGAAGCTTAGAAGACTGTGAAGATAATTTCTCATGACAATTATTATGTACAGTAGGTGTCGAAATTGTTTGCCTGTGACCCTCAGTAATTGGTAGTGAGGCATGCCTGCACATCTAGCAGGAGAAAATGAGGACCCTTCATTTACAGAAACAGGGTGGTGTTACTGAAATGTACACTCTGTACAAGTGTTCCTGAAGTTCCCTGTCCCAGCTGTGCTGAAGTATGGCCCCAAACAGCAAAGCAGAAGTTTTTGGTTGCATGTTATGGAAAATCGTGTTTTTCCACAGTAAGTAAGGATCAAGGTGTTGTGCTTTTAATCCATTGAGTTTAAAGTGAAGAGGATATGATGCAGAGCTTCTAACCTACAACACTGATGTGGGTTACAATTAATCATATCTTAATTTCATGGATAGCTTTCAGTAACAAGGAAAATGGTACAAAAACTTTCTTTCAGAGGTACTAGACCAATTTCTGCCACCAGTGGCTTCCACCTGGGTCCTTTTTTAAAATCCCATTATATAGGCAGCACTAATTTCACTAAACTTATGGGGTATATCTGCTTGCAAAAGGTCTGCTTGTGTGAGCCAGGGTTATGGAATTAAACCTTTAATATTGCTCTAACAAAGCAGGAATGATCAAAAAAACCTCACGGTAAAGAGAGAAAGGGGAGCGATTACTTGTGCTTTTGTCCTAGTTTGGCTGCAGCTTTCCTTCCAGTGCTCTCTGTCACTTACTTTTTCTTTATTTTCCTACTTGAGACATAGAGGGAAATGATCAAGCTCATCATGCATAAATGTACTTATGGAGATGCTGAACTTGACCCAACACAGCCTATATCACAGGGCTGTTAAGGAGGTAAATGGTCACATTTGCTAAGTGGTATCATCTATGAATTATCAGTTATGTTAACAATGTTATTTTTATAAGTCAAAGCAGAAAGGGCTGTATTCCCTGAGGGATCTGGGTAATGTTTTTTCTACCTTACTTTCCACAAATATGAAATAGTGTCTTAAAAAGACTTGTGCAGCTGGGTTATTTGGGTTTGTAGATAGGATGAAACACAGCAGCCCAGTGTATTGTGGCAGTTACTTTCTTCACAGCTGGCATAATGTTGTTTTTACATCCATCACAGAAAATTAAAAGGGAATGCATTGGTATAAAATGATTCTGCAACCTTTTCTTTTCCTTCAAATATGCCAGTGCGTCAGGTGAACTGAAGACCTCTTTAAACTGTAGACTTCTTTCTGTGTCTCCCTATCCATTTTAACTAAAGAATATAAAGCAGCAATAAAGGCTGGGTCCTGACTCACCTTGGGAGGAATCCTTCCCTTCCTTCCTTCCATTTCCTGACCAACCCCAAACACCACCTCTGTCCTCCCTACTGCATTCATATGGCCCCAACACTGTTTCTTCTTTCTTTGCAGCTCTTGATACTTTCACCTTTTCCTTAGAGAAAAATATTATTTCTTAAAGCACAGTGCAAATAAGACACCAGATTCCTGTGTCCATTTCTCTCACCTCTCCCTCTCCCCTTTCCCACTGGTCTTGGATGTGCTGTGACCTTTCTGTGCATAGAATAGAAAATGCAGTTAAACAAAACAATGCTCCTTTCTACAGCGCACAATGTGAGTCTCAAAACCTGAACAACAGATTCCTGTCTTGAAAGACAGACCCACACAACTCCTCCCAGGCAATTGCCAGGTGCCCAGGAACATAGTTTAAGGTGAAATTACTTTGATGGAGTGGGAAACCTACATACCTTCCTTTTATATTTTTCAAGAGTATAAAATGACTGAAGTTTTTGTATGAACTCATAGTTTAATATACTGTATCAATCAGGGAACAGATGCAGTTAAACATGTAGGAACATAGCCTCCACATAGGTGAAATAGAAGGAATGATTGCCCGGCTTTTAGACTTTGTAGGTATGTATTAGCTACAAAGTCAAAAGTAAACCTTGTAAACAATCATGTTCTTATCTTTGAAAGTGCCATTTCCTTAATGGCAATGTCATATGATTAAAATTAAATTTGTGGGCAAGACTGGGGACTTGCACTTCAAACATTTTCCTGTTGAGGAAATGGATCAGTAAACTATAGTTCTCCTGGTAATAGGGAATAGATGCTTGGAATTCACTGTGGTAAGCAGCACAGAGAATCTAATATTGTAAACTCAAGGATGTGAGTGACTGCCTAGTAGTTTGAACACTGGAATAGAAACTGGAAAATTTGGGTTATTCTGGTTTAAGATCACTGCTGTCTTCCAGTGTCACTTTCAACTGTGAATTTGGTGACTTGACTACAGCTTCTCTATGGTGTATTATCAATATAAGTGACCTAATCAATACTTAGACTAGATATTCTGCAATCTCAGTACAACTTTTTCAGTAAACTAAATTACCACAGCAGGACCCGAGGCTGTTATCATGGTTCTGGCTCTACTCCTTAATATATCCTAGAAGAAAGTTTTGATGCTTTTACAGCTAATGTCATGGCTTCAGAGCCATGACATACTTGGTGCAAGTACAGATATTCCTGTCTTTGAATGTCTTCGCATATAACCTGTGGTATCTAAACCATTCAGGACCCTGAGAATGGTATCCCCCAAAGCTTTTCAGGTCAGGAACTACAAAATTGACCTAATTTTCCTTGGTACCTATGTAGGATTTGGATATAATATCTGGGGAACAGGTCATCTTCAAAGATATGCAAATATGCACTGAATGAACTGTCCAGGCTGGAGAAAATCTTGTGAGTCTTGGAAGCAGCTGAGTCAAACTAGAAAGGAAATGGATATGTATTTATATTCCTCTTTCTTCCCTCTGAAAATGAAATCCAGACGTTGGCACCCCATTTCTTGGACTACTTAACAGACGGGTTCATATGTTAATGCCAAAGGGTAGTTAGTGGGTCACACTGGTAGTTTGAGTGTTGTCTCCATCCACTCTTGTGCAGCAGCACACAGCTGTCAGATGCTATTTCCAGATCTATATATAATCTTGCATATATCATAGACAAAGCTGATACAGGAACTCATTAAGGCTGAGTCTGTCTGTCCTCATATATGTGCGACTTCACTGAAGTGAGGACTTTGAGCTGAGATCAATAGAAGGATGAGGCCATAAGAAAACAGTTGAAAAGCCTATTGATTGTTTATTACATTAGGAATGCAAAAAAATGTAGATTTTGAATGATGCCTGTAATTCTTAAAAAAACCCATAATGATAAAACAGATGTCTGATGCTTTCAAAATGGTAGTTTAAACATTTACCTAAGACTTCTAAATTTATTTCCTAGGCTGACTAGCCAAGTGACCTTTCTGAAGTTATTTATATTGTCTTTATATTTGTATTCAATTACTCAGCATAAATCAGAATGAGAATTCAAGGCCCCCTTCTACTTGATCTTTATCAGTATGCAATAAGCCTGATCCAAAGTCTGCTGAAGGCAGCAAATGGGGCTCCACTGACATTACTTGACTTTGACTCAGAGCATCACATAGCCCACACCAAATTCTGGCCCTCTGCAAAATGCATCCCAGTTCAGCCAAGTGACAAGCCATATGGCTTTCACGTTATTGTATACATGGAACAAAAGTTTTGGAGGTCTCTCCACATCCTTACATAGCTACATAAAGGACTACTCATAGTATCTAAAACCAGAGAAGCATTCTGGTTTCTCACAGATGTATATGCTGTGTCACCTGCTTTACTCACTGCAGAAACTTCAGATTCCTTTCAGGCCTCCTATAATACCTCCTGCAGCAGTATCTTGAGATCTCCTAAAATCCCTATTCCACTTCTTCGGTTTGCTAGTGATCTGTTTTTGACCTAGTGCCAAACTACTAGGAGGAATTTTCTCCATGGAGAATTGATGTGGCCTCTCTCCCCTGTTCAGGTGCTGATTTCCAAAGCACTCATGAAATCTAATTAATTTGGTGACTTCCAAACTGAACTAGGATGCAACAAGTATGTCAGAATGCGAAAAAATTCATCACTGAAGGCTCAAAGTGGGTGATATGGACAAAGAAACTGGTGAGTAGACTCACCAGTTGCTATGAGGAGGAGAAGTAGATGGTAAATAAGCAGCATGATTGCATGAGCCTGATTTCTGCTAAATATTTTAATTCTCTATGCCAGCTCTGGGCCAGGTAATTATTATCCATCCTTTTCATGATGGAATGAATACAAACCAACTACTTCTTCTTCTTCTTCTTTTTATTTTTATTTTTATTATTTTTATTATTATTTTTATTATTATTTTTATTATTATTTTTATTATTATTTTTATTATTATTTTTATTATTATTTTTATTATTATTTTTATTATTATTTTTATTATTATTTTTATTATTATTTTTATTATTATTTTTATTATTATTTTTATTATTATTTTTATTATTATTTTTATTATTATTTTTATTATTATTTTTATTATTATTTTTATTATTATTTTTATTATTATTTTTATTATTATTTTTATTATTATTTTTATTATTATTTTTATTATTATTTTTATTATTATTTTTATTATTATTTTTATTATTATTTTTATTATTATTTTTATTATTATTTTTATTATTATTTTTATTATTATTTTTATTATTATTTTTATTATTATTTTTATTATTATTTTTATTATTATTTTTATTATTATTTTTATTATTATTTTTATTATTATTTTTATTATTATTTTTATTATTATTTTTATTATTATTTTTATTATTATTTTTATTATTATTTTTATTATTATTTTTATTATTATTTTTATTATTATTTTTATTATTATTTTTATTATTATTTTTATTATTATTTTTATTATTATTTTTATTATTATTTTTATTATTATTTTTATTATTATTTTTATTATTATTTTTATTCATTGTTAATCCACATGAATATGTGGGAAGCAATTTGTTGTCCTGCTATGTCATTCTGCTTCATGAAAGGTGGCACAAAGTTCATGTTTTTATAATTCCATTATCCTTTCATGAAAAGTCCTCAGAGAGTAAGATATGGTGGGCTGTCTTTTGGTGCTCTTTTGGCAGATGCCACCCCAGAATGGACAGGTAGATTTCTTTTTTTAAATACATGGATAATTTTTTCCAGTGGAGTCTGTAACTTAACATCATAGGCTGATCCTCTTCTATGGTGCCCATGTCAACAAGTGTCCATGTAAAACTTTGATGTTTTAAATGGGGCAAAATGCACCAAGAATTTTCACATCGTTATTGACAGCCATTGGGATTAATGAAGACTTGCTCCAGCCATGATGTCACAGAGGAATTTTCTGATTCTGATTCTTTTAAGTTCAGTGGACCTTGTAGGGAAAACCTGTATTCAGCACTTCTCCTTGTGTCTATCAAAGATTTAAAGCAATACATATTTTTGCCCTGCAGTATACGAATCCTGATGAATACAGTTTAAGATGCTCAGTTTGTTAAACTGTGCTTTTATGCCATTTAATGTATTCCTGTCATTTTTTTTTCTGGGCACACAACCTAAGGACAAAATATGTCATCAGCCATGCTAAAGCCACTGAAATATCTGTGAAAGAAATTGTCCTCAAGTCTCAATAAATCATCTTTTTACAGCATTGTGTGTTAAGAATTAATTTAAGCAATGATCCCCAAGAGGCCACATGTGAATACTGTGCCATCCTAATCTATCTTTTCCTGACTATTAGGTTGATAATGGGGATTCCTTTGCACAGTCATTATGCACTGTTGTCAGTCTTGAGCCAGTTTTATGACCTGTGTCCAAGATGTACCCTCATTCTCATTAAAGGCTTAAAATGATCCATTAAAATCTTGCATTGCTTCTTCAGTTTTTCTGTCTCCTTACAGAACTTTAAAATGTTCGTGTTTTTGAGACAGCAGGGAACCAACACAGCTAGAACTATGATCCATTCTTGGTTCAATACCCAGAGATTGTTATCTATTTCTGTTGAGAACCAACTTTCAACAAGCAAATTCAACACAACTTAACATCCAAATGACTGTGTTGAATCCCAGCAATAGCACTGATGGACTGTAACCATGAAACCTTTCCTGAGTTATATTGGCATTGTAGGCATGTAGGATGCACCCACACAGCTTAGTTATTGTTGGTATCTGCTAGTATAGGCAGTCAAGATCTAAAATTCATAGTAAAACTGTATTAAGGGTCTGATACCAGTACACTGTACATGAGGAGAAACCCTAATTTTTGTGAACTTGATAATTAACAGACTTTTCAAAACATCACAATCACTGTAAAAATACAGTGAAGGAAAAAAGTCTGGGGAAATAACTTCTGTTACTAGTTCATATCCCCCTGTCCTGGGAGTCTAACTGCCTGGGTAAATGCAGGTAGACTCTCAACCCTTGTTTTTTCCTGCCTGAGTGGTAGCCATAACCTGCTGGTATTGGAATTAGAAACTGTCTGCACACTCTGCTGTCTGTTTGGCTGACAAAATACTAACAGAGCAAATTGCAGGTTATTTCACTTTTCGACATGGGCTGTCACCCCCTAAGTTTACTGATATGGTAGCACTGGTCTGCACTCTCTCTGTTAGAGTTTTTTAAATAAATAGGGTGAAAGTGGATGGGTAAGCTCTTTGCAACTCTTGTGTCAGCTGTATACTGATAGTTCTCCACTTACCTCCATTGCCTGATCATGGGTTTGATCACTACCTAATGCCTGATCATTCTTCCTGTGGAGCTCGCTGTTTTATTAAACTGCTCCACTAGTATTGTGAGTCTCTAAAGCAGGGTTATTTTCTCTAGAGAAAAGAAAAAAAAAAAAAGATCAGAGATACACCAACCCTATCAGAAATTGCACTCTTCTTGGTAAACTTCTGTCCTTGTGTACATACTAAATTAATAAAGTTGCGACACCTGATTAAATGACTGACACACAGCTACTTTTGTTTATATATATTGCCATCAGTTTACATGGTAATAGACAAGATGAGTATTTATGGCAATCACATTTAATCCTACTCTCAGTGGATCAGATGTGAACTGTGGGAGGTTGACCCACTCCCTTTCAACTCCCGATGTTTCTGCTTTTCACCAACGTTTGGAAATACACCAACTTTCCTGAAAAAAAAAGCCTTACAATATATTGCATGTTTCCAGGCACCAGCTGTCACCCAAAACACATCACCTGTGGATTGATGCCATGTGACCTTGTTACTTTTCTATCAGCCTATTTCTCTCTTCCTGTCGCAGGTATTTTTAATGTGTCCATCACCATGGTTTCTCATATTGCTTAGTAGAATCATAGAATAATGAAATGATTTGAAAGGGATTTTAAAGATCACCTAGTTCAAAAACCCCTGCCATGGGCAGGGATGCCATTCACTAGATCAGGTTGCTCGGGCCCCATCCGACCTGGCCTTGAACACTTTCAGGTATGGGTTATCACAGCTTCTCTGGGCAACCTGTTCAACTGCCTCACCACCCTCAGAGTAAGGAATTTTTTTGCTACTATCTAATCTAAACCTGCCCTCTTTCAGTTCAAAATTATTTCTCCTTGTCCAGCCACTGTCTGCCTGTATAAAAAGTCTCTCTGTCTCCTTTTTTTAAGCCTTCTTAGGGTTCTGGAAGGCCACAATGAGATCTACCCAAAGCCTTCTCTTCTCCACACTGAACAACCCCAGCTCTCTCAGCCTGTCTCTGTAGGAGAGGTGCTCCATCCCTCTGATCCTCCTGATTGCCCTCTTCTGGATCCACTGTAACAGGTCCTCATCATTAATGTGTTGAGGAGCCCAGAGCTGGGTGCTGTGTTCCAAGTGGGGTCTCACAAGTTTTAAATATTTCGGAATGTATATAAGAGGTCTCAAGAACAAAATTGCCTGATATAAATGATATCCCAAGTTTTTTGAAAGGAAGACTGTTTTTTTTTTTTGAACTTTACTGTGGAAAAAGCACTGCTTAGTTATTTTAACTTTTTTTCACCCGGTTTATCACTGATGTCCATGATGATTTGCAATCCTGAGTCTCTCTTCATTCCATATTTGTCAGCATTGCTGTCCATCTTTGATTCTTTAACAGAAGTTTGATATTTACTGAATATTCTAAATGTGTGGGATTATTGATGGCATGGTTTCCATACACAGATTGGAAGTACTATATTTGTGCAGATCCTAGTCTGAGAACTTAGCATGGCTGGAACTTTAGGTGCTATTGGATTAATAAATAACACCCACTTCCAGCTTTGTTGGTTATGAAAACCATGTACCTGTGTTATGAAATGCACCTGTGTTATGACACTATCATGATGACAGTGGTCCCTATGTTTTTAAAACTAGAAAGGATATAATTTGTAACTTTAACAATAGAAAGAAAACAATTTATATCCAGTTTAGTTTACAAATACAGAAGGTCCACTTTTGGCTCAACACCTTTAAGAAACTGGATCTGTTTCGATTTGAGAAGCAGATGGGAAGAGCTGACATTTATCATACTTACGATTTTTTATTACAAACAATGCTAGATACATGTACCATGACATTCTCAAGGACACTGAGGTGCCACTCTCTGTCATAGGCCCCATTCTTATGGCTTCTTGAGAGTGAAAGGTTGTGAAATGTTGCACTTCACTGGACTATTCTCATTTCTGTGGCAAGTTAATGGTGACACTACTATCTTCAAAAGATCCCGACTCATAGAACGGTGTTATAGTCAACAAGATGTACTAGAAAACCATTTTGTGTTCTTCTAAAGCAGTTTTAGCCCAGAGATTGCATTTAGAACATATACTCAGATTTTTCTCAGCAATGATATGGCTAGAATTGCCATTAAACAAATAAAAGAAATAAATTTAAATAAAGATTAGTGAGATTTTTATGTTGGAATTCTCTTGAATCTGTCATCAATGACTGAGAAGAAAACACTGTTAACATAAAACTTGAATAAGATTACGAGAACTAGTACTGATGATTTCAGTATTAGTAATGGACCATGAAAAATCACCCTACCTCAGCAAGATACCTCATATCTTGCATGATCATGAAAAAGTTCATATAAAATCTTGTCTCCAAGCCCTTTTGTAGCCAAAGAAAATTTTGAAAGAGCCAAGTTTTTTAGTTTATATTTAGGATCTGTTCGTCTGGGATGCTTTTGATTGATGGTTCTGGAGAATAATTACCTAATAAGTTAGCTTGTGTTGACTACAGAGAAGGCAGAAGTGGTGCTGCTTTCTCATGTGCATGTTTTTCACAGGCAGGTTCCCTGGTTCCTGGAGCTGCAGCTCTTGCTGCCACTGCAAAATGTTCCTTGAACGTGCAAGGACAAGACTGAGCCCTGGATCCTGTGACATGCTGTCGACGACCTTCACATGGTCCCAGTGCAGTGCCAAAAGTAGTTGTGCCTCCTGCCAGGCATGGTTTGCCAGTACTGTGGGGCTATCCGCAGGTTCAGCTAAGTGACGCACACCAGTGCAAAGTGGTCTCTTCATTTCTGAGTAGAACATGCATGTTGGATTTTCTTTTCTTCTTTCCTGTAAGCTTTCATAAGCTAGGATGCTCATGAATGACAGAATATAGCACTGGATGAAAACCATTGCATCAGATAGTCCTTCCACAGTCCTGCTGATGAGTCCTTAGAGATGCAGATTGTGCTAATTTGCATGGGTAGCACTAGGAGTATATTTAACAGACCTGTCTGTAACTGTGGTTTGCATGCTCCTGCTGCACAGCTACAGTCTGTCTTTCATCTCCTGTACCTGTTACACCTTAGTTTACTGTTAAATCGCTAATCACTTAAACTGACCTTTCCAGTTCAGTGGACTGCTCCTCTAAAAGTCCCCAAATACTCAAGATGTCTAGCCCAAAGTCTAATCTAGCCCATCAGTACCTTATTGTCTGCCCAAAGGTTTAGTTTCATCCTATAAAATAAAAATTTTAGCCTGTTGTGTATGGACTGCTGTCCTTAGTCTTTATGATAAGAGCAAAGTATTTACTCTTCAAACTCACTGGAATATGAAGACTCTTTTCACTGTCTTGGCCTTCATTTTTCTTTGAAATATCATTCAAGTTTTGAATGAAAGAAAGTTGCAGAGAAGTAAAATCTACCCAATCTGATTTTTGATCCTGTCCATAGTCCATTGCTATGTATTAAAATAATGAAGACATAACAAAGATAACGAAGACATCACTCCCATTATACAGATTTTGCTTTTCTTAGGCAATGCCTATAAATTTGCCTCCCATGCTCTGCTACTTGTATTAAAATGTATTGCACTAAATGCTGCAATATTCTCAAATGGTGAATCAAGAGCTTATATATGACTGATAAATGTTGCATCTTTCTGTCTTGAATGCTTACAAGATACATGAAATGAATTAAAAAAATAATTTTCTTTAGAAAAACTTTTTATATTGTTATTGAATAATTGTTCATCTGCACCACCACTAATTCAGGTGTTAAAGTGAGTAAACTGAGTTACCATGTTGGCCATCAGCAGTCAGTAGGTTTACACATACTTATCTACTAAGATATTCCCCAATATGGCTATTCCATAAGTTCCCTTAGGTACGGACATATGAGTTCAAGTATTTACTACACTATTATAAAAACTGCATGCAATGATCCTTCACTGATGTGTTTGGTTAGAATACTTTCAAGATTAACCTTTATCAACATGTAAGTTAACAAAAAATCATGAGTGACCCTTTTTTTGGAAAAAAGATATTATTCCCTCAAGCATATTCTGTGCATCTAATAATATTTTTTTTCACTTTCCCTTTACTTACATTACTGCAGGGGAGACAAAACAGAATGCAAAGTGAAAAAAAAACAAACTGCAAAACAGGGAACATTATTTTTTGTTGCTTCTCCTGGAATCTTTCTCCTTTTGATAGCATATAATGTAGATACATTAATGAAGAGTTAAGAAATAGAATTTTTTAAAATATTAACAGAAATTAATCTGATTTTCTTTTATAAATATATAATAAAGAACAGATTTTCTGAATCTTTTTAATAGGACTTTCCTTGACATTTGCAGAAAAAAACTGAATTTTTTCTTATACATTTTATTGCAGAAGATGCAGTTAGAGATTGGGCTATTTCCTTAAGAGTAGATTCAAGACCAAAACCCCTTAATTTCAGATGTAAAGTGGCTTGGCTGCATTCATAAACAGAGCTGTGAATTCTTTTCCATCTGAACTTATGTTCTTTGATTTTCACTGACTGACTGACCATTTCAGCACGCTCTCCTGATCGTATATAATTCAGTCCTCGACCATGACAAACCAATCATTCACAACTGACCCTTGAAATTAATTAATGCCAATCACTGCTATCAGTCAAAAGACATTCTGAGAGATTTCAAAAGAAGAGATTGATGTTACATGGTGCTAAAGGTAGATGTAGAAAATGCAGTCAGTCAGTGAAATTCAGAAGAACTTAAATTACATTTATAGATTGCTAACATCCCTTCCAGTACATGTAGTTACAAGATGGTAGTCGTCAATGTATAATAAAGCTGGAACAAGTGCTCAGTGTGAAAATGCTAATTTTCAGATACTTATATCTTGAAAACCATAGGTGGTCTTGGCATGGAAAATAACATACTACCTCCAAATTTGAATCTCTAAAGCATAGCAGGAGGCAGATCTAACCAGCACTGTGACCATATGTGTTTGGGATTTCATACACAATAATTAATTTCCATTCTGTAAAAATGAATAATTTAATATAACATCCCACATCAAGAGATGTGAACACAAACTGATACTTTAAGAAAAAAATGCCAGTGAACAAACTTTTTCCTAATCAAAACCAACTTAAATTGTTATGAATAAAAATAAAATTAAAAGAAAACTATTTAACTGCTTTTATTTCTCAACATAAGAATCTTATGAAGACTGTCTCTTGGCACTTGAAGGATGTTTAATTGAATAAAGGGCTTAAAAGAAATACATAATCTAAAAATGGATGCTCTCTGCATATGTATAAAATATCCATGTTCTTCTCTAACTGTCTCTAGTTATGACCACGCTTTTTCTTTCCCATCTGATTTGCATGTGAAGATGAACCATCATCAAAGTACTCAATATTTTCACCCAAACTCAATAATCCTGACACACCCGTCTCAGGCTAAGTCTCTTCATTGAAACACTGATAACCAATAGGCTTTAATGTCATTCTGTGACACAGGTCAGCTCAATAAAAGTCTCTGTAAATTATCATTTGGGTGTCAGATGATCAACAACATCAGTGCTGTCATGTCATCTGGAGGGCTATCTTCCCAGTGAAATGAGAGGTAAATCATGTATTGTCACTCTCTGTGTCTGCTGAGAACATAATCACACCAAACTATCCAACACGTGGTACTTGTATAAAAACATGTTGTGCCAAATCTTCTCTCAAGTGATACTTGAAGTTTCTAAAAAAAACCCTGTTAGCTGATGCATTTGTCTCCTGTTTACCACACTCAGCTGCCACTCCTAGCTCTGTCCAAGAGCAAAACAGCCTTTTTTTTTTCCAAATAAGAAACCAAATCAAGTAGAGAGAGAAACAAGAACTGAAACTTTAGATTTGAATTGCTCTGCTAGCAGAAGATTGACTACAAATCAAAACCACGTGCCAGCCTGGAAGATTTTACCCACCAAAAAACTGTTGATCAATGCTAAAAGGAGCTTTCCAAAATCCGGTTAGGCTCCTAGGCACATTTCAAAATCCCACTAGATGCCAGTCTGACTACATATCTCAGAAAAAAATGTGGTCCTTGTGAATGGCCTCTCATCTCTAATACCTGTTGGATTGTGATCCAAACCGTGGAATTAGGCCTGGATCCAGGTCCTACTGTGCAGCTAAAGCTCCCCATGGCTTCTAATGACAGAGTAATCTTTGTCGCAAATGGTGAAGGCTTCTGGGAGTTGAGTGTGCCTTTTGGGGTGCCTTGCACACTCTATACCACAGAACTGATGGCTCTAAGTCAAGAAGAGGATATTCCTCCACCCTCCTCTGCTTTGAGTGTCAAGGCTGCATTATACTAAATTAGAATATATATTATTATACATATATTATATTTTAAACTATATTAATCAAATTATATTATACATTAAAAAGCACCTATCTGCAAGCAAATAACAGCATTCATTACTTTGTGAGTCAAAAAAGCAATCAAGGACCAGACTTCCAAAGTCCAAAGCCAGAGAAGGGGCTACCTTTCTACACAGTGGCATTTCTGCGCCACTCCTGATGTCTTGATAAATCATACTAGTTTGCAGTGGGTGCACAGACTGTCAGTGGAAGGATGTTGATAATGAAGACATCACTCCCATTATACAGCTTTTGCTTTTCTTAAGCAATGCTTATAAACTTGCCTCCCATGTTCTGCTACTTGGATCATCACTGACATCTGTTCTTTTTAGGTTGCAACACTATCTTGCCAGATCTGCAGTCCACCAGAAACACTACTTAGAATTTATTTACACGTATATATATATACCCTAAAAACACTGCTTCAGCAAAAGATTTAGCAATGTAGTGATTTTTGGCAAAATTTTCAGTGACGTGGTTTCTTAGGTTGAAAATTGGCTATTTTGAAAAATAAACCTCATATATATTACATGCCAAATTTAGTTTCTGGATTGAAGAACCCACTAGAGATGAACATGTGAGAATGACAGCGATTTCCTCCCAAGTATTCCTGTTCATCTCTCAGAGTATATCTACATACCAGGAGGCAGTGTAATGTAGTGGTTTTGCTACTTGCAAGCTAACTTAGGTATGAGACATTTTAGTTTACTAGAGAGCTGCCTAGCCACAGCTGCATATTTCTCAGTGGCTCGTTATGTTTCTTCCTCACTGAGTTCCCTAATGGCCTGGCTGCAGTGCCAAGAGGACCTTTCATTGCAATAAACTTGTTACTGTGTGTGACTTCAGCGAAGATGAACCCCTAGCCACTGATGGCTAGTGCTACCTTTGTGAGTTGAGATGGGTCTGAGACAGCAATGTGGGAAGGATTTAACTTATGGGTTTAACTAATGACTTTCAGAACAGCATACCTCCCCACAAGGTCTGCTGTCCTTCTGCAAGTACTGCTTTTTGCTGCTCTGACTGTTGTTAATGAAGCTGCAGCTCACTTCTGTCTACCCCTGGTTTCCGGTGTCTGGATTGGTTTGAGGTTGAGAGTGGTTTCCTGTTTCTGTGCAGCTCTTGGGTAGTCTAATTGAAACGACATGTGAGCAAATATGTGTCCAGTGTGGCTGGGGAGAGAGCCAAGGTCCGGTTTTCCGCAGCAATGTGACTGAATATAGAAAACTCCGTGGAAAGAGAAGAAAAATCAATATGCTGATGTTTGATGTGAACAGCAAAGTTTGTCTCCTACTGGGAAGACTAGGCAAGTGCATGAATTGGAGCACTGGCCTGCAAGCAGGACAGGACAAGACAAGGAAAAGAACAAGAGGAAATATTAGCGACGGGACAATCTCTTTAGTAACTCTGCTCTTGGTTTCTTCCAATTTGACTCTGCATGAAGGAATACATAGAATTGAATGAGGAAAAATACTAAATCTATGTATCAAGTTCTCAAGAATTAATCCATCAGAAACAACTTAAAGTTCTTATGTTAAACAAAGGAATTATTATGAAAAGAAGGATGATTCCAAGTATTGCTCTGTGTTATGAACTGTTGGTTTTGGACAGTTAAGGAAACCATGGCCATTATGTGAAGAGTGTATCCATTCATATTATTTGATTGAATTTCCACCACTATTACTTAGCAGCTACCACAGACAGTAGGAATCTATTGTTTCATGCAAAATGCATGTGCAAAACAAATGAGGGACTTGGTCCAAAAGGGCTGAAAGTCTAAGGCGCAAGATCTTCAATTAGTTGCAAACATGCCTACTCACGCTTTCTCCTACACAGAGTACACCCTTCTCAGGAACTTTGTGTCTGCATACAGAAATAAAACTCTCTCTAATCTTGGCAGATCATGCATCTAAATACACAAGCTAAACAGTGGAAATGTTTCTGCAGACTTACTCTTCAGTTTCTACTGATGGAGATGCAAAGCACACAGTCTCAATGCTGCATCTCTTCAGTTAAAATTCCAGCTGCCCACATTGTCTAGTGTGATCAAGGTGCTAAGTAGTACCTTCTTCCCTGGAGAGAGAAGTGTTGGAGAGCATACTGGTGCACTGGAGAGGGGCTGAGATGTGTCTGGGACTGACATAGTATCATAGAATCATAGAATCATAGAATCATAGAATGGCTTGGCTTGGAAGAGACCTTAAAGATCATCTAGTTCCAAACCCCCTGCTGTGAGCAGTGAAACCTTTCACTAGACCAGGTTGTTCAGTGCCCCACCCAACCTGTCCTTGAATGCTTCCAGGGATGTGGCATCCACAACTCCTCTGGGCAACCCGTTCTAGTGCCTCACCAACCACATAGTGAATAATTTTTTCCTAATATCTAATCTAGAGCTACTCGCTTTCAATTTGAAGCCATTCCCCTTTGTCCTGTCACTACACAGTCTGGTAAATAGTCTCTCCATTTTCCTTGCACTGCTTAGGTACTGGAAGGCCGCAATTAGGACATCCTGAAGCCTACTCTTTTCCAGGCTGAACAATCCCAATTCTACTAGAGTTGCTCCATCCCTCTGATCAGCTTGGTGGCCTCCTCTGGACTTGGTCCAACAGATCCAAGGCCTTCCTGTGCTGAGGACCCCAGAGCTGAATGCATCACTCCCAGTGGGGTCTCACCAGAGCAGAGAAGAGGGGCAGAATCCCCTTCCTTGATCTGCTGGTCACTCCTCTTTTGATGCAGCCCAGGATACAATTGGCTTTCTGGGCTGCGAGCTCACATTGCTGGCTCATGTCCAGGCTCTGCAACTGGGCAACTTTATGAAAGAGAAATCCTTTGAAGATCACTAAATATGTAGAAATCACATTCAGCTCTCGAGTCTCCATACTGAAAAGAGTTGGTGCCTGGGAAAGTATTAACTGGAAGTATCTTGGATGCCTGTTTACCCTACTCTTCATCTTCTTTGTCCATTTGGTAATGATCAGACTTCTTTTTTTTTTTAAGTTGAGGTTATGGGGTGATTCAGACACCCTTTCTTTTTGGTAGCATTCTTTCTCTTGTCATAAACCAGATGTTTTTGATGCTATTCTAGATTGCTTTTTCACACCAGAAGACAGCATCACATGCTGCACAGGAACTTATTCTCTATAAATATTCCATTGACAATGGTGGAGATTTTCTCAGCCTTCCACTGATTCTGCCACAGATTTGAGATTCAGTGGTGCTGTAAAAGACCCAACCTCTACTGCAGAACTTGACCTTGTGTTTTACAAGGGAAGTCCCCTGTTCAGTGCCACCAGGCTTTTTTAAAATTTATCTCCTCTTGTCTGGTGGGGTCTGTAATTTCTGCATCTCAGATTTTTTTTTTACCAGGTTCTGCCCCATGTCATTCTGCTATCCTCTGTATTAATTCAGAGCTGGGTGTTAGGGAGGAGGTCCCTGATGATTTGAAGAGTACTTGTATCTACTGGAATGGTCAAGTCCAGTTGTGGGCTGCACTGCCTCACAGGACTTTGTTCTGACCAGCATGGCTGTTCCCTTCCTGCTTTGTTATCCCTGGCTCAATCTGTTTATAATTTTACCAGGAGTTCCTATGGTGCTTTCCATCTTTTCTGTCTGGACCATACATGGCAGTGTGTTATGGGCTATCAGAAACAATAGCGTCATTTACGTGAACATAAAAGAGGGCAAAGTATTTCGTGGTTCTGTTCAGGCCCGTATTATCCTATGCCAAGACTGAAAGAGCTGAATTCCACCTTGTTAAATTCAAATGAACTTTCACTTGTTAAATACAGCAACGAAAAATGCTGCTGTTAGAAAAATGAAATAGATTAGTGTTGCAAACCTTTCTAAGCCACTGTGTCAGATGTTATTTTCATCTGTTTGATAAATACGCTGAAAGAAGAGTCTGCTGTTTATTTTTCCTTCAGGGCCATATCACTTTTGTTCCTTGTTGTGAATCTCTAAGAGCAACAAGACTTTTGACCAGTGTGGAGTTGTATTCTTGTGGAACTTCTAACAGTCACAGCTCCTTCAAATCTTCCACAAACCAGTTCAGAGTTTGAGTCAGGGCACAGATGAAGAAGTGGTTAAACTGGCAAATACCTCAGTAACTCAGACAGCATATTTACATGATTGTTGGTGTGTAGCAAAATGGTATACTGGCTAAAAACCTTCTACTTTGGTGAATAAAGAATTAACTGCATGGAAAGTGGATCCTGCTTCTCCTCGAGCAGATGTGGAGCATGGAGGAAAGATAAAAACTCTGTCTGAGACAGAGGGACACAATATTTGGGAAATTTACCTCAGTTTTAGAACAGTATCTAGTCAACCTGATCAAACCCTGGACACTGAGAGTTTTGTTAGCTTTTTTCCTCTTTTCCCCCTGATAATACTTTGCTTTGATTTCTGATCACAAAGATTGTCCCAGGAATTATATCTGAACTTGACTGAATCTGATTTTTTCTGCATTATTTCACCTGCTTACTTTACACAAGCCAATGTTTTGGCTGATTTGGTAAGCAGTAATAAGGAAGACAGGTTGGTTTTGAAAAAACAGAGACCAAAGAAATGAAAAGAATACAACTTCTTGTGGCAGAAATAGAATGGGAAGAAATAGGAAACTCTTAGGAGCCCTTAATGATAAAGTTGTGGAAATGAACTTTAATTACCAACCCAGTTCTACTTTTGTTAAAACACAGATTTCCTCTTTGTTCCAGCAGATGGAATTTTGATCACTCTATTCAGCCAATCCTCACTTGTTTTCTAATGGGCTTGGGATTTATTTTTTTTTTAAACGTCTGGGAGTTCCATCACCCCAAATAAGTGGACTTTAAAGGTCAAGAGAGCTCTTATCCTTTTAGTTCATTTCATGAGAGCTCTGAGCAGCAGGCACAGCAATCTCAGCATGGACTCAACTATATTTCCTCACAATGTAGCCAGAAACTGCATGCCTGCAGGGTAAAACAAAATTACCAGTGTTCCCCCATGAATGTCCTACACCTCGAGAGGCCACAGCCACAGAGCAGTTAGCTGCATGGCTGAGCACTAGCAGTAAATGCTTACTTCAATTGTGGCAACTGCCACTCAGAAGGGATGCATTTAATCTTGAAGGATAGATGTCTCAAGACATCTCCCCTAAGTGACACAAAGTCTCTGGATGTAGAGGGGAGTGCTGAAGGGTTCTGTACGTAGACAGTTTCTCTCTGACTGTGGGGTAAGTGGAGAAAAATTGGTATAGCTGATAATAAATTACCTTTAATATTAATCCCCATGTCTAATGAAAATTGCTGATGAATGCAGATGAAAAAAAAGTGAAACCAAACAACACAGAAGAATATCAAGAACATAGTAGCACTTTTCTCATATTGCCTATTATTATTGATAGCAGTGGACAAGTGTTTGCAGATTTTCCTAGAAACTATTTTGATGAAGCCATGAAATACAGCTGATGAGAATTTAAAATTCAAAATCTGTGGAGATGTCCTTTGGGACTAATGCTCCTGAGACACATGGCCTAGGGAAACAGAGAGTGAGTGAATTGCTGCTGCATATGAACCCCAGTGAAGAATTCTGGACACAGTCACTCTCCCTGCCTGATCCAATCAAAACCTTTTGCCAGTTGCTTTAAGCATCCTGTAAGGAAATGGCAACAGCACTGGGATTTCTGGAAGATAAGCAGCAATTAAGGCCAAGTATGAGTACAATGAGTACAGTTTTTCAACAGTACCAAAGGGCCTAGGCGTCACTATGAGGATTTAGGCTGCAAACTCATCCAGGCAATTTCGAAAACTGCAAAAATTCTTACAGCATTTTATAGGATAGATTTTTAAAGCCTCTGCTACTGTCAGTTACTTTTTGAATTTTAAAAGTATAACCTGAAGGTCTAATAAATACTGTGCAACCTGATCTGAAGGGAACTTAAGGTAACTTACTGTAAATGCACACACACACATGATTCTTTCTAAATATATATTGGCCTATTTACTATGGTAGTTACGTGTTTAAGACTTGCAGTTATATTAAGTAAAATAGTGTGCCTGGGCTAATACATTTTCAGAGAGCCTATTTGTTTTACTGAAGAATTTATTGCAGCAGTAATAACTGTCAGAGCGAAAGCGTGGTTAAAGTGCTAGAGACAGGACCAACTGCAAAGGGTATCTATCAAACTATCGACTTCCTGCCAGCGGTGTTGTGAACTCTTTTGTCATAAACTCAAGCACCCAGAGTTGAAACCTCGATCAATGAAAGGGGAATCTGGTATCCAGCTCTTTTAGAGAGGGCACCTCTTCTCTTTGACCCATTAGGACACAAATAACAGTTTTTATACAGTGCAGGTTTGATTTACAGCAAGCCTTCAGGTTACCTACTGACATTTATATTTTAAACAAAGTGAACAGCACTCACCATCTGAAAGAGTTAAATACAGAGCTCCCAGATGCATTCTAATAAAAAGTTTTAGCCTTGTAACTGGCAAATAGAAATTTCATTACACTGTACAGTTATTTACCATCCAGAATTTTATTTCTTTTTCTTTTCCATTTCCTTTTTAAAATTTATTTTTTATTTCACTGTAGAAGAACCATGTTTTGATTTGTTGATAGCTAGGGCTTCACAGGTTTTGCTTTCTTAAAAATATGGACCGAAATTCAGCTCTAATTCAGTTTAAATATGTGCTTGCCAACTGGAGGCAGCTGGGTCGAGATGGGTCACACTTTGCTTGCCTCTGAAGAGTTCCACTGGGGTTTTAATTTTCAGATCAGTGCATTTGGTTGTTGGACATACAGATCTTCCTCGATGTCTTCTCACTTTTGTTGAGCTCTGACTGACCTGACAGGATTGTTCAAGCTGTGGACATAGGCTTTTTTTCTGGTGAGTGTTCGGGTGAGTGCCTTACTTGTGGCTGTCCCATGACAGGGAGAACAAGTGATGCTACCCAGGGTATTGCACTGTTGTGCAGGGCTAGACTGTGTGTCTCTCAGTGTGGCAATGTGAGCTCTAAAGCCAGTGCTTCCCTGATGTTTTGTGTACATTAGTAACTTTTGGCATAATTTTGACTCGTGATGAAGTTTGGATGTGAATTTTCTTCACATTTTAGAGCTCCAGTAGGACTGAGGGGCAAACATCAGCTTGGTTTGTTGGTGTTTGCTGCAGTCTATTTACTTTTTGGAGGCTCGGGGGAGGCGCTCAGTTATATTACGCCTTTTGTATGTGTTTAGTATTTTTACAAGGGGAAACTTTAATTTAAATTTGTGGTGCCATTAGCTTGATCATTACAGCATCATTTCAATATGTTTTGCTTCCATGCAAATTTTAACAAATATGTTCCATTCTTCCATCAACAAGAAAAGTGGCCTAGGTAAATTGTTGCTCTGCGTGTGGTACAAGTCTTCTACCTCAGAGAAGGAACTTGCCTTGTGCCTTAGAAACAGAATTTTTTCCTGGTAGATGGCATTTTTTGTGCCATTTATCTAAAACAAGGTGCTGTATTGCAATGCAGGAATTAAAAGTTTAGTGCATTCTGGATGCTATAGAAAATACATTGCCAGTTTTCATCTTTGCACAAGACCATTTTCCTGCCATAGTTTTTTTTTTTTTAATTAAAAAAGAGTTCCTTCAGACACTGATGTTACTTTTGAAACTGAGATGCATGTTTCACCCATGTGCTATGTAACACCCTGACATGAAGTGGTTGATAACACCTTTATGTGTCTGTTTTAGAAGAATAAAAGTTTTTGTGTGTATTGTGAAAAGTGGTTCCTACTTCCATTTTAGTAGTTTTGCACAGAATAACACATGCAATTTTATCAATAGATCTTGAGTTGTCCTGCTGTGAAGTAGGCCAGTTTATCTGGTGCAGCCTGAATATGATTTGCTCATCCTCAGTTATGGCTGTCATCTCTGAGTACTCCATATGATCCAACCCAGTGCTGCTTGGATTTCACATGGAAAATGACATGTTCCTCCAGAATTAAACTCTACAATAACTATTGTCATAATGAGGATCAGAAGAGCTGTCTCCTTTTTGTGTTAAAGTGTTCTATCTGACACACAAACCAAAAATGCTGTTTGCATAAATAGTAACCTTTAGGTGAATTGTTGCCTTGAAAAATATTGGAAAATTTGAGTCAGTCTAGGCTTTCTCCTTGAAAAGCAGACAATATGAACTCCTGCTCTGGGAAGAAATGCAAAGGAGTACATCATGGGGAATCTTTCCTTCATGCTTTTGTTATCATGGTTTAGATACTTATGAGCCACAACTGGATGCTCCTTCTAGGAAATCCAGATTTCTCTTAACAGTTGCTGATGATGTGGTTCAGTTGTGTTATTCGGTCAAAAGCAAACATCTCACCATCTCTGAACAACACCTTTTAAGGCCCCCATGCCATTAGCACAGTATTTTTGTTTTAATTAGAATGAGTGATACGCTGCTAGTAAGCATACATATCATGTTTCCTTCTGTAGACTTGAGGTTTTTATGGTTTGGCTTTTAAATTTACTCTGTTTACAATCAATAAAGTGTGCTACAGGCTCAATAAGACCAAAATTAACTTAACACAATTAGCTATAATTCAAACTTTCTGGAAAGCTGGTCCTTTATTTGCTGTTTTCACTAAATCACTGGAAAGTGACTACAAGGAAGGGAGAAATCAGATCAGACCATTTAAACATAACTGGCATTTTTTTTTGCCTTCCTTCAAACAGTTTCTGTTTATCTTATAAATTGAAAAATAGGAGAGAAAAGGTGCTTCTTCTCAGTTTATGCTCTGTAAGGATCTTGGGGGTTTGAGGGGTTGAAGAGCAGGCTAATCTGAGCCTACTGGCTGCATACCTGAAATAGCTGGGAGTCACCTCTGTGCCCCCTCACCCAGGAAGCTGGGAAGCTCTGAAATGTGCAGAGCTATTTTAGGGTAAAGCAGGGCAAATCACACGGAAAATTTCCAGATATTTTGTTTTTGGTAGACCTTGTGGGCACTATTCCTTCCCCTGCTGGAGAACTGGGCTGCTAAGTGAGGTGCCACCACGGCAGGTACCCCTGCCCCAGCATGATGCACCCCAAAAGCGCAGGAATAGGTGCAGAGCAAGAGCTATGGTTTATCCAGCCCTGATCAGAAGTTGGACAAGCATCTATACTGTTTGCTTGCATTAAAAAAGCTTCAAAAATTGACTCTCTCTGTAACTAGGTGTTTTCATTGCCTTGGTCAGCACTGACAAACTGCGCTGAGAATTGAGTGATAAAGTAAACAGCGTGAGTGATGTTTATTGCTGTTCTCAAATAATGATAGCAATTTTTTAAATGATTTTTCACCTAAATGGTGTTTCTCTAAAATCATGTAGGAGTTCAGCCTAATATTAAGACCTAAACTGATGTCAGCAGAGTTGTGATTTGAAACAGAGATCATATATTTTATTTCTAAACCCACATTTTTCGGGAATTCAGTGAGTATGAAGATTGTCATTGTTAACATTCACCCACATTCAATTTTGCAGATGCTTAACAAGTATTTTTCAACTAATGACTTCACAACTGAAAGAAAATATGTAAATAAGACAGAGTTACAATAAACATTACAGATTAAGGATAATTAAACTACATTTATCCATGCGTCTTTTTTAAAAAACCAACCTAACTCTTCCATTTTATAAATAGAACGCAAAGTTAACTAAGCAGTTAAAGAATCATACTTCCTTCTGGTATTTCTGGTCACTGCATCCAGAATTTTTTATAGCCCTTGTTACAGAGCTTCAGCTGACAGAAATTGAGAAAATATGCATAGATAGAGTGTTTTAGATGCTAAATTAAATGGTGACATGTTAGAAAGCAGTGTATATATTTCCAGCCTGGAGCTCCCAGAATTATTGTACAAAATTCCACATTAATATCTTGCTCAGTTTCTGTGATTATATCCTTTATATCAGTGAATGTCATGGCTGCCAGGTAAAATAAAACCATCCTATGTGTCCTCTTAGAATTATGCCAAAGCTAATAACGTGTGAGAGTTGGCCCGCGTTCCTCTGGAGCCGGTGATGCCAGCCCGTCCTCGCAGACTAATGTGTAATCAATACGCCTTTCACCGGCGACCCGAGCCCCAGTGGAGCTGGCAGAGACGCCAGTCAATAAATCCCCGCCGGAGGTCACTGCCACGGCAGCCCGGCGCCCCCGGGCCGGCAGCTCCGCCTCGAACCCGGCCGCGGCTCTTCGGGCAGCGCGGCAGCCGCGGGTCGGAGAGAGGTCGAGCTTGTGCCCAGCGGGGGATTGGCCTCTCAAATGCTGTTTGCTGTTTCTGACACTGACCATTAATTCTCCTCTGTCGCCACATTTAACCCTTCCTCGCCAGGCCCTGCACAGCCTCAGCCGGGGTCCCGGCACGCGGGGGAAGGATGCCTTCTCACGAATCAGTCCTGTTTTGACATTGCTGTTCCTGCACCAGATTTTAGCTTTTTCTCAGTCAAGAGAAAATGGGAGACAGTTCTTGGCATCAATTTCTAAAGTCAGGAGGGGCTACTGTGAAAATTAAATTTGAGGTGTTTATTCTGACACCCAAAATGGCCCAACTCAGTGAGCTAGATGTCTTGAAGCAGAATTATTTGTCCCCAGGCTGAATCGTCTCACCTTTTGAAAATGTAACTGATGTCGTCAGATAAACTTCTACAAAAACAATTGATGTAATTTTCTCACCTTTTGTAAACATAGCTAATGTCATCAGATAACTTCTACAATAGAAGTTGCTTAATAAATGAAAAAACCTTGTGTCGCACAAGTATATCTGCATTAGGTAGGTGGATAATATGTATTAGATAGGCGGGTTCATGTCAAAATATTCACTGCATTAAAGATGTAACTTTTTACCCCATGGTGTTCTTGATTTGTGGAACCTCCACCTTGCACTCTGTGCAAAAAAATGATGTCTCCTTTCTAAACTAGGTCTGTCTGTGTTTAGGGAGCTCCTAAAATTGGCAACAAGCTCACTCTCACAGGGCATCAGGAGTGATGTTTGCCTACAAGCATGTATGCCTTTACAGATACAGGCTTGGAAAATGAAGAGCAGTATCAAGTTCCTTTAGGATAACTCAGTTTTTTGGTCTTACTCTCCAATAGCTTAAATAAATACGGTGCCTCAGAATCTCAAGGATTCACCTAAAACTCACAGAGAACTAAATATAGCATCATGAAGCATTCTTGCACTACCCGTATCATCCTCAAGTGAGCAGGAATTACTTATCAAAATCACTGGTAAGCCTTGCTCTCATGAGATTTGTGAAATTTTAAACCTCATTTGTGGACCATGAAGTTCTGTACAAGCTCAGATACGCAATATGTATTTGACCTGCTGAGTACACTGCCACAGGAGGTAACCAAGTAAAATGATTTGACTTGAGTAAAAAGGGGCAGATACTTTTATGATCACTAATAACATTTTTATAGCTGTGAAAGCCAAGATAATAAGGATAATCAAATCATACATTTCAGGACATAAGCTGATTATAGTACCAGTAATGGTCAGGGAAGAATTTTACCTTTTGTCACCAGCAAAAAAAAAAAAAAAGAAAAAACGCAGAGTGACTAAATTTATAATTTAAAAGAACTTAATCATCTTAAAGTTGGGCACTGACAGCTGTAGCACAAAAGACTAGGCAGGGCTGAAGGCTACTCTGATATGAAAAATCTTTGATTAACTTCTGCATTCTGTTATCCAAAAAACACCCTTTTGGCTTAGACTCATCAGTTGCCACATCCCTCTGCCTGCTCTCTCCCAGTAATACAAGGCCTGACGCTTAATTCACTTTTGTTCTCTCCAGTTGTCTGAGCCTCATAACTCCCAATCTGACATTACTGGATTTTTACTCTCATTAACCAAGATTGCACTCTTACTGTTTCTTTTCTAAAACTGAAAAATGGCCACGTTGCAAACCTTCAAGTGCTCAGGTACCCTCACTTTTCATATCCTGCACGTTATCCTATCCTGTGCGCAGTAGACAGGAATGTCATCAGAGGCTCAGCAGAGCCCATGGGACCCAGACAGGAGATGAACCTCCATAGCATCAGGCCATTTAGGTGATGTGTTCCTGCTTCTGCCTTGGAAACTCACTGACCTCTCCAGGGACTGGCATTGTTGTGGTGTGTGGGTTTCCTGAGGTGGCATGGCATGCCACAGCCTTCCTGGAGAGCGCTGCGGGGGTCTCTTGGGTAGAGCAGCTGTGCCACATCCCGTAGCCTCTTCCAGGCTGCCCCTCGCTTGCTCGGGCTGGCTGTAGGCCCCACGACACGGTGACGATAAAGGAGGGGAGAAGGCTCGCCACATGGGGACTGCAGAGGATCTTTATCCCCTTGTGACAGGATGATCCTCAGAGGGAGACAGCCAGCACATGGCTGGGTGCCCCAAGGCAGAGAAATGTAGTATATGCCATGGGACCTCGGGTTTATCCGAGGAACAGGGGGGCGGAGAGAGCACATGGACCAGTGGTCACAGGGCATAGGGGCGGTACATGGGCGGAGTTGGGGTAACAATCTAGAAGAGAAACCCGAGGGCGTGGTTAGGACTAGGGGCGGGGAAGGGGGGGAGCATGTGTGGGAAGGGCAGACAGGAGTGGAGAAATACAGTGCCACATGGCACGGTTTTGCAGTACCCCTTGCTAAGCCCATTACTGGGCAGAACAACAAAGCACCACATCAATGAAGACTTAACATGTGTGGTTATGGAAAGCATTAATCTGCAGCACTGTCTGTCAACAAGAATAATAATAATGTGTAAGTATTCAAGTCTTGAAAGAAATATTTGTGCTGTTAATTCATATATGTAAATGGCTTTTGAGAGAGATGCTGCTGCTAGCAGCCAGATTGTTTGTTTTTTCCCCTATTATTTCTAATTAGAATCTATTTGCAGAAAAAGCTTCTAGGAAACTGTGTGTGGATAGACAGAATGAGGTTTCAGGACAAATGTGTGGTTACAGCAAGTTCTAGAAGAGACATGTCTGTGTAAGGTGAGTTATAAAATTGAAATGTAGAAGGATAAAAATTAATTACTTTAGCAGTGAAAAGTTAGATATCTTCTGGTCTCTCTCCCATGTCAGTAATGAGCCTTTATAAGCTCCAAATTGTTTTTTTTTTAATCCAATCTCTGCACATACCACCTTACAGTAGGACAAATTGCTCTTCTCTCTCACCAGTTTCAGAGAAGCCTGGACAAACAGATCATACTGAACTCTAGAAATACAGAATTAAAGTTATGTGAAAGAAATCACAATACCAGCACAAACACTCGTTTTCTGGAGTCCTGCTTTCTCTCTGTGCTTTAAAGAACTCAGAATGACTTTACAAATAAAAGGTAGTTAAGGAGAATGCAAGAAGAAGGCATTCTTTAGAAGCTACCCTCACACTGAAGGTAGGTTTGTAGCTTTGCAAATAAAAAAGCCCACAAACAAACAAATAACACCCAACAAGAATCTGCACTGGAGACTAAATTAGAGTAAGACATTCAAGGAATGATAGAAAGGCTGTTGATGAGATAAAAGTTTCATCAACAGGAATGGAGTTGGCTGGCTTGACATCTTAAGATGAATGAAAGTGATGTGTCATCTTCATCTTTCCAGTGCATTTGAATTTATTTGTGGGAAGCAAATATTAAGTTACATATGACAGCCTATTTTTTCCTGTGGATCCTAATTGTAGGGTGAGAACAATTTATTTCCGGTCTATTTTCCCTCCTTCCACCTCCCTCCTTAACAAAAATCATTAGAAAAGTAGAGTTGAAGTTAAGTCTAATCTTTAAAATATTTTGTGAATCTATGTCCCACTGAACAACACCCACTGTTATATTGAACTAATTTCTTATGCTCAGATGGCATAGCTGAAGCAGTGTTTATAAAAAGCAGAAGTATAAATTTGTACATTGGGTATCTGCAGGCAGAATTATTCACAAATGCTTGGCACTGATGCCAGCGATGGCTTTTGTCAGGCAATGGAAAAGAGCTTTATGCAAGTGTGGTTAGGAAAGAAGGGACGGCTTTTGATCCTTGCAGAAAAAAAGTCTTTTGAGGGACATTTCTACACTGATTTGAAAATAGCAATGAGAGTGACTGAATATACAGAGGAATACAAATAGCAGGTCCCATTTGTCTTCAGTGCTCTGATATGACCTAACACCCTGTGCTTGAAATAAACTAAGCTGCTCAGTGGCAACTGGACACATCTGATAGAAAAATTTTCTCATCACCTCTTGGTACTTGAAGTAATACTATATTTTGCCTGGATTTCCTGTATATTTCTTGACACTTATAAAACCTAAGTCCTTAGAACGATATGTGGTCATTGCCTTGTTCTTTTTTTTCTGCCAAGATAAATCTAATGAATAATGGCATAAAAAGTGTTGCATTAGAACTCAGAAATTGTTAAAATTTCTGTAATATAGAAAGTTCTGATGTTTTAAGATGAATTTATGTTAGTATGATTGCACGAATGCTAATAAATTAATCTGAAGTGTGCAAAATTTGTTGGTGGGTTTGAGACAGTGGATTAAAATTACAAGGAAAATTGGTACAAGAAGAAAAGAGACATGAAAGAAAAAAAATGCAGTGGGAGAAATCAGGATAGGGACAAAGGAAGCATGCTTATCTTAGACTTGGGTTCACCACTGTGGAAGCGGGAGAAGTTCTGGAGAGAAGGTGCATACAAGAAGCTCCTAAAGCTATGTTAGAAGTCTGCTTGCCTGTAGGGCTAAGATAAAATAGTGTACAAAGGCTTGCATGGAAATTGCTTTTTTTTCTTTTTCTTTTTCTTTTTTTCTTTTACTTCCTCCCCAAGGGAAGTTGGGGACACAGAAACATGTATGCCTAGAAGGTCTGGAACTAATGTGGAGAGGACACCTGGCATAGCAGGGGCTGAGATAAAGAAGGGCCACAGAAACTGAAAAAGAGAGACAGAGAAGTAGTGTAGAAAAGCACAGCTAGAAGTTAAGTTAATACATGCTACAGACAGCTGTTTGAAAGTGTGACCTGATAAACAACTGTAATGAGGGGTGCTAAAATGGATATGAAACTTGTTTGTGATGACCTTAGTGGCTGAAATAAATCTAGTGCAGCAAACACAGAAGTTCCTAGTGCAATTTTGGGGAAATAAATTAATGGAATAGATCTTGAAAGAAGGTTATTCTTGGTCAACACAGAGAAGTTGGAAATGGCAGGACATTGCAATGCCATGGGCCATTGATCAGGCACATGACTCAGGACAGCTTTGTTAAAATCACCACACAACAAAGTTAGCTTGTATCTCAGAAAAAGGGGGTAGAACACTATGCAGAATAGTTAAATTCCAGTGGAAGAGAGTTGTATTCATAGCAGAGGTAGTAGTGGTAAAGCAAGTAAACAGCCTAAGCAATGTACAAAATACGACATTTGATGCTGGTTTCCTCCTGTGGAAAATGAGGGTTTAATGTGTTTATTGGAACTTGAAAAAATTTGTGGACCAAATGTTTTAAAGTTAAAAAAGTAGGCTAGGGGAAGTCTATTAATGAATGAATAAATGGTCAACATAGAGCATTGAATAGAGATAGCAAGAAAATACTTTCATAACAGTTGATATAAAAAAAGATATACCTTACAAAATTTCTGAGTTCAAAGCACAACAGATTCTAGTTGATCAGATAAGGCAGATAAGCTACTAACAGTTTTGTGTGCTGCAAATTGAGAACTCACTTCAGATAATCAAGAAGACTGATTGAATTCTAAAAAATTGTCAGGGAAAAAAATTGTATATCCAGACATTGTCAGAAGTAACTCCATGATGGAAGAACTGAGGAGAAGCAGTACTATGGCAGCACTACCAGAAATCTTAATGAGGAAAGATTGCTGCTTTTCCATAACCCATTCAGCTATATCTCTGCAAAGTAGAGAATGTTGGCAGAGAATCGCCTCCACACCTAATCCTTTTCAGTCCCGAATTTTATTCATTCACACTCCTGGATGAGTTGCTAATATCTTTTTCAACTTTGCAAGTAAAGAAACCAAACCTCACAACCCCTAAAGTTCTAAAACAAAACCCCACAAAGTCAACCAGAAAGGAACCCAGAATAGGAATATTAAAACCAGTAATGGGGGAAAAAAATCCCCAAACCCCAACAAAACAGATGGAAATTTGTACATCAGCTACATCCACCTGAAATATGGAATTACGTGAATTTGGATTCGTTATAGAAAATTTCTTGCTGTACATTTCTTCTTCTCACCACAGAGCAGTGAGTTATAAACCCTGCTGCTCCTGAACCCTTCAACTATATGAGACGACTAGGTATAAGTGGCTTTTATAACCTTCCATAAGGATTTTAGTATGCTGTGATCTTTAAAAAAGCACAGAGTCGGTACAATGAAGTGAGTTAAATGAAAAGAAAAAGCATTAACAATGGATTTCATCTTAGTATTTAATTAGCTAGAGGCCATGTAGGAATAGACTAAATATCAGCAGAGGGTCCTTGATTACAATCTCAGAACAGATGGGCATTTTTATCTTGAAAGGATGACCAGCTTATCTGTAGTTTTGCAGCTATCATGGCTGATCTATATCTTCTTTATCCAGGCTAATCAAGTACAGAAAGTTTATTAAGATAATAACACTGGAAGTTATCACCAGTCATGTTCTCTAATCTTGATACAGTTTTTCTGTGTACTGAGTTTCAAGAGGTCTGTCAGCCAACAAAGGCTAAAGTTTCAGGGGTATCATTTACACGTCTACAATGATGTTTTTGCTGAAAAACAAACAACTTAAAACCCAGTTGAAATTGATGGCAAAAGGTTATTGTCGTGACAACTCCAACAGGTTAAACACAGTCTCTGAAAACAGGGTAAAAGGTAGAAATCTTCCCCCAGGACAAGCTGGTTGTTGTGTCTCCCACTGACTCCAGTTTCCTGGGACTGCCCACTAAACTGGCTTTTACAAACATGGAAGAAGAGATTCAACTGGTAAAATCAGTGTAGTCACAGTATTGGAATCGATGCCAGCTGATGTAGATGTAATGATACACATAGCCAGTGGATGTAAGCCTAGGAGAGCCAACTGTGGGGTATGTAAAATTAGCATTTGCTTTTTTAATGCATGTATATTCTAAATATTGTCAAAACAGTCCTCCTGGTTTTTATTTTTAAGAAACCTAATTTTAAGATTAAAAAATATTTAAAGAGAGATTTTAAATTTGGATTTATTTTTAAGCCCAAGTATGCGATGAGAGATTTCCTCCATCCCATTAGGCTGTCTGCATTTTTGCATAATCATGAAGAATCAGTTGATTTCTGTTAAGTGTTGTATCAATACAACACTGAGCCAATGATCTTGTTACTTCATGATACTTCAGGTGGAGAGAAGCCCATTCACAAGTCGAGGAACAGGGTTTTAATAGTCTGAAAATTTTTTGGTATAAAAATTTTATTCCCCCCTCAAAAAAAAAAAAAAATTCAGAGGCATGCATACTGAACCCCATTTTGCCTGAAGAGGCATCTTGATGTCTGCTTGATCATCTGCACGTGTGTAGAACGAAGCTCAGTCTGTATTAGCTGTAGTGCCTGGCCTTGACAAGTCAGAAATTCTTGAGCAAAGTTGCTATGGGGCTTTTGACTGAAAGATCAATGCTTAAATAAAGTCTGTATGCTGATTACACATGTCCACATTCAATCAATGAGTCACTGAAATTCCATAACAAGCTAAATATTGATGGCCAGAAAAGAAATGTGTACAATAGCACTTGACTGTTTTTTCTCTTCCTCTTTCTAATTTCACCCAGCCTTAATAAATATGAGGTTGTTACTGCCAGTTATACTACATGTAACCAGTCACTGAGCTGTAAAGTGCTACCGTTTGCTGTTATTGATCTTACTTATCTTTTTAATTACTGAAGTGACCTGAGGCTTGGTTTGGTCAGTCATGCAGGTCGTTCTTCCACCTTAATGATGTGAAATATTATTGTCAGGGTGAGGGAATCAGAGTGCCCATAGTTTAATGCTCTTTTACATGCCAATTATTCCCCAGACTATAGAACAGCTGCAGTCAATTAAATATCAAATCTGGAGGTCATCTGTCTTTTTCTTGACCTCTTTGTGACTATAAGATAACAATAGAAATCTTTGATAATCTTGCCTTTCTTTTGAAAGAAATTATATTCTAAAATTTATCAGTGATGTTCCAGAAAGTCAGGTAATTTTCTGCGAGAGACAGATTAGGGAAAAACAGTCACATTGTTTGACACCAATTTAAATTTAAAACGGACTTGAGCAGAAATACTTAATCTGAGTCAGAGAGATCCTCTGTTTTGTCATGTGCTGGTTTTACAAGCAAATGGAACAGTTTTTCAATAAAAATTTGTCAGAGACAGTAAAATTTTGATCTTGATCAGAACATGTCCAGTGAAGGCATGATGGTGCTGATGGTGGAATGAAGGGTGATGTGTCAACCATTTACTGTGTTGGTACTATGGATGAAATACTGCTGCATATAAATTAAGCATCTTTCAGGAATCCTCCACCTTTTGTATCATGGAGAGTACTCTAAGCAGTGTGTAGTAAAATCCAAAGATAAACCACATTAATAAGTTTTTTCAAGGAATTTTTCAAGAATCTCAAAAACCTGTTCATAACCTTGTAACTTAACATCCTAAAAAATATTTGAGATTTTTAGTCCTCTAATTTTACTGCTAAACTATCAAATAAGTCTCAATTTTATTCCTCTGCCTCTTCCTAGAGCTCATAGGAAGTGTCTTCAGCCCATAATTTGTTCCAGTCTGATGTATATTTAGAGAAATTTCTGGCCTTTTTGTTTGTGATCATATGCAATTCTCATATATATATATATATATCTTTAAAAGTCTTCATGATAGGTAGGGGCAAGAAAAGGTTTTAATTTGTGTCATGGCAGGGTTGTTCACCTTTCCATCAGCATATCTGAGCATTGTTCTTTAAGAAGGCAGTACAGCCCAGCAAACAGCAATGCCTCAACTTTTACTCTGAGCCAACCTCCGTTTCAGTTTCTGATGCTTGTACCAGTCACTGTAGCTCTTAATTTCTGTGAAAGAGAAAGTTATATAGCCTTAGAGACCATTTGGAAATGGAAGCAAAAGTTCAGTGCAGAATTTTGGTATCTGCTTAAACATGTCTTTTCAGTGGATGCATCCTGGCAGGCAGCAAATTTCTGGCTAGTGCACTTTATTGGCATTAGTCCCTAGAGCCCTAGTGGCCTAGAATTTGCCTATTTGAGAGATTTTCTCTCTTCAGCTGACAGAGCATTGGGCAGCAAGTCACTCTGGGTGTGCTCCAAAGCCCAGTAAAGTCAATGGAGACATTTGTGGAAAGGGAGGTTAGCAGGACAATCTTTAGTAATGATTTCTTCAGAGCTCTCTCTTACAGTTGGTTTACCATTGATCTGATTTTTTAACCTTTGCATCAAGCTGGAAAACCCACTTCACTATTTCCACTCTACTGAGAAAAGGCTGAGCTGAGAGCTGGAAGGATCTTTTGTTTGTTTTCTTGACATTAGGCTGGTGAGTATTCACCTATCATCAGAGGGATGCTTCTTTATAATTTGTATTTTGGGAGGGATGCAGCATAAGATAGATGGTTATTGAGGGTTTTGTAAATATAAATGAATAACCCCAATTATACGTGGCTATAACAATTCCCTCTTCTACCTTCCCTGAGATGTTTCTTTCTTGTGCTTTCTACTGCAAGAATAAATACTTGAAGCAAATATGCTTTGTTATATTGCACCAGGGCGCTATGGATTTTTAAAAAGTACCTTTTCTGCGGTATGTTAAAAAAAAAAAATCTTGGCTGATTACAACTTGTTAGCTTTGCTGCTGCTCCAGTTCTGTTTAGGAAAAAAAATATGGCTTTATATTCCCTCCCACTGATTTTCAACTAAAACAGAACTTAGTTGCCTGCTGATCCTGCTGGCTTTTTTAAATGAAAAACTTATTCTTCTTAAACTACTGGAAAATTATGTTTAAAAATCAGCATAATTTCATTGCCTTTTATTTCTGTCTGTCATGAAAACTGCTAGGCTGCTTTCTGGAACAACCCAATGTAATTTAATGCACAAATTTAGTTATAGTTATGAATATACTGACTGAAAAATATTTCAATGATCCAGAGATATTAGTCACTCTACAGTAAAAATGTCTGTGTGCATACAATGGAAAAAAAAATCTGTGTCTGTAGGTGCCTCTATTTCATAACAGATAATTGCATTAGATTGAGAGCTGGCAGGTTCAGTAAAGAGGGACTCTGCCTAACCAGTGTACCAGAAGTGGTTCAGCCATAGTTGCAGAGGACATAGAAATTAATTCAGAATTGTGACATCACATGCCAGTTACTTTTAAGAATGGTAGAGACAGTCAGGAGAACAGGGAATGAAACACTTGAAGACTGAGAGAAAATGCTAATTTTTCTGACTGTAGGACCACCTGGTGGTTTTGCATAAATTTCCATGTCTCTTCAATAGGGATGATGTACACTGGAAGAACCAACAGCGGTGACAAAATCTCACCAAGGTCAAAACACAGATGCTGTTCTGAATCTCTGATTTATGAAAATTTGGGATGCTTTATAAAACTAGACTTTTTTTTGGTGAATTTTGCACCATTTATTCCATCTGGAGTGACTGAATACCCTTTTCAATTCTTATACTTCCTAGCAAATAATTTTCCAGAAGACAGGAGATAAAGGTGTGAGCACCTCTACATACACAGAATGGTCAAACTCAGTCTACCCTCTAGCAAATAGTTCAGTGTATAAGACACAGCATGGGTTGCAAGACAAGAATAACCATAAAGGGCTTATATAAGCCAGAGAATTTCACTGGAAGGATTATTTTGCATCAAACCCTTACTTTTTGACTGAGTAGGAGGCAGGGGAAACACTGACTACACTGATGGAAGAAGTTCATGTGATGGAAAATCTGCTCCATCTCTCAGTTTCCAATGGTTAGTTACATTCACTGTTCAAACCATGTCCCTGGCTGTGGCTGAAAAGATCGTAAATACTTGAAGTGTTCAGCTCACAGAGTTTAAATTCAGCCAACTGACCGTCAACTGATCCTTAATGGAAAGTTCGAAGAAAATTAGTACTGTATATTGCAGGTTTCCAGTTCCATGAGAAACCTTTTGGCTTTTCTCCATCCCTGTCTATACTATTATTATAAGGAAGGTATCACACAGTTCCAAGTCTGGCACTCTTCAACCAGTGTCTGACTAAGAAATAGCTGAGGAAGCAAACCATGGATATATTTTTCTGTCTTTGAGTGATATGATTTTGTCACTAAAATATGGTCTAGGGTGTGTGACCAACATTGCAGTACTTCTTTACATGCTTAAAAATGAAAGATAACACTTCTATCCCATTACTTTTTGTCTAAAGGAATTCAGCTTCCCAAGGTTTCTAGAAAAAAAATTGTTTGCTGCTGGCTCACTCAGAACCTGAACATAATTGTTGCAGTGAGTGTATATTAACATGTCTTCAAATCATTTGAAGTAAGATGACTGCCATATTAAATCAGATTGGTGACCCAGCAGTCCTAGCATCCTGTCTTTAACATCTCCTGGGACTAGATGTTTCAGAAAAAAAGAATAAAGGGTATTCTTGAGTTCCATCTGTTGGCTAATTTGCACAGTCATTTTCTACTAGTAACATGATATTCATGCTTAGAGTGGTGGGAAGTCTCTTCCACCAACCCAGACTTGATCTGTTTCCTTAGCAGTAGCCTCTGAGCATTTCAAGGAAGCAGACACAGTCTTGTGAAGTTCACCTCGATGCTGCCTGTACTCCTCAGAGACTGTTTCTCACTCATTACTGCAAGTGGGCGAGTGCCTTTTTCAAGCCCTGTAAAACTGGAAAATCTAACAGATGGTAGATATGGCCTATATGCCTGAAGTCCCTTCCTATCACTCTGTTGTGTTTCCAAAACTACTTTTCAATGTGCTTTCCTTGGAAGTCATTGGAATATTCCTGTTTGGTTGGATTATTATATTTTCCTTTCCCATTTTTTTTCCGAACTGTAATTCAGAAATACTAAGAGGCTTTTGTCATCATGTAAACATACTTATAGTAGATTTTGAGGGAAGGATAATTGCTCAGGCTAGGACTTGTATCTTCTGCAGCATACTTTAGGGAACTATAAATCACTTTCAATGAGATCCATGTTTATATTAGACCTGTTACTTCCATTACTTCCTATGGACTACCACTATGGCATTTAGCTTGTTTTTCCTGCTCATGCTATGTGTTCTGAAGCAGTGGTTTATTGACAACAATCCAGACCACTCACTCGTCTAACATAATCACTACAAACATAACCTTTACCTACCGGTGATCATCAGAGGGGTTTCTTTGGCATGAGTCAAAAAATTATTGTGGGGACATTTGGCACGTAAGGTATAAAAAAGAGTCATGGAAAAGAGAGCTAGGCTTGTTTGTATGAGTTTGGGTCTCTCAGTGGTGTGAGTCCTCTGTCACCTTGTTCTTATGCTGATGATTCTTGCACAACTTACACATTAAGCCTAAGAAGGATTTATGGTGAAGATGTTAGCTCCTCTCTACTCTTCTTTTATCTGCTGAGGGAATTCTGTCAGTGTTCACCTAAGCTTTAGGTTGTCCTATCTGGCATCTTGACTGTGGCCCTGCATGACAAGTAAAAAATTATAAATTTAAATTTTTAGCACATTGCTTTCCCTAATTACCAAGGAAAATGTTATCTTCATCATGGGTAGTAAGGCATAAAAACTGATGCTAGTGACATCTATGTGCTTCCCTGCCAATTTTACAGATCCAACATGGTCCATAGACCAATAAATGTAGCATTCAAATATTTTAGAACTGATGTAGAGGGATCATACAGGAGAAGAGGGAAGTTCAGGTGGTAAATTTTAGCCCAGCTTCTGTAACAAGTGACAGCACTAACTAAAATGCAGTATCAGGCCACCTTCCATCATAGGTGTCTGCTGAACTCAGTGTCAAAATTACTGTTGACTTCAAAGGGAGTGGAATTGGGTCCAGCAGTGCTCGCAGTGCATGCCTGCTGCTTGCAAATAAGCTGCAAATGTCAAGACTGGGGCTTCAAGGACAGTACTGTAAGGGATGGTTGGCAAACTCTGCCTCCACTCCAAAAATAACCCAGGTCACTTTGAGAAGGTGTGCCCAGTACAACTGAGCCTTTGAGTCAGGCATTTCAATTTAAAATAGTAGAGAAAACAAGCCGTAAATTTTGTCCTGGAACAAAGATATAATCCATCTGGGTGAGAGGTTTTTGATTATCTTCTTTGTGCATGATGAGACTTTTCAATACCTGTGTATGAGTGTGCATGTATGTTTTTGTGGGCACATAATGTTCCTCGCCTCTCTTCCCTAAACTGTATTACTGAAATTTAGCTGAATTCCAGATCTTGGAACATAGCTAGCAAATAGTGCTAGCAAAAAATTTTCAAAATTAAGTGATCAGAATTCAACTTAAAAAAATAAATTAATAATTAATTTTTTTGATAATGCATTTTACGTTAAAGTTAATTTTAATAACTATTTCCCATTTTAAAATAATAATTACTTATTTAATGTTGCTGATCTTCTATCATGATACACAGATATTTATGCTAGCATTTGAAACGACATGTAGGATGTTACCCCTCTGGATTTTGTATGTGAGGACTTTTGATGGGAAAACTACTTTATGTCACACAAAGAGAGTCTTGTTCTCTTCAGCTAAATGTGGCTGAAGTTCAGATAAAAGAAGTGAACTTTTACTGACCTGTGTGTGGTCAGACTGAAAACTTTTATGAGGAGTATCTTTTTTCCTTTCTGTCAAGGTAGGTTTAATATTGTTGAATCATGTATCAGTTCCGTACAACCGGTCAACAATTTGAATGAATTTTTCTACTGGAAATTGTGGAACAGTCAAACTACGAAATATTTGTTGAACATGGTAGTTTTTGTGAATTTCCTTCTTAAAAAGAAATCTTGGTTGTTTTTTTTTTTCTTTCCCAGCTGTCAGTGTTTATTTACATGTAAAATCACCTTTCAGCTTCCAAGAGACTGTTTGGAACAAAACAATGCAAAATAATTTCAGCACATCCCAGCTTTCTCACTTATGCTTCTCTTTCCCCTAATTTTTCATCAGTTCACACTGATTTTCAGTGTGACCTGAATGTTGACCTCTTCTGATACGGGAGGAGAAAAAAATCAGTTGCAAAACTCCTGTTGATCTACACTATATTTTTCTCTTCATCATTCGAGGACATCTCTTGTAGTAGAGAATACAGTATTAGCAGTCAGCTGAATACCAGTCCCCCTTCCCACGAGCTTAGGTGCTCATGTTCTCCTATGGAGTAAACATTTCTTTAGTCTCAATGATGGATTTCTGCAAATTCATCTCCTTCCTTGCAAGACAGTATTTTCTTACAGCTTCTTAGAGCTGCATTCTTCTGGGGAGACGTTTGGATGGCTTATGTTGCAGCTATCAGGCCTGTGTATGTGTACTGGAAAAGTACATTATCTTTGCTTCAGGGATCACCACTGCCTGCCTTTATTTATACTCCGCTACTGTACCCTCCAGCCCTGTCATTCCAATAGTATTCTTGAAGAGAGCTTGATCCAAAGCACATTACAGAATTGCAAACTCTCTAAAGAGTTTTGTGGCAATGTGGCAAAAATGGTTATAACTTTTGAAATGCTGTGGAAATATTTGCTGGAAGCCAATGAATTTCCTTGCAAAAATGTCACATACAAGTGGAAGGGAATAGAAAACCTGGGGAATAATTCAGATTTTTACAAAGACAAAAACAAACAAACAAACAAAAAAAAACCCACTCATGAAAAAGAAAGTTAAACACCCCAACCCCCTTAACCTGTTGGGTTTGCCCAGCTTTAGTAAATTCTTTATGACGTCCTCATTAGTCCAGACTTTAATGCCAGAGTCTTCTATCTGGAGAGGAGCTTTGAAAGGAAACATCATAATATGCGGTGCCTGTACAGATCAAATATGCATGTGTTAGTTTTACAGACTGGTGTCAATGTTGCATTTATTTGTTTGGGACAGTGGTGATAATGTGTAAGCCATTTTGCTCCAAGAAAACAATGCACTGGGATCTTTTTTCTAAATATTAAATTCTGGTTTACTCAGGGCTTTCTCCACCCACTTTAGATGAGGGAGGAAAAAATCTTGGCAAGTGGATGCTCTGAGGGGGCACATGGAGGCGTGTGTAATCATCTTGCCAGTTTAATTAACAGTGCTTTTGACTGATATGTGTTAATGAGGATAATGTACAGTATGGAGGGAAAGAACCCTGTGTGCTATATTAAAGGGACAGGTGCTGGGCGTATTGGAAAGTTCACCAGAAGGAAATAAAGTGTATGAAGTGACTTATAAAGGGAGGGAGAGGAAACATTTCTGAGAGCACTTGTAAGGGAGTAAATCTGTGCACCCAGTTCATGTGCCTTCAAAGTGGCTCACAGTGGGAAATGAGGGAGTGGAGAGAATCCGTCTGTTGGCTGCATGACTCTGCCTAGGCCAGCCAAGGGAGAGTGGCTCCTGCCTCCCTGTGCTTGGCAGACCTCATCAAGTTGTCTCACCTGTATACATGCTCTGCTGTGCATAAATGTTTGCAAGAGTGGGCCTAAAAAAGTGTCACACATTTGACATTCTGTGCTGCTTCTTCTGAAATGACACCATTTATAGTTAAGAGCAATCAATGAAAGATTTCCTTCTGCATAAGGGCCTGATCGTCTGATGCTGCAAGAGCCTCCTGCAAGGTGCTGAGTGCCCTCAACTCTAAGTGAAATCAATATGATTGGGCACTAGCATTTTTAATTCTTCTTATTTATGGGATATTTTAAAACCCTTTCCTACACGTTGAAAGTGGAACTAACGTTACAAGATTTATTACCAGCCTGAAAAGAAAGGGAAGAATTTAGTGTGGCAAGCATATTTATCTCAAAGATATCCTTGGAGATTGACAGCGTCCTATCAGGGCCTTTCAGCATTTATAAAATTTATGTTTATATAGTCTTTACTTCAACAAAGTTGGATGCAAATATTTCCAACACAAAATCTTCACTTTCGGGAAACAATTGTATCGGTGGTCCAAGAAGGCTGAGTTCTTAGGGAGTGTTTCAAGCTGCCATGTGGTGCTATTTTTTTTTCCATGACCTTATTTATTTTGGAAAAGGACTAGTGTAGTGCAGATATTCAAGTATAAAATAATTTTCTGCCTTCAATATTCACAATTTTTAGGGCTTTATATTTATTTCTGTTTTCAAGTCTTCATCTTTCTACAAGATTTATGTTTTTTAAATCAAAAACCTAGAAATGTGAGTTGCAATTAGAGGAAATATTTACAATACTGTTGCTTTGAACACCTTGAAAATTCATTACATGTGTTCACTGTCTTAAGCAAAAATTTGATATTGCTGCATTCATAGTGAATTGAAAATTATCTGTAAGCATGTATATATTTTATATATATATATAATGTATATGTATATTTATATATATATTTCTGTAATGAAAAGAGAGATGATCATCTGCAGGTAGCCTGTTCAGTCTCTTTGAAAAGAAGAAGCAGAATACTCTGCCAAGGCTTTAAATGACAGAAGAGCTCCACAAGCTGGGGATAGGACCAATGGATAGTACAGTGCCTGTAACAAGCAGGACAAAAAGATGTTAGTATTTCTCAAAACAAAAAAGAACCCCCAAAGCCCTGAAAAAAACCCAAAAAACCCACAACCCCCCATTTTTGTCGTGAAAACCCTGTTCCATGGCCAGTTCAATGATAGGAAAAAAACAGTGTTTGCCCTCAGAACAATGGCTTTTGTGTAAATAGCCTTAAACTGGTGCAATCCAGAAACCTTGAATGTTTTGGAAGCTAGTTTCTTGAGTCTTCTGTCTGTGAGAAACAGAGGCTACCCCCAGAGAGGGGTGGTTTGACCAGTGTCCTTTCAAAATAACTGCTAAGTAGGGCTAGAAAGAAGATAACGCAGTTACCTCTTTATTTAGGGGTGATTAATTATAGGGATAGGTGCTTGGTTATTTATTATTTAGGAGTGTCCAGACTTATACATCTGTTTTTCAAGAGAAAAATCAAACTCTCTTTGTTTTAGATTTTAATTGTTATGTCTGAAAGTGAGTAAAAGTACCCCAAAATCAGAGTGTGGGAGTATTTTCTGTTTTCTGTATTTTAACACTGTCAGCATTACAGATTTTCAACAGTGTAATTCCCTTTTTTCCTTTACAATTTTTTTATTATGTTTCTTCAACTAGAGAGGGGTTAAAATCCAAGACAATGTTGGCATAAGATCAAATGGGTATAAATTGGTTGTAAACACATCTAGGACAGAAAGAGAAGATTTATAACTAACAGAGGACTGAAGTTCTGCAACAGTTTTCAGATAGGAGCAATGAAGGGTAAAAAAAATCTAATGGGTTTAAACAAAGAGTTTGATAAATTTATTATCAGAACTATATGACCTGGTTGTGTCCATTAGCCATAAACTGGACCTGATTACACAGGAGTTCCTTTCTATTTTTGTTTTCCCAAAGAAATTATGCAAGCACCAGTCTTTGTGCTGCAGAAATACAATGCATAGCAAAATACCCTAAGTAAATAAAAACCAAAGCAATCTAGAATCAGCTCTTACCTGTATCTGACATCAATAACCTTTAGATAAAAGACAGAAACTGGTATTATATCCAAGTGCAGGCCCCCCAGTTTTGACCTTTTTTAGTTCTTTTCTCAAATAAGGCAGATTTCAGACATTAATTTTATTCCATCTCTATTCAAAGCAGACATGAGCAAAAACATTGGCTGAATGTACTGTTATTCATTTTAGGGTCAGTATCTCATCCTCCCTGGACAGCTTTACACATAATAAAAGAACTAACATCCAGCAGAGTTGAAAGCCTTCAATAGATCAAGGATCAGGCTCACAGTTTTAGAATCTGTGCCTCAGCAAAGCATCTGTTTAACCCTACATATGCACTTCATTCCAGTTGAAGCATATGCCTAAATATTTATATGATTGCAGACAGACTTCAGTGCATGCTCAAAGTTAAGATCACATCTAATTGCTTTATCAAATTGAAACCCTGCTTAATCTACAGGATGCACAGGCTATTAATGGATGATGTTATTTGAATAATCGTCAATACAATGCTCTCCATTATTTTGATTTATGTATTGAAGCTTCCGTTATAAGCAAGCACCTCAGAAATACTGTGCAAAGTTAACGGTACAATTATTAAGCCAGGAAAAGAAGAGGAAAAGAAGGATAAACTAAGAGGAAAAGGAATAAAGGATAGAGAATTTCATATTAAAAACATCACTATTATGTTCACTGTAACACAGTATATATTAAACTATATCAGGTGCACTGTCTTTTTACCGCTTAAATAATGAATAAAAACTAAAATATGATATTACACACATTGTTCTTACCCGTTATTATCTAATGATGTTCCATTCTTCTTAATTCAAGCATTTCTGGTCTTGTGTGCTTAACCGTCCTACTCTCAGTTGTATCCCTGTTAGTATTGTTTTCCTACAGACAGTTTGTTACGGGATTCAACCAAAATTATATCCTCTGCTAGTAGGATCTTTTCTCTTCTGCTTACCATTCCATATAAATTTCATGATACTAATTTAAATGCACCTAACATGTTCTCTTCATATTCTAGATAACTGTTTTGACTGATTTTACTCACTGGGAAGAACAATTTTGGCTTTGTTTTTTTTTTTAATCTTCCTACATTATTGTAGTCTGAGTCTTTTTTCTCTCTTATGTGCTATCTGATGTATATCCTGAAACATTTGTGATCAAGTTTTGAAACAGCAGGTGTCAAATTCTCAGACTGAGTATAATAATCACAATAATTTGTAGAAAAACATTGAGCCTCATGGAACTGGTAATAAAGTCAGAGAACTAAATATGTCATTTTTCAAGGGATGATGCTATTTACAAATAAATGCTTAATGAACCCAGATCTTGCATTTTTCTTTTGCATGATATTATGCTTCATAGACAATCAGAATAATTTTATTTCTATTGTAACTCTTTCACTTTAACAGCATACAGTCCATCAGCAAATAAAAAAGGTATACATTGCCTTAGAGTTATAGAAATAAGGTCTCTTAAACACCCATTGCAATAACTTTTACATTTGCTGTGAACATTTTTAATACAGAGAAATAATTATCAATAAAAATACTGTGATGAGGGTTATGGATCAATTATTTGCATATATTTTAATTTTGAAAATGGATTTTGCTGTTGAAGATAACATTAGCGCTTCTGTTAGGGAATAGTTTTATAATTAGGCGAATACTGTACCATAAAATACTCATCACCATAGCAATGGCTTTTCATGGGGCATGAGTAAGTTGATAACAGAGGCAATACATTTACTGCAGAGACTATTGTGGTTGAATAATGTAAAGTTATAACTTCTAGTAAAGCACCTACTAACATAAGAAATCATGGCACAGTCACACTACATACTGACATTAAGAGTAATTTTAATGAAAAGCATTAATATTTTATATAGCATTCTCCATACAAACCATAATAACATCTCAGTGTCTTACAGTGCAGTGTCTCATATACTGCATCTCATCTTGAAGGGTCATGTGTGTGCATGTGTATAGGAATCACTTCAACCACTCCTGAAATTCCTTTATTTATTTATATGTAGTGTTCTAATATTAACCATTTCAGTATCTGAATGACTACAAACGTCTGGAGAGCAGAACAAAATTTTTTTAAAAGCAGATTGCATCCCCAAAGAACATTCGAATTCTGACAGCAAAAAAGTTAGTCTATCCAAACTGAACTCCAGAACAGAAATTTAGGTAGGTAAAGTGTAATTATCTCAATTTGAGATCAGGCATAGCACTGGGTATGGTATTGTGGAAATTACTACGAGGCCTTTAATGAAGACAAATAGCCCAAACCTTTGTATTATTTCTCCTTTTGACATTTCCCATAGCACAGTCTATAGAAAACACAACTTTGTTTCTGACTTGAAGCAATGGTACCATCCTCTTAGGCACAAACTGGCTGCTTTTCCCCAAACGGTTCTCCCATTTGAGGATTAACACATGCCTGCTCTGCTGAACTTGTGATGACAGACCCCCTGTAAGGGGAAGACGACAGAGAAATAAATGTTTGCTTTGTGCAAGTACATAGAGACTTACCTGGGCTGGAGAGCAAGGAGGGCAATGCACATGAACTTTTGTGGTGGGCACAAGTAAGGACAGTAGAGTCTCTCCCAGTGAGCTAAAATAGACCAGCATCATTAAATACTGGCAAGAAGAAATAACAGCAGCCCCAAATCAAGACTTTGTCACAAGCTTCATGACTGTGAGTCTTACCACTGAAGTCAATGGGACTTAATTGTTCAGGGGAAATATTCACAGGCATTTGCTTAAAAAATGGCTTCAGGCATGGCCAGTTACAGATGCAGAATATTTCTGGAGCTGTTTCATCTCAGTGTGAACTCAGTGCTTCAATACGTACTTCATATAATCATAACAAGACCTGTAATAGTTATTTCCTTCACGAAGTTAGATTAAATCTCTTGCTGGTGACTGGAATGTACTTGTATGAAAGTTTTCTTCTCTTTTCATGAAATACAGTCAGTGGCATATTTTGGAGAGGATAAAGACTGAGGCTTGCTCTATTGGTTAAACAGACATTTGTGATGATGTCCATTCAGTTGAATAATACAATTTTTTTCTAAAATAGCACTGGATTATATGGAGAACTCTTGAATTAAAATTTGAAAATAAACAATTCTGAGATCTGATAGAAGAGCTCTGATAGCAGGAGCTATCATCTGCTGTTCAAGGTATTCCATCCTTAGTCACCTGACCATGTAATAACATGATGTCTGTTCTGAGACTGAAGTCACTGAGAACTGAGGTTACTTGGTAACAGGTCACTATGAGCTTTCCACCTTTCAATTCTTCTGAGAGCATCTTTTCATTATGCCTTGTCTGAAAATTATTTTATACCTATGGTTTCACAGAATCCCAAAATATGTGGACGCACTCTTATAGCTTACTGTCTTTCTTATACTGTTGTGCCCAAAACTGCCCCCAGGACTCGAGGTGAGGCTGCCCCAGTGCAGAGCAGAGCGGGACAATCCCCTCCCTTGCCCAGCTGGTGATGTTGTGCCTGATGCACCCCAGGACACAGTTGGCCCTCCTGGCTGCCAGGGCACTGCTGACTCATGTTCAACTTTCTGTCAACCAGGAACCCCAGATTTGTGTTGTAGATGCACAAAAACTTTAAATTATGGAGCATGGTTTCCCTTGGAATTATCCCCAAGGAGTTTTTAAGCTACTGAGTTTCAGTTTTGCTTAAGCTAATTTAGATTTTTTATAACATGGGAGGGTTTGAGGCTTGTGTAGTACCTGTTTTAGGAACACACTTGCAAAATATCATTGAGAAAGGAGTGGACTTGTTACAAAAGAACTAGTTGTGTATTGCATTTCTCTTCCAGTGTTTCTAAATCTCTTATATTTAAAATGAGACAAAGGATTGAGCCAATTTCTCCCATGTTGGGTTTTTTTAATATATTGGCAAAACAACACTGGATGCATAAAGGATTCTTGGAGCAGAATCCACATGAGACATCCAGGCCTACCATGGCTAATGGATTTTTTAAAAAGAAACACACTAATGTAAATTATCTCAGATAATTCTTTAAGCATTCTATTTAGAAGACAGGAAACCACACGAGTTTTTACAGCATAGCACATAAGCAGGTTGACATTCTAAAAAAGACATGGTCTGTTTGAGCCCTGTGCCTTTTTGTTATCACATCTTATTACATTATGGTTTGAGATAAAAATCACACCTTGGGCATTTGAATACACTCAGTTTCACCTCCTCCCTCACAGGTGTCCCTCGAGGTACATTGTTATGTTACAGTATCACACTGCTTGTCATATCTTATTGCTTACTTGCAGATTGTGGTAATATTTTGAATACTGACAGAGTGGGCACAGCCTTTGAGCATCAGCACCAGTTTGCACTAATGTAATGTGCCACTGCACCAGTCCTAAAGACAACAAAAGCAAAAAAAAAATCTGCAAAAGCGTACTGAAGACATGTTGCCCACTATGCAGTATGTATCAATTTATCTATTTTTGCTATGACTGTGAGCAACATCCCTGTCACCTTGACGCTACTGCTGAGAAAACAGTATGGACTGCATGAAAAACTTTTGGATTCATCAGCTGTTAGGGTTCAGTGCACTCACTGACAGACACTGAGTCTCAGCCACTCTGCATGTGGCTGCTGGGGCTGGAGGAACAGTGACAGTATAGGAGGGAGAAGGTGTGATCCACATCTATGGATATTCCCTGAGCAGCATCAGGCAAACCAAAACTTGAAACTGAGGTTTCTCTGCAGTGAGTGAGGTGGAAGAGGCACTTTCCACTTCTTGCTGGGAAGGCCAGACTGAAGGGATGCTATGTTGGAGGTGGTGTTGGGGAATATTGCCTGTGGTTGGTTAGTAGGTTTGAAGACGTGAGATTTCAGAAGGAAATCAGAGATTTGGGATGTGAAAGAAAGTACAAAAGAGAGGAAGTATAACAATCTCTCCTGTAATTCAGGTACTTCATGCCAAGTGAAAGAACATAATGCTATATGCAAAAAGGTCAGAACAGTGTAAAGGAGAACTAAAACTAAGAATTTCGTACTGAAGAAGTGACAGACACCAATCTTAAAGATTCCTCCTTGGATTTGGGTATAGCAGATGCTGCAACAGCTGGAAGGGGAAGTAGGGCAGCAATATGTAATGTAGAAAGACTGGCAGCAACATCCTGGGTGGGGATATCTGGGATGTGTCCTTTGTGTTGACACTCTCCTGTGGACAAAGGCCTGATGACCAGGGTGTCAATGTCTCCAACCAGTAAAAGCCATCAGATCTGGGACAGCAAACATAGGAGTATCCAGATCCAGGAGGGTTGTATCCCAGGTAAGTGTAACGCAGCCTTAGTGACCTGTGTGACAGCCTGGACATGCAGCTGCAATTTAAAAGGTGATGAGGATTGCCTCAGTGATTTTAAGGGTTTTTTCAGCCTTCAGAGCAATCTCGGGGCAAGAAGATTGTAGAAGTGCTTAAAATGATACAGAGTCATAACCAAGATGGACTTCAGATGTGTAAGTGTTGGCAGCAGCAGGGGAAGTGTGATGGAAAAGATCACTTCAAACGAGCACTTTAGGGACATGAAAAAGCCGCATCTACGGGGCAGGAAAGAGGAAAGAAAGACTTTCAATTAGAAAAAAAAAAAAAGAGAAGTCTGTCAAATCATAGGTACATTAATGGGCTTTAGCAGTATTAAAAAAATCAAGTTTTGAAAATGGGCCAAATTTGCACACATTTTTCATTAAAAAATTGCAAGCTAGTCTAGTGAATAAAAATGAGACTGACAAAGTCAATAAACCTGAGCTGTTCAAACGCTAGCTAAAGTTTCTAATGCAGCTTGTAAAAGGATGGTTGATTGAAGTGACCACACAGCTGGGACATGTGTGATTTTTTTCTTTCGAGCACTTCAGAAATTGATTTCTACTTCTGATTCTACAATTGCAGTTGTTAGATCCATCAATGGATGAACTGTCACAGAGAAGGACATGGTCTGGTTCACAGAGTACAGTAGAGGTTTAGCTATATAGCTCCCGATTAATGCTGAAGGAGTTGTTCAGTTGGCTCTTCTGGGATAGCAAGTATAAACACAAGAAAATTCTCAATGTAAAAAGCATGATTTGCTTTTGTCTGGCTTTGCGCACATATCCAAAGTAATTTTGAATTTGATTTTGCTATGTTTATCTTTATTACATTGTATCTCTTTTTTCATAATCAATAGAATTCAAATATGTATATTTTCATCTGCCTGTGGTTTGATTTGTTTAAAAATAAACTTGGTACCCTTCAACCATCCTGGTTACATTCGAGAGAGGAAGTAGTGGCAGTGGTGACTGTGGTCATGAAGAAATTTGAGTAGGTGATGGGGACCCTATAGCCATCCCAGCCTCAGGTTTTACTGAATACACCTTGTGACAGTCGTGAGCATGTGTATTTTTCTCTGTTGAGTAAGAGACCTCGTGCTCCTGTTCTTAATGAGGAAATGGAGTTCACATGACTCCGCTGCTAGCTCTCTACAAATTTAGGGCAACTCTAAGTCATTGAATAGTTTTTTAACTTCAGCCAGCTTTATCCATTCTTCTTGCATGAAAGACACCCATACATGCCACAGTGGTGTATTTTGTTTTGGATTTAAGTGCTGTTGATGCCCATGCAAACAGCAAGCAGCTAAAGCCACTAATGATCAGAGAGCATGCTGTTGCCCAGACCTTGGGAGGCTTAGGTAGGTAGGCAGGTCAACAGATGTGAGATGTGGGACTTCACAGGGCAGACACAGCTCTTCTGCCATTAATCAGAAGGCGGAAGTAAACACAGCCCCACAAAGTTTAACCTGCTTGGCAGCACTGCCTGAGGCAGGCACAAAGGTTCACCTGTACTGTTGGGATCTGTTGACACTGTTATGTACTCTCAGTTGTGGGAGGTCATTTGAGTCTATCTGAAAAGGCAGGAAGGTGGCTCAGACCCTGCCCAGCAGAAAAAGCAAAGTTGTAGTCATTGCAAAAGCCCCTTCTTTCTTTTATTTTCATTTTTTCCCTCTCAATCATACACTTGTATTGGGTTTTTTTTTCCCCCATTTTTGGGTCACACATGTCTGCAGGCCACAGAGAGTTGAGCAGTAGCCTGGGAGATGAAGAGCTTATGGAAATGAGCTCTCCTCCTCCTCCTCATGCAGACTGCTAATCCTGATTCAACAAGATTTTTAATTCCCCGTCCGTGGCTGTGCAAACAATTTGCTGATCCCCAAGAGTTGCTCCAATCCAAGGCTGGAGTAATTCTCAGGTGCAGCTGTGAACAGGATTTTGGTTAAAGTCAAGTTCATAAATATTTGCCTAATAAACCAGACTCTTTAAGCACCAAATAAAACAAGCCCAGGCTGGGGAGGGGGTGGAGAGAGGCAGAAGGAGGGAGAGAAAAATACCCCTAAGTTTTTAAACACTCATTTAAATACTTTTCAATACTGCTGATATTTTATGTAACACTGGCTTTATTTATGTATTTATGGATTTTGCTTTGATGGGGGATTATTTTTCTCACTGCAGTTTTCTTTTGATTGATGCAGTGTGCCTGCTCACTTTCAGATATGGTTGGAGAAGAAGCAGCATAAGTTGGGTGACTGTATTTAAAATGGGTAATACTGAATGGTTTTAAACTTTAATATTTCATATAGACATTTAGTTTTACAAGTAATTTATATTCTGAGATGCAAGTTTCTGCCTGGACAGTGTTGATTTTGAGTAACTTGATGTTCATCTCCCCCCTCTGCATATTAATGTAATTTGGACAGTGTAGTTTCAAAATACCTTATTGTTGTTGGATCCTTTAATAGCCATTAAGGAAATAAAGTGAACTCCTTTATATCAAGATATTGTTTTTTTCCTTGTGGTGCTTTTAACCAATATATTCTTCAACAAGAAAAACAGCAGCCTGTATTATATGAGACAACTCTGTTAATCATGAGAAACATAAGATATAAAATGGAATAATTTGTAAAATTGTGAATGTTTCCCAGTTAAAATATATACAGCTTGTGTCAGAATGACAGCCGATATAAATGAACATTCCTCCATCAACTTTAAATCAACTTTGCTAATTTACATCCATTGAGAATCCTTCCCTTCCCTGATGTCATTTTTTTTTTAATCTGGCAAACAAAAACTCTCATTTTAAATCAGATGCTTCTGAAAGTTAAAATCTTAGTAAAAAGAAAAACAAAATTCCTCACTTCAAGTCCTTGAAGAGAGTTGACATCTCTCTTTGATTGCAGTATGTTTAATTGAACTTCTGAGTGATTCTTCAGAAAAGAACAGACCAAGCGTATTTAGATTTGTCACTGAGTTACTTCTTTTTGAAGACAAATCTCAGCAGGTTTTGAACCAGGACAAGAAAACAGAGGTTGAATTTAATGATCCTTATTGTACTAATATTTTTTTTAAAGATAGATGAGGAGTATTTAACTATAGCGAAAATGTGACTGTAAATCAAATGTGTCCAGAATTTTATTCATGAACATTGTGCCACCAAACAGATATACTGTCTTGGTTTGAAAGACAGGTGTCTACTAAGGAAGGCAGGAGCCTCCCTTGGAATGGAAAATGTAGCCCCCTTCCCTCCAAATTATTATAATTTTGAAATTAAGGGCCTTTCAGGCAAAGATATGAAGAATAGAAATAACAGTTCTTTACTAATATGTATGTATATATATGTATAACAAGGCAAACAAAACAACAGTGACTGTGGCAGTAACACCAAACAGAGCCAGAACCCAGTGCCGCCTCTCTCAGCTGTCGGGCCCTTTCCCGTTCGGTGCAGTTCCGGTCACGGCCGGCAGGGGCGCTGGCGGCTCCCGGTGAGCGGGGCGGGTGCGATGGTTCCCCCGCGGCTGCAGGGGGCGCTCTGCAGCGAGCTCGGGGAGCACGCGGCAATGGCGGACGTGCCCGAGCCGGGAAAGGATGGAAGAAAGGCTCCACAAACCCCTGGGCAGCCGATCCCGGTGCCCCAGCAGGACCCCCAGGAACAGCAGGCTGGAACAGCAGGGATGAACACAAAATCTCGGGTGGTAATCGAGATGTATTGAACTCCGGAGCTGCAGCGGGAACCCTGGGACATCTCGGCAGACGGGGGGTGTGGGGCTACAGTGCAGCGAAGGCTCGGAGCAGTGGCAAAGGAATGGCGGGGGCGGGCCAGCCACAGCCCGGCTCCCAGCGGGGCAGGGAAAGGCGGGCTTGGGATCCCGGAGTTTTCCCCTAAGGCACCCGAGCAGATGGTGAAAAGGTCCCTCTTTTAATGAGGTGGGATGTTAAATAGGGTCCCAGTGCTAACAGCTACTCCAGCCAGCAAGCTCCACTCACGGTAGAAGGAAGGCAGCAGAAGGCAGAAGTCCACAGTGATGAANGAGCTGCAGCGGGAACCCTGGGACATCTCGGCAGACGGGGGGTGTGGGGCTACAGTGCAGCGAAGGCTCGGAGCAGTGGCAAAGGAATGGCGGGGGCGGGCCAGCCACAGCCCGGCTCCCAGCGGGGCAGGGAAAGGCGGGCTTGGGATCCCGGAGTTTTCCCCTAAGGCACCCGAGCAGATGGTGAAAAGGTCCCTCTTTTAATGAGGTGGGATGTTAAATAGGGTCCCAGTGCTAACAGCTACTCCAGCCAGCAAGCTCCACTCACGGTAGAAGGAAGGCAGCAGAAGGCAGAAGTCCACAGTGATGAAGAATTCTCCCCACAGCGACTGCAGCCTCTCCCCCTCCACTCCGAATGCCCAGAGAGCAAATAGGGCTAGTTGCTGTACCCACACCCTTTTTCCCAGTTCAAATCTCACGGCATCTCCCCCCTACACAAGAAAAACCCAGGTAAAAGAGGACAGCTGGACCCCTCCCTCTGTGGCCAGGTCTTTTGTCTCAAGTACTCAGTAATTTGTCCCCCAGTAACATGTATGAGGAAAATTCTTTAGGAGAAAAAGAAAAACAAAAGGAGAACTCCTAAAACCCCAGCATATACCTAGAAAAAGATTTACTTAAGAATATTACAGAAGTGCTGGGAGAAGAAATACGTGCTTCCGAGACTTATACCTGTTACATTTAAACCTTGATTGTGCATGCTTAATGTTGCCAATTCTTTTGAGTTTAAATTTCAAGTATACTTAGATATAGAAATTGTGACATCAGCTGTCTCAACATGGACTGGATCTGTGATAGTCCTTAGCATGCATAATACTGCTTTTCAAAAATTACCATTTTATTAGATCTGGAGATATTAAATGGTCATAAATACGTATTAGTCAACATCTCACTCTCTTACTTTCTTAACTAGAAGGAATATTGTATTTTTAAAAAATAAAAAATAAAAAAACCCTGTTACTGATGATTAAACATTTATTGTGGTTTGACTTTGGTATCTTTGGAAAAAAAAAGGGATTCTCAGACCTGGTCTAGTAATGAAAAGTGGTTTCCATTGAAACCTAAGTAAAGAGGAGTCAGGTTACATCTTTGTAATTCCTGCCATGACTTCTAGGATTTGGTAAAAGCTCTAGGTTAATGTAAGGTTGAGTTCATATCTTTCAACAGTATAAACTTGATCTGTAACGTTTTAATGGTCATGTGATTTTCTGAAAAAACCTTCACAGACACCATATTGGTGTTTCAGGGAATATTATAGAAAAGAGGTAAAACACATACCATACTTACATAGAGATAACATAGCTCATGATTGTAAATGGTAAAATACTTAACAGAAGTCTGTAGAAATCCTAGCACTTATGTCATGAATTCATGTTGGGGTTTTTTTCAAAGGAAAACATTTTATTTTTTTCTTTCTGAAGGAATGTGACTGTGAAAGTCACCTTCTTTGTGGCTAGTGACTCTTCGTTCTCGACCTGGTGTAATCCTAGAGCAGGCTGCAGAAAGCAAAATGCAGACCTGTTGATTTCTTCTCTGGTAATTTATTAGGCCAAACTTTTCATGCATCAATAAATAGAACAGTTCTTGCTAAGTCACATGAGCAAAATGAATGGGACTTGGCCTTCCATTAATGAAAGATGTCACATTAAGTAGCGTAAAATATGTGGCAGGGAGCTTGAAATTCATGGGACCATATGGAGCAGTGAGCACATTGCAAATATCTCTTCCCAGGTTCCTGCTTTGATGCTGATTCTGTATCTTTTTTATAATCTGAATTGCCACATCCCTTCTGGATAAGAGAAGGAGAGCCCCTCTGATCACCAGGCTCTCATTGCACTCATCTTCATCCAGAAGAACCCCACAGCCTTGTTTCTCCTGCACGGAGGTTTGTGTTTCAGAGCTGGTGTTTCTCAGCTCGAATACCACTGAAGACTTCTGTGGAGAAGCACACTTCACTTTCTTGAGCTTCCATGGAGAGCTGCTTACTCCTTACTGCTTTTCTTTTTTCAGGAGTTTTTTCGGTCTGGTTTCTGACCAGGGTAATCATCTCAGTAGTGAGGTATTTAATTTTTTTGTTAATAATTATCTGGAGGCATTGAGTGTCTTTTTTGTTGCCTCTCTTGGCCTTACAAAATTAAAAGTCTCGTTGAGGTTTGCTAAGTTTCTTGGTGTCTCAGGAGCTGCCATCATTCAGTCGACATTTCTAACTTCCCCCAAATCGCCATCATGATCAGACTAAGGTTTAACTTGAATCACAGAATAATATTTGTTGAAAGGTATGTCTGGAGGTCATCTGGTCCGATTTACTGGTCAAAGCTGAGCTAATTTTGATAGATTGTATTTCTCAGGGTTTTTTTCTATATTCTATGACCTTTTAATAAAGTTAGGAGACATAATCAAAGTGGAGTTAAAACAGTGAGGAGACTGCAAAGGCACTTGAGAACGTATAGACCATCCTTTTTCTACCTGCATATTAGATCATTGCTACCACATGAACCTAACTGTTGTGTGGTGAATTTATCCCAATCACCTGCTTCAAATAATATCTCTAAACATGGAACTCCAGTGACTGTTTTGGTCAGGAAAGTGATGTTTGAGATCCCAGATGATTCATTAATCTCTACAGGATTGAGCGACATTTTAAGCATTCGAAACAAAAAACCCAAACAAACAAAAAACCAAAACCAAACAGAAAAGAAAACAAAGAGGCATCCTTATGTCTTCTGTGGCTTTGGAAATCAGGGCACTTATTTAACTGCTAACTGTAAGCACCCACATTTGAAAATACAGGTCATAACTCGATAAGAAAAGTGATACAAATCTCTTTTGCTAGAGTTATAATGTGCTAGGCAAACAGTACACCCCCAAAATGAAGCCATCTGCTTAAATAAGCCGTCCATGGATTGTGTCTCTCTACACGTATTTTTGTGATCCCACTGAGGGCAATGCATTTCCATAGCTGGCACAGATCACTGTTTTTCTCTGTGAGCCACCCAGATTTGAAAGATTTCTGTCCCAACTTGCATTCTGATTCAAAACAATTATACATTTTCCTGATGTTTTGGGACCTATTAGATTTTGTTATCATTTTTCTCCCCATTTTGTTACTTTCTCAGGTAATACATTACAAATAAAACTACAAATAATATTCAGGTTGTGCCACCTTGGAGAAAGCTTTCACAAAACATCACAGAGGAAATAGGCACAGATAAAACCTGTGAAGAAAATACAGTAGGATGTACATACACTTCTCCCACTCATTGTTTGTAATTTGCACCATTTTTGCCAGTGTTTGTAGGCAGACCTAGAAAACAAGCCACTGCATCACTGCAAAACATAACCTTGGGACTGAAACTATTGAAGAGCTCATGACTCCACCTCCCCTCCTCAGCTTTACTTGCTGATGGAGAATGAAATTCTACCATTGTCCAGGATTTTTATGCAAACTTCCCTGACCATCCATGTAGAAAAGCTTCAAGCCTGCTCCAGGGAATGCTTTATCAGCTGACACAATTACAGTGGATAGCAGGCTGGATGCTGCTCCAGTCCCCAGTGGACCCAGTGCCTTATGGTGGGAATGGAGCTCAAATTCCTTAACTCTAGCTGTGGCAAAATTGGGATATAACGTGGGTGTCCTGCCTTTAAAAGGAACGTCCTGTCTCTCCCTCCGCTGTTGACTAGATAATAGGGAAAAAAAATCCCATTTCGTTCTCATGTTGAGGGTTCTTCAGTTCTGCAGACGAGGTCATAATAAAATACGATGCTTAAACCCAAATATATTCATTTTCAATGGTACACATCTTGAGGCAATAGTTGTTTGTTTGTTGTTTTGATAAGGACAGTAATTATGATGCACTACTGTGAATTCTCCGTCCAAGAAAACTTTTTGTTTTGGTTTTTTTTCAGTATTTAATTTGAGAAAGACCTCAGTTCTGCAATATATCTTAGATTATCAAAATAGCCCTTTCTGACCTTGAAATCCAAAGTCTTGACTGAGGACTACACAATGCTGGCTTGGAGCAAGACCATTTCTATTATCTTCTCTAATCCATCTCTTGCTGGATGCACCATGCCCACATGCTAAAGCATATTTTCTTTCATATGACACTTTTGCAAATTATGGAATTACAACCTCAACTCACAGGTTCTTGACAGCAACTGCAAGAGGAAGAAAAAAATTGAGCTCAATTGCATATGTGAGGTTTTTTTTATCAATCTAGCCCTAGATGTGCAGGGATCTTATGCTCATCAAGTATATTCAAGTATGCATTTTAGAACTGGCACTTTACAGAGCTAATTTTCCTTGTCAAAGCCAGCAAAAGCAATTATGTAATGTAAACATTTGATTCACATTCATTGTGTAGACTGTATTTTTCTTAACCCCACATTCTTAAAAGCACCTTAATTTCAATGGAAAGCATATGCATTTGTGTAAAAAATATGAGGTTGATTCTCTCCATTGGTGCAGTCTTGTTGTTCCCAGTGGCACTAATGGAAGTTAAGCGTGTGCATCAAGGGGCTAGTATTCAACTGATGGGTTGAACTCACAAATTGTTTGGTAAGTCCCCATCCCTGTCCTCAGCTTCTTTTGTATGTCTATGTAAGTGTGAAGAGGTTTTTAATTAAAAAACCGTATTTCTACCATTCAGTATTCAACCCTACATTTCAATCTAATGCAGTATGTAAAGAGATTTATTTATGGAGCAGATGCCCTCTGATGGAAGCTAAAAGTTAGTCTTAAACTGACCTTATCCTGGTTCATATTACAGAAGCCATTAGCTTGTATTATCACTGGTTTGCTGTGAAAATGCTCTGGGGCTTTACAAGCATTCCCCATGCTCCCCCTGTCCCTCTGTGTCTCTTTGACATTGTGCCACCCCATTGTTTAGAAATTAAAATATTCAGTGTTCCTCGCACTGCATGCAAACAAATGAGTGTTCATGCAACCCATACGAAATAATGGTGTTGACCTTGTTAATAGAAAGATATCCTCCATCTAAGACTAACTTCCTACTGCAGTAGAGAGCCACTAAATGCCTGCCTGCCTTATAGATATAAATAAGAGAATAATTGAGGCAAACTTCTTCTTTTGCACAAACTGTATTCCAGCCTACTGAAGCTATAACAGACACTTCTTATCTGTGGTAATGCTGTATCATGCCTGTCACCCTTGTGTTCATCCTGTATTCATGCAGAAAGAGATTCAGAAAAACTAATACCTGTGTTTGTAAAACAGACTCTGGGATGTTGCTCTGAGACACCTCACCACAGCCAGCCGTGGGTGCTGTGCAACATCCCAGCAGTGTAGAAGCGACTCCTGTATTCCCAAATAAAGATCAGATTCTAGGGTTCCTCCTGGAAATACCCTGCTTTCTTGATTGCCTGGACTCTTCCACCTTGTAAGAGTTATTCATGGATAAGCAAGAGTCTGTTTTCATTGAACATTCTGCAAGGAATCATCTATGAAGGATTGTGTAGAAGGGTTGCGCTGCTTCCAACCATATGCCAACAGTCTCTCTTCCTCACAAGAGCAGACTGTAATCTGGGTAATAACATCTTTTCCTCAGTGAACAGTTCTTCTTTTGGGTGGAATTCAGACCAGTGCAGAGGCCTCAAGAACTTAATTGGTGCACAGGCTCTTTCCTATGGCTCTTCAAATAGTGCTGGATTTCACCCTTAATGAAGTATTGAGTGGGCTGCCTGTGAGTCTCAGGGGAGAATGTATTGGAGTGCTCTGGCACTATTGCTCCCACTTTATGTAAACCCACTCCAGCTTGCTCCATGGTTCTGGCTTGGTGCCCAGCTTTGCAGACAAATGTCAACCTGCCAAATATCTTCCATTTACATTCCAGCCCATTTCAGAGACCATCCAAATCAAACAAAAAAAAAAAAAAAGAAAGGGGAGAGGCAGTGACTTGTCGAATTTCCTTCCTTGATCCCTTAGGGAAAGGGGTTATTACTGAGTGTTGTTGCACAGGAACCACCGTGAAGAATACGTGAATGGGAGGGTGGGAAAGAGGCTGAAAAAAATGCCTTTAAATCATAAAACTGTCGGTGAGCTTAAAAACGTAGAGCAACATTTCAGTCTCAAAGCCAATGTAGGAACTGTTGTACATGTTATGGTTTCTAAGGGATTTACTCAAGGCTATATCTTTTTCTTTCTGCATTCATCAGGTAGCAGGCACAGCATCTGGTAGACAAATTAATAGATTCAGAGGAAAGTTATTTCTTATTATATGAACATATAGAAATGTGTACAGTATTAATCTGTGACTGTAGAAAGGGTTTTAAAGCACTGAATGCTGTAAACTAGTAGCTGTACTGTTTCTGCTTGAGAGAGGCTCTTTAAAGGTTAATTCTCGGGAGAAACTAATTCACATGCTCTGAATAGTCCTCTTGAGCAGCTCGGCTGACTAGATAAGGAATTGAGGGAGACCAGTTTCCTAACTGAGATAGCTAAGGTTTACCACTGGGGAAATGAGCCTAAGAGCCTTACTCAACTTTCCAGTAGAAGGAGGAATAAATGTTACTACAGGCCTGTGGCTGCATACATTATGTCTGACAACCAAATGCAAACAAAAGACGTTTGTCAGGGTTTGGAGCTGGCACAGAGCACCATGCTGGATATCTCTGAATCAGACAAACTAGAGAATTGGACAGCCGTGGGGGTGAACCACTGATACATGCTGTAGTTGCTTTCATGGCGGGGCATTTGATAAGAAATGAAGCTGCTAATGACTTTGTACACCTTGCATTGACCTTGTACACCTGGCCTGCATGTACAGGGAACTGGTGCTTGTGTGCAGGCACGTGGAACTTGTGCTGTTGTGTGAAGCTGTAGCAGGCATCAAGATAACCTGCCTCGGCTCCCTGCAATATATCCTGCTTTGCATTTGCTTCCTAAGCACCAGTTCTACCTAGATTCTTTTACTGTTGAGCTGATGGGATGGGGATTCAGTTCAAGTCCCTTTATGTTTCTGAAACCACAGTGATAACCAGGAAAGAAACTCCTGGGTGGATTTGGTGAATTCTTGTTAGTACCTTTTGGGACACCCTCTGAAAATCCTCAAAGGATTTTCTTCTAAAGGGGAACAGCACAACTTTGCCTCACAGATAGGCGGCTGTGGGCCTGTGTTAATTTATCGCTTAGCCTCTACCCACCTGAAGTAGTTCACTGTTAGTCACTGCTCTTTTTCAAAATTTACTCTGATAATTAAAATATTACCATCGGGAAAAGACTTCATCACCTCAGACCACTGCAAGTAAAGATGATTATGTTATAAACTGACATCGCAGATGCTGAACAAAAGCCACATGCCACCAACAACTAAACAAAGTGACTTCCTGCTTAAAAGCATCATAACACATGCATAATTAGCTAATTAAGCTACAAAATAAATAATTATCCAGTGTAAGAGTAAGAGAAGGAAAGAGAAGAAGGGTTGAAAGGTTACACACAGACATATTTTCTTCTTCTGGAAAGATAACTGAATCTTTTCACCAGGAAGTCACTAGCTCTATTTGTGATTTTCATTTAGAACTGCCTGCTGAATGGTTGCTAATTACACATATCCACTGGAAATGGCAGTGGCTGTTAGCTGTGATCTTTCTAGATGATGAACAGTCTGCCTCATCCACCCTTGCTGCAGATTTTTTCTTCCTTGAGAAATTGCATAGGAGTGCATAAGAGCAAAGAGATGCTTGGCTGTGCTTCGGGAGACGGCTGCTCAAGGCTCCCTCCTCCCCAACTTCCCTGTGTGGTCTTTGGCAGGTGACCCGGGGCTAGATCGGGTGAGGACAGGGAGATCTTGCGTCCTGTGAGAGTCCCTTTCCAGCCCCCACTCACCTGCCACCTCCCCAGTGTTTCTCATGTTGGGATGAGGAGATCTCCCAGTGCCTCTAGGTCTGGGCATGCCACCAAGTGTCTCAGTCTCATGTAGCTCAGTGCCTAATTCCTGCCTGTCTGGCTGAGGATCTACAGATGAGGTATTATTTTGTGTGTGGTCCCCTTAGGGGCTCAGTCTACCAGGTGACCTCAGAGTGTACACATCCACGAGAGCAGCGGTGCCACCAGTCCCACAGTGAACCCACAGCTTTGGACCAGGAGAATTTAGCAGGATTTCTTGCTCTGCCTGAGAGCCTTTGAACCCTTCTCACTAAAAACAGGGGAAAGGGGGAGGTGGTCTCCCCATCTTTGAGGTGGAAGCTGTTCCAGTTTGCATCAAATAATTGCAGATTCGTTAGAAAGAGATGGGGAGATAGCAAGACCAAGCATGACTGGCAGTTTGGGGCCCTCACCTGGAAGGGAAGGGTGCAGACCCAGGCTGCTATCCCTGTTCTAATAACTATTTAAGTATTTTATCCAATGGCTGTTTAATATAAATCACATAAACACATTGAAACGAGACTGGAGCCCAGGTCTCCTTCCTTCCAGGTGAGTGCCCTGACTAGTAGGATAGAGATTCATGCTCAGTCTTGCTTTCCCTCTTTGGCTGAATGAATCTCTAGATGTTTCTTACAAAGTGAAACTGATTTGGAAGGAGGGACTGAAGACTCCCACAACAGCTTCCAAGTCAGGAGCAGCTGGAATGTAGAGATCCTCCAAAGATGGCAGCATCTCCCAGCTAAAGTGTGGGTGCTGTGACCCTGCCTTGGTCACAGGAATGGTACATAGGAATGGCCAGCTGGGGAAAGAAAACCATGTGGGGAATCCCTGCTATCTCCCTCTTCTCTGCAAATGAAGAATGCCTAGTCCCAGGGGAAAGGTTGACTTTGACCCAAATCAAGCCATGTAAAGCCCTGAAGAGGGTGAATCTGTGTTCCTAGCACTGTAGTTCCAGGTGGGGACATGGGATGAGCACCAAGAAATGCACCCTTAAGCCACCAGATACTGCAGAGATGATTTTTCCTTGCACAAACACCCCTTCATCTCCTTGCGCCTCAGTTTCTCGTGAACATATTTCTCCCACTGTTCATACAGCCTGTTTATTTGGTGTCTGCCTCTCTTACAGTGGAGATGTACATCTTCCAGTAGTGCAAAGTGTTCATTTCAATTAACAATTTCTATGTATTTTCAGACCTAATAATAATAATAAAAATAATTGGTAACAAAGAATTTTCTCCTCAAAGTAAAATTCCTAGAAATTGGTAAGAGAGGGCATGTGTGGGCATCTTGTTTCAAAACAGGTTAGTTCTCAAGCTTGAGCTAGATTCAGTAAACAAGATCTGACCCTAAAGATTTGTTCGCTGAGCCATAATCACCGGCCTGAGGCTGGTAGCCTAAATTATCTTCTTCCAGCACTTATTTTGATTTGGCCTGAATGAATTGACTCTATGGTAAGTAGAGGCATATGGAAACATAGGTTTCTCTTAATAAAATAGGGTACTAAAATATTATGGCAAAATGTTTGTCTGGGTAGTGAGATCATACGCTTTCCTAGATTCATTCACTTGAGTACTGAATGTTTTCTCAAATATCCCCTAGTGCATATCTGGCAAGATCTCAAAACATTCTTAACGCAAATTGTCTTTGGTCAATAAATACCAGAACAGAAGTGTCCTAGAGAAGAAGATTTATGATATGAGCAATACAAACACACCCATAAATCAGAAAAGGAACGCTTTCAGGTAGCACAGTCGGCATTTATGCAAATCACAGTAAAGGCACAAATACACATATAGGACTTTTAACCAATGACTTACCTTTCAGTATCTCACATTAACCAAATAAAACCCCAGAATTTTCTTAGGAAATGAAACACATGATCTCAACTACCTCAACCATATTGTTTTATCTGTAGATAATAATTTGCTTCTTCCTTATTTTCCCTGAGTTGGTGAATTGGATCCTTCAGATTTGTAATTAGAATATGAATAAGATTGCAAGGTATTGCAGTCTTAATTCATTGCAAGCCTGCATTTTCTGAAGAGAAAACTAAACTATTGACACTGGCAGTTAATTTTCTATTGCCCCCTTCCTTTTCCTCCTGGGCTGCCTTAGCTCTCCCAGTCTAGCAGGTAGATTTAGAGCAGGGCAGGCAGTGTGACCAGAAGGTGTGTGTGGAAGTAGGTGAGCAGCAGAGTCATTACTAACAGAGGGAATTGGTGCTGCGAGGGAAACAAGGCAATGCACGAGGTGTGTAGTGACTGTGGTAAGAAACAATGCACAAAAACTCTAAGCAGAGCTCAGCAGCCCATCAGGACACAAGGAAGATCAAAGCAGGTGGGCATATTAGTGCATGAGACATGTAGGCAAAGGGACCAGATAACTGCCTTTGCAGTTCCAGCATCTCTCACAATCCCCTAATTCTTCTGCTATCACCATGTGATACATGGTTTTGAAGCAGAACATAGTCACATGGCAACCTTATATTTTACTGCTTGTGGGTAATTTTCTTGTCCTGTCAGAATCGAGTAACTTTGTTTTTGCTATCAATGTGTGGTCTAATGCATATATCATGTCAGTGCTGCACCAAGCTGACACACACATTAGATGCACTGACAGTAAACAGGAAGTAATCTAAAGTTATTAGGCAGGAAAAATATAAAGAAGCCTGTAAACTCTTACACTGCAAAGCTATCAGCAGCTCCAAGATTTTTTCTTGTTGCTTCTCAATGTTGAAGATTATAAATATACATATTAAGAAGCTTTGTTTTCGAAATCTGTAAAAGCAGAAACAGCTACAGATGTTGATGCTGAAAAAAGTAGGGCCTAGGTGACTTCTCACTTCACTGAAGCTGGAGTCAAAACACCCATTGGCTGTCCTAAATCTGTCCCTGATTAATGTCTTTACTTTGGAAAAGGATTAGAATCTCTTTTACTATCTCGCTACAAATTCACATTTGTCCTCTTTTGTAGACCTCCATATTCTTCCTGTCTGGTAACTTTTCACAGCTGGAAACTGCGTTGTACCTCTAAAATTGGTTATAAAGTTACTGCTGTTTTATCTGTAATCAACTATTTTTCTCCCCTTCCAGACCATTAGACCACTATATAGCTGTACAATTTTAAACAATTGTCGCTGGAAGGTGCTCCAGCCCTGTAAATATCAAATTACCCGAAAATTTGTCTCTGTACCTCCTCCAGAATTAAGTAAATAGTCTTTAATTTGCCAAGAGCCAGTCCTGGGAGGCATTTGTGAAAGCCATTGTGACGAGGTAAGGGTGGATAAGCCCTATGGCATTTGAAGGAAGAAAGATGAGACGAGGAAAAGCAGTAATCTTCAGGCAAATAAAAGGTAGAAGATTTGGCTGTCCCTGTAGGCACTTTGGTGTGGCCTGTCACCACCAGATCTTTCAAAAGGTAGTTTAAAGAAAAAGAATCGGAAATCTTTAGACTCTTATTCAGGAACACTAAAATTAAGAGAGATTATTGCCCTACAGTTCTTTGAGGACAGAAAGATATTTTTATGAGGAGAGACAGCTTTTAAATTTGACAACACCATTATTCAATGGTGCCAAATCTTGTACCACATTTTAGACAGGCTGGGAGGTTTTCGTGAAATAAATTCACTTTCTTGGAATCTCAATAGCTCGGTAATCAAGTCAATACAACAGTAAGACAGGAAAATGTAAAACAAAGTAAACAAGCAGTTTAGAAATTAGGAAACACAGACCATTTTTTTCAAAGATCTAAATATCCATATTCCCTTGCATTACCTAGAATTCCTTCCAAAATTATTATTATTGAAGCCAGGCTTCCCTCATTTGAAGTCCTGAGTTTTAGAAATCCATTGGATGCTTATTAAAAACACATTTTTTTACATTGAAAACTCTCCTTTTTGTGTGTAAGAAGGTGTGGGAGTACATTTTGTGCTTGTGTAGTTGAGACCTGGACTGAAAAATAGTCATGTGCTGCCAGCAATCCATGTGAGTTAGGTCAGATCTTAATCTCTTTGTACAGGGGCCATGTTTTTTATCTGGTAGTGCCTACTTCACTTCACATGGTGGGGAAGGGTAATCAGATAGGGTATCTTTAATCTGTGATCTAATACATCTGCATGTAGGACATTTTCCATACTAATAGCTTTCGCAAAAGACCCTTTTCCTCTCTGGAACCTCTGAAGCCTGTCTTTTATCATTCACACCATGTCTGCAAGAGAAGGTCAGGTATAGACTATGGAAAGACCATCTGAAGCCTGTAATGATGGTGGTGAATTTGAGGCAGTCTGGGCAGCAGCCCAGCCAAAAAACACAAGCAAATTAAATCAGAGTAAAACCTGTTTGCATGTCGGCCTTGGGCAAAGCACATTGCGCATGGCTGAGCTGCATAGCTGTCCCAAGAAAGATACCTTGCATGCTGCAGGATGCCTGAACCACTTGTGGAAATATATGGAGCAGGGGCAAATTTTAGTACCCTCCCTAATGCTATGGTAGGATTCACAATTTACAGGTGAACTTGAGTGTTAATTTGAGAGTTGTGAAGTGGGTGTCCTCTTATCTGAAGTTCAGACAAATGATCATGAGCTGGAAATTCCAGTGACTTTAAGCCCTCACAGCATTCCTGCTATTAGTGTTTTACCACAGTGGACTACTTCAAAAAAACTAAAAATACCCAAAAGTCCCTTCAAATCCCACTGAACTCTGATGGAGAAAAGGACTGAGTGAATAACAATGCTTTGGGTTAATTTTGAGTTAAGGTATGGTATGATTCTCATCAAAGTTAGGTCTGGGCAAACTGGTTCAAGTAAATGATCTTGTGTTTCCAGCTTTGCAAGCTCTTGGAAATACTTTAGCCTTTTTTTCCAACTTTCCCTAAATTTAGTTTAAAAAAAAAAAGGAAAAAAAAAGCTGTACTCCTGGCTGGAGACACATTCGTGCCAACTTTCACCCTGGAGCAAATTTTTCATGCCTGAGTTATAAAAACCTCATAGAAATAAGTGGTGATATGTTAGGTAAACATCAGAAGACCTTGAACTACAATTTTGCAAGGGATGTTGTGAACCTGACAGGACAAAAGATTAATCAGACAAAAGCCTCTCTTCATAGCAGTTCATCTTAACAGGTCTATGGTGTCTTGTGGTGAGTAGGATACAGACGCAGGAGACAGAACACCTCAGTTCTGCTCATGTTTCAGCTTGCTGAGTGACCTTTAGCAAAATGCAGTATCTATGATACCCATTTTTGCGAAGATCCTTGGATAAAAAGTGCTGTGCAGTTTTTAAATATTGGCGTGCATTAGCATGCAGATTTGCTCTCCAGGCCCATTCCCTTCTCAGACTTTTATACTGTGGAATTAATTACTCGCAAAAGCATAAAATATTTTTGGTTTTCTGTGTGCTCCTCCTCCTCTCTGCCTTTCTTAGCTCTTATAAACTTTCTAAAAATATGCTGAGAGTGTAATTCATCCTGGGTATAATTCCAGAGATGAAGCTACTTAGGAAACAATCTTGTGGAAGCATAAGGTGAGTTCTGGATATTCTGAGTGCGGTGATAGTAAGGGATTTTTGGAAAGGATTTCTTTCTCACTTGGTTCCTGTATTTTTTGTCACTGATTCCTGAAGCAGAGACACAGTCACTAATGCAGATGGCATCTTCTGTATGTCCAGAACATTAACTGCTATGGTTATGTTTAGAAAAACTTATCAGAAACACAATATTTAAATCTCTAATAATGTCTGTGGAAAATCAAGAACACAGAAGACCTTTGCAAATTGAAATTACTAATGTTTGTACAGCTACAGTTCTTTTCCAGGGGACTGGAGTATTGCATAAAGATACTATACAAAAGAGAAGTTGAATGAAAATGCTTAACCTGTAAAGACCTTTTCTTCTTTTCTTCTCCTTTCCTTCTGTTTATAGACTGTTGCATCTGTTTAAATGTTGCAGGGAAACTGAACATCCATCTTTTTTTTTTTTTTTTCTGGTAAGAAAACAAACCTGAGGAATTAAGACTCTTGGCCTTGGCTCTTATTTGGCTCTTATTTTATAAAATGGTCCTTTTGTACACCCACTCAAACAACCAATGTGCTCATTTAGAAGGGTATAGAAGGAATTCACCCCTAAGAGTAAGGAAAAGAAAAAGAGAGATGTATCCACATCTGCTTTGTCTCATTCACAACTATTAAGCATGGTAATAGTGGCTGATTTATTGTAAACATCAGTTTGCAGTTTATTAATGCTAAATTAAATTACTTTTATTTCCTTTGCTTATTTTTCACTCCAAAGAGACAAATGTAGCTAGATGATTCATTGATTTGCATTGATACTTTGTAACAAAAATGAATAAAATTGTATGGATTAAATAAAGTACATTTAACATCATTCAGAACATAAAGAAGAAGACAAAGTAAAAGTACACTTGGTTAAGTAAACTAATTAACCATTTTCTGGGTATACTTAAATAATGAGCCATCTTTCACATTAAACAATTGGCTTTTCTCTAATTAACCACAGCACTCAGAATGTTCTTGGTGTGCAGGTTAACCACTATGTTTTTTACTTCTTTACTCCTTGCACACCATTTTATTTTTTCTCACTGAGGCAATTTGAACAGATCTATGTATATATATTATGATTATTTCACTGTTTCTCTTTCTAAAACACAATTTCACAGCACTAAAAATATTTCCTGTTTTCAGCAATGGATTCAGGGATAAGAAGCATTGGAATATTACTATTCATTCCAGTCAAGTCCGTCATGTTTTAGCAGCATGATGAAATGCAGTAAGATGAAATAATTGAGAAAATTAAGCAGTATTTGAAGATTGATGCAACTTTGGTAACATTTAGATTTTGGTGGGTTTTTTTTGGGATAATTACTCCCTTACTTTATACTGTAGTTTTTCAAAGGAAATTAAATGTTCAAATACACATTCCCATTCCAGCATGTTCAAGTATGGTAATATAACCTTTCAATCTAGATAAGTGGAGGTTGATGAGGGCAAGGGAGTAGTGCCAGCAGCTTAGAACTTGAACAACATCAGAGCCAGGTGAAATCCTAACCTCACACTTTTCAAGTTTCTTTGTAAATCTGGAACCTCATGTTTGTGAGTTGGCAAGCGGATAGGCAGAAGACATTCCCATACTCTTCTTAGGTGTCTTAGCTCAGATAATTATTTTATTATATTTTTGAGTTGAAGCTTATTCTAACTTGCTTCCTTCTCTGTTATTTTTGCTCCAGCTTAATTGTAATTTGGGATTGTTCAAGCCACAGTCTGAATGAAATCAAATAAACTTTATAGTTATTATCAGTCACAGACCTATCAAGCATCTTTGAGTTCATGAACAAGATCTTCTGTCATGAGCCATTTAGGATTTTAGCTGATTAAGCCAGGACATTTATTTTAATCACAGATTTCTTTCATTTGGCCTCTCATTGGCTAGACTGAGGCTTGCAATTGTTGCTAATCCAATGAACACTGGCAGTTCTCAAATTTTGACATTTCCAGAGCTCTTTCTCCAACTTCTGTGACATTTTGATATCTGAAATGCTATCCTGTCAACATTTTAAAATCAACACCTGATGTCAACATAATTCAAATTCACTGCCTTCATTGGGCTTCCATCAGGGTTGAAGTTGGCCCATGAACTTAAACAAAGACTTGTATTAATGTATTCTTAAGAACTAATTTCAATTACATGTTGCAGTACCAGGCAGTATTATGCAGCTGCCATTTCATGAATACAAGGATGACATGAAACCCATAGCTGTTCAACTTTTGTAGTTATTCTGAAATTCATGAAAAGTGGATAAATTGGAGAAATTATTCAGAAACAAATATATTATTTAGAAACATTTTTGTTGTGTTCCATCTGATTGCATACTGTACTGGTGACACAAAAATTTCAATAGCTTTTAATGCACCCAGTGAGTACAAAGACAAATTCTTCCCTTCCCCGTGAAGTGCCAAGATCCAGTTTTGCACAAAAACATTGCTAAATACAGCACCTTATGGTTCGTTCACTAATTGTTCTTCTGTATAAGACATTAGCTCCTTCCACCACAGTCTGAGATGAAAGGTACTGCTATGATATCTAGCCATGGGAGATCAATAAAGCACACTTTATATTAACAATAAACACCTCTCATTCTTTTCTCTACTCTTCTATTATTTTATTGTTAACATAAATTATACTTGAACAAAAGCCTCATATCAAAAGGCTTTCCTTTTGGGTATCCGACACAAGCCATTCACAATATTCTCAACAAATGGAGTTTTGCAACACTCTTTTGTACACTGTGGTGTGATAGACCAAGAGACCAACCAAGTCCTTTGTCAGAGAAAGTGTCTTACAGGTGCAAATTAATGGAATATGTTGACAATACCTGCTATTTCTATGCATTTAATTCAGGGATTCTAAAAAAAGCATTCACTTTGGGTCAGTCTAGGGTTCATCCAACAGTGTTCTTTCCCAAATGGTGTCTCTAAGTGCAAATGAAAGGACATACCAGGAAAAGACATGGTAAACATATATGATCTTCCCGTCATTCTCCTCAAACATCCTTTTATGTTCTGTTAACAGGAATTCCTAAGCCTGATTTTCTTTGTCTGTTTAGCAACCTACAGTTCTTTCTTCCACCTGTGAAACCCATGTAAATATTCCTTATCCTTTTGGCAAGGAGATCTACTGGGCTGCTATCTGCTCCATAAACCCTCCTCCAGACAAATAGAGTCTGGTTCCTTTAAAGGTTCTTAGTACTTGAAATGGAAGATAACGACAGAAATCTGGGCCTTACACAAACTCCTCAGGCCACTTGGGATTTTGTAGACCAGACAGGATAGTCCTCATCTCCTCAGTCATTCCGGTAGAGAAGCTATTCCGTGCTGAGATCCTTCAGATGTATATCTGAAACTTTTCCCATTATAACATATAATTTTTACTAGATGGGAGCTGATCCCTTTTTAGTCATAGAATGGCTAATTGAGGATTTCTACTGTAGTATGATGAGGTTTTCTTTTATCTTCTCCACTCTTTTCTTAAGGATTCTGAACAGTTAATTTACTTTTGTGAGGACTACTGACTTGATAGTTTTCGTGGAAGTGTCTTTAATATTTTAAAGATCAACTTTCTCCACTGAGTAGTAATAGTATGAATGTAAGACGAGTTTTCCCAGTGTGCTTCCCTCTATATCTATCTACATATATCACATTTTATCACCCCAGCATTTACTCCATGTCATCAATGAATGTTGAGCAGTGCAGTTTTCTATAGACTTTCACAGGTGATCTTCATCCACTGCAAGAAAAGGTCATTTATTCCTAACTTCTGCTTCATACATGTTTCAGTATGTAGTCCAAAAGCTTTTGTTGGTTTACAGACTACTGAAGATTTCAAGGCAAAGAAGTTTCTTGTACATAAACATAAATTTCCAGTGGGAGTTTAATTAATTTTGGAGGATTTGTAGTGAGTTTCTAAACTGAATAAATTCAAAACCACTGATTGAAACCATTTTGATAGGAAGTCTCTTGTAAAATCTCGGTGGTTTTTGGCCTTTGCATCTGCTAAACGACCAAAATGGTTTTAACAATCTCAACTCCTACATAGGCCCTAAAATAAACAGCAGATTTACAAAGATATGTAGTTCTTTGTAATTTCTGATGATAGCATTCTGGACCAGTTTTTCAAATAAGTGTAACATCCTTTAACAATCCTTCATCTGTTTGATAATAAAATAAAAACGGAATTATGTTTAAAGCCTTTTTTGCTTCATAGATGCTACAACATTGGAATTTCCCTCTTGATATGTGTTTGAGATATGCAGACTAGTGTTTTAATTTATTTCAGTTCAATAAAATTTTTTCAGACAGAAAAAAATTCTAAAAATTATTTTTGGGAGGTACTTATTTATTTCAATAGTTTTTAAATTAAAGAGCCTAATTTCAAAGAGATTATTGTCTTTGGGTCAGGGTTGTGTTTCTTTGGATCTCTGTAAAATCCTTAGCAGTATCCTGAGTGCTAAGATAGTGGGGTTAATTATGGAGCGTAAAGTATCAGTAAAGTATCAGTAAACTGATACTTTCTCAAATCATCCATTCTGCAAACTCAGGAAGGTATCTTGAAAATAAAGGTGTTCTTTCCTGTCTTCTTTCTTCTCCTCCTCCCTTAAGGGTAGTAAGGAGTTATGATATTACAGGTTATTAAAGTAATTATTTGGAAAGAAAAGTATTACTCTGGGCTGTAGAGGCCACATCCCAGGAACAGTTTGTGAATTTTTTGTTGCCAGTTTGTGAGATTTGCTCGTTGTTTAAGAGCCCATCTCAACTTATTCGATACTCTTTTAATAACTAAATAAGAAAGCATTGCCCATTAAAAAATTCTGTAATAACAATTGGTTTGATATTTTTGCTGAGAAGGCAGGACAAGGTCTAACTTGATCTTATTGTTCCCTGGCTCCTTTTACTGAGTGACACTGATGTCCATAATCACACAAACTAAATCCGTTTCTGAACAAAATGGCAAATTGAGCCATATAATCCCAATATTCAGTAGACTCTGAAGTAATGGATGTGCCATGACTAACTTGTGTTCCAGGATCTTTTGTTTAATTTTCTGGTACTCTTAAGGCCTAAAAGATGACACAGACCAGTCAGTTGCATACATTTGCTAACTGATGCAGTAATGTTAACTTGTTTATGGTGTGATACTCTGATGCTGGCAGAATTGTGAAAGAGAAATTCAGTATTAAGAATATAAGAGTGTTCTTCCTCCTTTTGCCTTTTCTGTGCTGGGTAAAACTATTTTGAATTCAACGCCATGACTGCCAGACATGTTTGTCTCTAGACATCCACAAAGAAAATAATGTGCTCCCTCTTATTGTCCTTGTCTTTGCTGTAACTCTGTAGATATCTTCCCAGGCAGAATATCACATTCATGTCTGCAGTTATAGAGACCATCATTTCAGTGACATCAGTGGATTTGTGTCCACCTAGACCAAGGCTCTCAGTTGACCGGAGGCGCCAAACTGCATAGCCCATGCTCTAATTGCACAAAGGAAATGAAAAAGATCCTGCAAAGCTGTAGAAAAAGTTTAAATTACATGTGTATGATGCTAAAATGACAGACATCAAGAAAAACAACTGTCTTTATAATCTAGTTTGTGCTAGCACTATTTTAAATGCAAATGTGCATAAAGAAGGTGTGCATTTTCAGAATGTGGAGGAATTCAACATTCTTCATTCAAGGTACATGAGATTTGCTTTGTCGCACACTTTAGAGGGTTGCTCAAATTGGTATCAACAGCGACCAGCTGCTGTGAACAGTAAAACCTTGCATACAGAAGTAGAGCTGGGGATGGGGGAGCAAGGGAGGAGCAGGTTGAGCCTTTACAGCTGTTCCTGTGCTAGCCACTTCAGACATTCCTTCTGAATCCGTAGCACCATTGCTGCTCTTGCACTCATTTTTCATCTACTTCGAATCCACAGTTGTCAGTGCAGCCCTCATTATGTTCTGTTTAAATTCTCACCGAATCTCCATGGGTTCCTCTGTCTCTTCACACTGAGAGAGACAAGAGAGAGAGAGCAGCAAAGTGGTTAGAAATCTTCTGCCAAACACAGATGGTATCCTGATTGCTCTTTCAGCCTACCTGTGTCTGTCTGTGAAGCTGTGGATGTTGTGGACATGTGTGTGAAGAATTTCCAACACTCTCAGATCATTCACCCAAAGGAGAATTTCCATGTGAGTTTTAATATTCACCACATTAGTCAGCCTTGAGAAACAAATATGGCTATTTAGGGTTTATCTCTGTAAAAGTATGTCTGTGTGTGAATGTGCTCATAAGAAGAGAGAAGTAGAGGAGAAGAACAGGAAGACTCCAAAATTACACAGCAGTCTGCTTTTTAAAAGTACTGACAAACGCATTTGCTTGCACAGTGTAGGCAGTCTGTGAAAAATCCCAAAAGCTGTGGAAAAAAACCACACTGGCTTTACCTCATGGTATCTCAGCATGCTCAGCCATTTGTCCCTCTCCTCCTCAGGATATGGGCACTGTGTGGGAGACAATTGCATTATGGCAGTTTAACAAGTTAGTGCCTATCAGCTGACTTCTTGTAACCAACCGTGTAAGCTCTCTTCAGCTGCCTCATTCGTGAGATAAAATGCATTAGCTTAAATTCACATACAGTAGATTTCTCCTCCAAGTCAGATCTTTAAATAGGTTTTGGCATACCTGGCAAAGCAAGCTGGTATCCTCTTCTCAGCACAGAACATATTCAGTGCAGCAGAGGAAAGGGAAAGCTTCCTCCTTGCAAGAAAATAAATCAACCTACCAACAATGCATTTAGCATTTGGAGGAAAAATCTTTGCTCAACTCCTATAGGTAATCATTTTGTAGAATGAAGCATGAGATTTGATTATCCTCATTATCTTAGTTCAGATAGCTCCAAAAGTTGCTAGTTGTCATGAAACATACAGCTCTTTAAAAAATACAGTTATGGTATTTGACTTACTGACCTATTCTGGCATTAAATTGCACAGTATGCCAATTCACTGTGAAAATTCAAGTCCTTTTTTTCCTCTATGCGTGTTAACTCTAGTTCAAAGGAAGGAGCTTTGGATCTCTTACCTTTTCCTTTTTTTTTTTTTCGGTGAGGCACGACAAAGAGAAGAGTTGGTTTTCACTAATACTGTTCACATACTTTAATTTTCCAACCTTGCCCATTCTAGTTTTTCTGTTTTCCAAGCAAAATTCTGAAGGGGTCATTGAATGGTTTGGGATCTTGATAGCCGTTTCTCAGTGAACATCCTTAATAGGGATGTTCTGGGAGCTCCATGTTAAGCCTGACTGAAGTGAGTATATTAGTAGAAAGACATACATCTCTGTGTATCATGTAAAGGCGTAGGGATTCTTACAGTTTCCTTTCCCTTTAGTCATTGCAGATCAGATCAGAATAAAAAGATAACAAACTGTGTTCTTTCTGGTACTCTGGTTGTGGGTGGTACTTTTCCGTATCACTAACTAGCAGACTAATTAATTTAGATGGTCTGTAGACTTCTGCCATGGAAATAACACACATGTAAACAAGTGGGTAAAAGATTTAGGTCACCAATTCATACAGCAGTCCATGTTCCTGCTTTCTTCTATTCCTATCTTCCCTCAGTGTCATGTGATTTATGACAGAGGGGTTTTATGTCCCTGTGCATCCATATTTTCACACACCTTTTATTCATTGATTCATTCCTTTCTTTTTTTTTCCCAATTGAGAGCTTCACAGGATGGTTGTCACAGCTGCAATTCTTGCTTGGCAGCATTTAAATGCATGCTAAATGAAAGTCTCTGTCTTGCCCATCTCAAATATAGGCAAGTTAGTTGATAAATAGCCTTATGCTACCCCAGGGTGTGATTATACTTTGAGATAGCACCACCCGTAGGATGGGTGAAGGCCCTTTGATTTTGGCCCTGTGTCTAATCATGTGTTTTAACTCTTTCCAAGTGCTGGGTTTCTGTTGATCTCAGCAATTCTGTACATGTTACAACTGATATGGTTGCTGATATACCTGATAATGTAGCTGGCATCAGTGAAGGAAACCATTTGGTTGGGCTAGACAGAGCTACACCAAGACTGCGGTCATCATTCAGTTAATATGCCAGATTATTGGCAAACTTTTCCACTGCCTCCTTCTGTTGTTTTCTGCAAAGCATTATTGTGGTTGAAAGTCATGATAATCCAATCCATTGGTTTTGGTTCTTGGTAACCTTAATGCTCTTGGTTTCACCTGGGCATGTACGTACCAACTTTCTTGTCCTCTTTGCACCTCACAGAAAGAGACGTGTAGTGTCCCCTGTGTGAAAATTCTGTTATGTTTCATTTTTCAGGTGGAATTTTCATGGATTCTTGGTGTTGCTCTTCAGCACTTCTTTGAGAGTTGCAAGCACTTTAGTAAGTGGGCAAGTCTCTATTTTACTCACAGCTTTTACTTGTTTCAGTTTAGGTATTGAAAAGTTGTTTTAATATTAGAATGAGAGAAGTTAACAAAATTCTACTATTGACTCCTGTCATAGTATGGTAAAGCTTGCACTTGCAGTTTTTGTGCTTCTCATCTCTGCTAGTATACATTTACACAAGACGGACAGAGGAAAGTTGCTTAATGTAAATTACATTTGCATTGGCTTTAAGTCAGCTTTATACTATCAGAAAGGAGAATAATAAATTCCAAAGCATTTAAAACCACAGATACTCCCAGAAAGTAACTAGTCCTGATTTCCTTATATTTTCACTAGTATAAACCAGGAATAAGTTTGTTAAAATAGTTGAGGTTATTTTCATTTATACTGTAGCTTTATTATAGAGCTCTGAAGCACTGTATACTTATGCTACAACTGCAGTAAGAAAGGGGCCGTAGTTTGAGGTTCAGTGGCCCTACGTGGGTGCAAGAGAGAGGAGGTTGATGCGTGCTGGGACTATATCCAGCAGTTAGTGTCTGCAGGACTTGGGTCTTTGACTGTAAAATAAGAGAACATGTTTTTCTGGAATTCTGCCTAGCTGTATCTTTATATAATATTCACTTCTCAATAAGCCAAATAAGCTAAAAAATGTTTAATTGAAATATAGACCTGTCACTTTTACTACTCACCCATTTCCCTAGCCTGTAAACTTTGGGTTCCCAAAATTGTAATTGTTAGATGCTTAAATGCTTTTACATGTAAAAAAAACCCCTCGCTTTCAGATGCATTCTGGTTGCAACTCATTTGGATTGCATAATATGAATGCCTAACAGTCTGGCTGCTTAAAAAGGACTAATTTTCTAGGTATAGGGGGGAAAGAGCTCTTAAAGATGTTCCCACAGATATCTAAATGGGAAGGAAGTTGAGATCCCTTTATCCCATTTGCTTTTATTGAATGCTCCAGAAAAGGCATTTTCTAGCTGGGAGCAAGGTGTAGGTTTAGGATGTAAGGAAATCCTGGAGTGTATTCACAGAGAATTAAATATTATTTATAAAAGTATCATTATTACATCTTAATTATTTATGCTTCAAAAAATGAATAATATATTTTCTGAGTGCTTGCTAATTATTAAATGGCAGAAGTAACTCCACATTTCAACTAGCTTGCCTTTCCTGGCAACAACTTCAAATGAAGAAACAAGCAAAACTCCAGCACATTGCCCAAGACTTCTAAGAGCTCTAGTTTTTCATAATGACCTGGTGAGGAGAATGGCTCTCAAACAGGAAAATGAAAATTCCACATTATTTTGGAGCATAAAAGCCTTCTAGGGCACTGGGTCATTTAGGGTGAACACCCTACAAACCTCCCCTTTTACTTTCTCCAAGTGCAAATGTCAGCGACATTACTTACACAGGTGACATTAATGTTCTTCTTTGTATCAGCACTGTTTCAGACAGAAAAATATCCAAAGACCTTGTTCTCAGAAACAATGTTTCCACTTTAACACCAAATTTATGAGCTTTGGCCAGCCAATACTTGCTGATGACATCTTCAATTTAATGGGAAATACAAATATTGTACCTAGGAGAGAATGAAAAAAATCAGAACTAAACTTTAGAGTAAATGCACATTTTCAGCATTGGAATGGGAAAAAAGCAAAGCCTGCCAGCTAAGTTTCATGCAATAAATTCTTCTTACTCAGCTCCTGTTCTCTGAGAAAGGAGTTTTATTGAATTGTTGATCATATCCTCCAGTATGTCCTGGACAGTCCTTCTCCAAGAATAAATTTCTGTGATTGGCATAGTTCTGGGTATGATTCTTCATGAAAATGATGTGGCAAATGGCGGCCTCTTTTTTTTTTGTGAAAAGTTTGACAAACTTTGGTAAAAGATCATTGGTCTTACCAGTGACAGAACTTTGTTTCTTTCCTCCCTAGGCAGAAATGTGAGGCTCACTGGCCGTGGAGGGTACCACCAAAACCTTACCAAAGCTCCTGTTTATCAGGCAGTAAAGGTGCAGAGCTCAGGGAGACCTCCTGGTTCTACTTCCAGCTGCAGGCATGATTAAAGCCTGGTGGTATTGGAGACTGCTGTAGATTGAGAGAACAGCCAAGCCAAGCCTAGAGGCTTCTTTCTCTGCCTGGAGTTTATCAATTAACTTGAAGCTTTTTATGTTTCAGCTGTAGCTGGAAGCTTCATTTGAACTTCCTCCGCAGACTTTAATTTCCATTTGATCTTAGAGAGACACCATCAAATAGTTTGGGTTCTATAAAGCTGAGAGATAACTTTATTGCTGTGTTTCATACCAAACCTGAAGAAAACATTCAGTGATTGCTGAAACATGATATTCACAGAGTTCTTTAAAACCACAATAGAGCTATGCTTATTTACATGCTTAAATGATGGCTTTTTTTAGTGGCAAGGTGGTGTACCTATTGAGAAAAATCCGGGTTAGATGCCAGGGAAGAGAGGGATTGCAAAGTTTCCAATTTCCGATAATAATTTTTTACTGCCTTTGCTATCTGTTTTATTACATGTGGACAAGAGAAATCATACACAGTGAACAAAGCTAATTTTTTTTTTTTAAGAAGAAAACATATGCAATCATACCTTAATTGAATTTTTCTCCAGTCTGGATAGACTTCTAAGTCTTACAACAATCCTCAACCAAATTCGGAAAGAGCCATAACTTTTGTATGCCACATGTGGCAGTGCTAGCAAAGTAAATGCATTTATTGAAAACTTGGGATGGAGTAATAGACAATTAACAGGCTGGCTGCAAAGTCCAGCAGAGCCTTTGAGAAATTCTAGTCACACACATAAACTGAATTATGCAGGTCTTGTCAACAACTGCCTCAGAAGCATATAACTGGTACGGAGGAATAAGGGAGGATAAAAGTATGTGTTCATCCTTTTAGAAAAAGGGAAAAGGAGTCTTTTATACAATGTTTGAGAACTGCTTGTAGGGGTCAGAACATTTGTAATCCCATGTCAAACCTAAGACAAAAGACATTTGACTGAGAGGATAAACAGATGTAAATACCTAAATGGCAGTTTTTGGCATCTATCCAAAGGTTAGGGTTGTTCTCCCAAAGGTTGAGCTGGTTAGACAATTAAAACAATGTCTTCTTTTTTTTCCTTTTTTTTTTTTTTTGGTGTCTATTTCCAACCTCTCTCTCCTTCTTTTAAAGTATTTATATTTTGAAAGACAATGTGTATAAAAAAGAAAAGTAAATAAAGACATCTTAATTTTCTAAAGATCAAAATGAGGAGATTAGACTACATTCCAGCATGTCTGAATCTATGTCCTCTCACAACCTTTTATGAAGGAGACCACAATGGTTGCCAGAAGAAAAAACAACAACAAAAACCGAAAACCAAAACCAAAAGGCAACCTGTGTGTCTTTGTGAAGTACTGAAATATGCCCAGAGATCTATAGCAGATTTCTAGATATATGTCTGACTCTGATCTCTCTATGTACTAGCTTAAATCAAGAGGAACTCCTGACTTGTGAAAAGTTAATATAAGATCAAAATCAGAACTATGTACTTCATTCAGGTCATGACCAAGATATTTATTGTGGTTTGAGAACAGACAAGATTAAACCGCTACAATGCCAATAGTTGCACATTGTGTGGGATTGTTGGGGAAGGAATTTAAAAGAAGTCATTGCGAACAGGCTCCTCCTTCCCATGTATTTTGTTTATATTTCAAGGCAAATGAATACACTGTATTTTGTAACTGATGGAGTAAGTCTTGTGTTTGATATAGCTTACAGGCCTATAGCTGTAGCACCAGAGTGTTGATAGCAGAAGTTCTTGTAATTTTCCTTGCTGAGATGAGTGATTACACAGCTACTGGTCCATATCTGGTTGCCACTATGTTTATGTCTCCACATTTAAATACTAATTCCCTATCAAAATGACAACATGCGTGCCGATTTGCCTGGTGAAAATGAGGAAGTGTAAAAAATAAATAAGTAAATTATAAATAGATAAGTAGAGCACATACGTAATTTCTCTGTTCTTCCCTGCAAAGCCACTAGACCCAGCTAAGAGTGGGTTTTTTAGCCAGTGGTAGGCTGGCAGAGAATAGCACCACTCTGTTGTCTGGGGGCTAATCTGTGTTGCTGCCCCTTCCTCATGTGGTGGTAAAGCAGCTTCCAAGAAGAAGTTGATACTTTTTGAATCTGAAATTTGAAACTAGTTGTACATACAATGTGCTAACTACTAGATAGACTTCCACGTGACTGCTTTGAATTAGCTATTTGGTTTCCATATCATTGTTCAGATTTCCTTTATGCTAAAAGTGTTTCTAAAGCCTAAATATGAAAAGTAATAGAAAATATAAGAGGATAAGTATTCCTACTTGAAATGCACTTTTTCTTGTTTTTTGTTAATTTCTTTGCATTCACCTTTGGAGAAAAAAATGTCTGTTTCCACTAAGCACACGTATACAACAGGAGAACTATATAAGGAAAACATTACTTTAATTAATACTGTCTTTGCAACTTCACTCTTTATCAGAGATTGAGCACAGGTTTGGGACAGAGATATACCCATTTTTAATTCAGATCTGATACTGTTTGCTCCGTAAGGTACTGAACAGCTAATGTTAGTTAATTAGGACTTTGGGACCTGATTTTCAAAGATGGCTGATAAAAAGCAATACATTTTTATCTTCAGCTTGATTCTGCAGGGCTTTGCCTCCAACGAAGAGGGCAGTTTGTAGTAAATTACAAGTGCCAACTGCTTATATTGGTAATTCCCTTAAGAGTAAATGAAGTAATGTATTTTCACTAGCTGTATGCTTTTGAATATCTACAGATATTTTTAGCAATTTTTTGGGGATTACTACAGTTGTTTTCCAGTGAAGAAGGAAGTGTGTCTTTTAATCTACCTGTAAGACATTAGAGAAAATTGAAAATCATGTTATTTGAGAAGAAGATTTCTACATACCCAAATTTGAACACAATTCAATAGGACTACTAGATAAGACACATTTTGGTCACTCAGGCTTTAGTTGTCAGTCTAGCCCCAAATATCAGCAAGTTTCTCCTTCAGTTTGCTTCTAGAAAGTTCCTTATACGTAATTCCTTTTGCAATCTATTGTTTTGCACACAGGGATTTGGAAATGTCTCAAAGTACAAAGGGGAATAGTTGCATCTACTCTAAGCAGCAAAGGACTGCCACGCACTGCCTGCCATAGAGTATTTGATTTCACCAGTCTCATTCTGCAACCCTGTGCAAGTCATGTAAAACTATTTGTAAACTACAGATAGTGATGCATACTTGCAAATGTTCTGTGGGAGGCTTGATCAGTTAATATTGTAAAACATTTGAGATAGCTATGGAGAGAACATTGCACTTTATCACACACTTACTACCATCATAATCTTTTATTTGCTCGCTTTGCATGGGTGTGAATGAATGCTCAGATGTGTGAGCCCTAAGTCTTTTCCATTCAGGCTCTGCTAACATCCTCTCATTACCTGTATCTGAAGGTCTTTCAGTACAGATATTGGGAAAGTTTGCCCATTATCCTAACCTGTCCATTTAATGATTGCTGTTCTCAAGTCCTGTGACTAGCTGCTATGATACAGAGCTTCAATTTTTTGCTAGCTTTCACCTACATACTTCTCATCCTTCTGTTTTCCTGGGTCTTTTAACAACTATAATAAACTAGACGAGCCTTTAGCTGTTCTGTGCTGTGTCAAGAGGCTCAGTGGTTACAGAATCAGAGAAAGAGATGGGGTGGTAGCTACTTATTCAATTTTTGCAGCTTCCCCCAAAACCAGGCTGTATTCATGTCAGCTGAAACTGGGTTCGGGCCCATGGTGCATGGACACTCCTAATGTTGCAAACACTCCCATAATTCAACTATTACAGGTAGTAGTGGTAGTAAAATAATCTTATCTTCAACTCATCAGAGCTTTTTTAATTGAATTTTACTTAACATGAGTGTTGAAAGAGCCAGGCTCAACATGCAGCCTTGACTTTGAAACCTCTGGCATTTTGTGGGTGTTAGTCACATCCTTAAAATTACAGTAATACAATTTTTGTGGCTTAATATTTACATATTTTTATTGCTGTCTGAAAGATAAATGGGAAGAGGATGATCAGAGGAGAAGCCTGAAGCAGGTTTTTAATATGTGGAATTAAAGAAGTAGATAGAGATATATTTATATATATGGGAATGTGAACTTAAGGTTGCATAGGTAAATTAAAGACATTACAAGACACAAAAGCAATGGCTGGCAAAGCAACATTTAGTTGGCACATAGAAATGCACTGTATTTTGTGGAGTGTGTAGTGGGACATTTGAAACTGAGGGAAAAATATTCTGGAAGTTCAGGCAGCTGAGTTAACATTGCCAAAGGAGTCCAAAGGAGTCATGGTCTTTACATCTTTATTGTAACTTTGTTGCAGTAACATTTAAAACAAAAGGCCAAATTGGAAACTTTAACTTCCCAGAGTTCCTCTGATGTTTACTGGAATTTACCTGAATAGTTCTAAACAAGGAACTGAAGACAAAGTGTAATTTTCCCACCTATTTTGTGACTGAGTTATACAACCCATCTCATTTTAAACCACCTTGACATTGCTAATGTCTCCAATACCTGCATTGCACATCCTTAAAAATGAGGTGTTGGTTCATAAACAAACTCTCTTCCCTGCTAGACTGTGAGCTTGGGAGAAAGGACCAACTACAGAGAATGAGAACTCCTGCCACATTGCCCCCCTTAACAAATAGCTTTTGACCCCCTCTACGTAAGGACGGAGGATTGCTCTTTATGACCCTATTAATATCGTGAGTGAGTCAAGGGAGAATGGCAAATGCTGACTTCTGCCGGGAAGGAAGCATGTGTCCTTGCAGGGGCCTCCAGGTGCTTTTTCAGCTCTTTTCTCCTATTTTGCATACAAGAGTGGACACCATTCATGGGGAACATTGTAGTGCATGTCATGTGGGTATTTTCGGGTTTTGAAATTAGCAGAATGTAGAGCAGGACAAAGAATAACCCAGGCAAACATTCAGAGAATCATGTCCCAAGACCTTAAGCATTCCCCACCTCAACAGACAAAAAGCAAGAGTTTCATTGGTAAAGGCTGAATAAAAACAGCAAGAAGAACATATTCTTCTAGGAAATGGGAAATTCCACATTCTTACTGCCTTATCCTGGGGTCATTTTTAGGCTTTGTTAAGAGATGAAGTAGAATGGTATAAATCTGAATTGGTCTGTGGTGAGTGCAAAGGATATTTTGTTTTTCTGAAGCAACAGAAGAAGAAAGTGCTGATGCACAAGTCCCCGAAGGGACTTGAAGATAGCTGAAGGCACAAAACTCCATCGTATCTGTAGTCTTTAAATGTGTTTTAATGAAGAAGAAAAAGGTTTTATAGCTTAGAGTGGGGAAGTGGAGAGCACGTGCTTTCTCTGACATCAATGCCCCTGTGAAGTTTATGAGGCTCAAGTTGAACAGTGAGTTCAAGTGCAACCAAGGAGAGCTCAGAAAGAGGAGATCTATCTCAGTAAGACTCGCACCTCGGATATATAGAGCTATAGGCTTTTCGTTCATCTCATGGGAGAGGCCACTAACGCAACTAGGCCAGCAGATTTATTCAGAGGAGCAAAATAATTTTGAAATTGCTTTCAAAATTATGGGAACAAATGCATGGTTTTTTCCCTCTACTTTGATATGTTTTGAAATGACAAAATGATCTGACTCAAGCTTTCAAGGAGGTGGGGAGAAACAAACCCAGCACATTTACATCTCTTTTGGACCCAATCCAAATACAGTACTGACTAGTGAGAGCGTGTGAAAATGGGTTATTATATTGGAAATCAGATTAGTGTTTTAGCTCTCATGTTTTCTTAGGGAAAACAGTGATGTGATACAGGAACATAGATGCTGACTGTATTCATTACAGCAAGTATTGTGAGTGTTCTGTGGGAGACCATTCTAAGCCAAAAATCAATTGGTTTAGTCCAAAGGGGAAAAAAAAAAGTGTTCTTATCTCTCTCTTTTAAGAGAGGGCACTTCAGGTATTTCAGAAAGAAGGCTGTTATTAATTTGGGTTGTTTCCCATAGGAATGCTAGGTTGTTGTGGAGCCAAAATTCATGTTAGGACACATGCTTTAAGTTAATTGTTTGTGTGAGAGTAGATGGCTGCAGGTCAGGGTTGCCTGTTTAGTCTGGGAAAAGCACACAGGAGCACTTAACAGGAGAAATAAGAAAAAAGGAAGGGTTTATCCTCCAGTGCTGAGTTTGGAATAACCAGTTCTAGATGAAGCTGTAGGCTGAATCCAGGGAGTAAACTGGGTGGAGAGTTTGACTCCTTGAAAGCCAACCTCAGCATTCCAGTGAAAAAAAGTCCCATTTGTGTGAGGTGATGATTATCTTCTTCCTGATTCTGAGCACCTTCTGAAACCAGTGGGAGCTGACAGTGCTCGGCTCAGGCACAGAGATGCTCCTTTCCCCGTTTCAGGATTTGGAATTATTTTGGGGCTTCCTTAATGAACTCTAGTAAGTTTTTCTTGCTAACAAAGACCTCATTAAACCAGATAAGCTAAGGAAGCAAATGAAAAAAGCTTTGCTTGCAGGGTACACCACCCTATTTAATTTGCGTTTTCAGCCTTCAGCACACTATTTGCTTCAAGCTGACTGGTTTTTGAGATCAAGTTGACTGGTTGTTTTCTCAGCCTAGAAATCCTTTCTTTAGTTATTTTTTAGAATTTATAAGCTTCATTCTTAAGGCTCCTTGTACCACAAATGCTTTGCAGAAATGCATCTTGCCAGTCCTCAAAAAATGGATAACATTAAATGTAAAGCACAAATTTAGGACTAAGTTGTTAAAAGTGCAACTTTGATTCATACAACGACATGTTCAACAGTCTACTGAATTTAACTGGAGGATTTGTGCAGTAAGACAGCAGGCCCCAAAGGGAGAGAATTGTCACAATTTGGTCCTTAATATGGTATAAAGCAGTTTTAGTACAAATTGTGAAAAATATATAATCTTTTAATATCTTATTGTCACATGCTTCATGAAGAACAAAAAATCCCTTGGCATAATTGTGTCTTTATAAGACAACTTGCATGTTGGCTAAAAAAAATTATTGTGTCTTGGAACTGCTGGCTGACCAAGTGTGGACTTATGGAATTAACCATTTGTAAGCAAATATACAAGCTTTTTTTTGCCACAAAGCAACACTGATAAACACAATGCTGAGAGAGAAACCCCCATGAATCACTTGGATTTATTTGCAAGTAAATCTCTCCTTTCTACCGGTTCTCTGAAATCCAAGTGTCATTTTGAGATTCAGCAGCTATTATAAGCTAGAAGGTCTGAATGCTGAAAGTCTGTAACAATTTTTTTCCCTAAACTGAAAATGTCTATGACCATGTGGAAATTATGTTGCTCATGTGGATGAATATGGGCTCTCACTAGAGGCACGGTTCACATTAAGTCTCAATATTACACTGACGTCTTTCTGCAGTTCATTGTGAGAGAACATTATTCTTGAGCCAAGCTGGTCAAGGTTGAGAATACAGGGGCAGAAACTTTAAATCTGTTGGCAGATCTGCTGCAGCCTATTGTATATCTCTGAGCACACTACAGCGCTTCTGTTCCCATCTTCATCCTTTGTCTGCATAGCCTATATAGGCTGAAAAATCTTTGAGGCAAGAACTTTCCCACTGTGTTTGCAAAGGGGATCTGATCTCACTTAGGTCCCTAAGGCATTGCTAAAGTAAAAATAATAAGAATAATTGCATTCAAAATCGTCATAGAAAGAATATTTCTATATTTTCAGAGATTGAATAAGTTGTTATATTACACACATAGCTCCTCTTTTTTTTTTCAGGATATCCCTTTTTCTCTTAATCAAATCTTTACGTATCGCTCCCCTTACTCAGTGAGGAGGGGGTCAAATGCTCACTAATTATGTGATGCCACATAATTAGCTGAAATCCACAACATGTGCAAAACTGAAGGTCAGGGATGTTTTATGGTTTAGAAGTTTTATTTAGAAATTCAGAAGTTTACACTTCTAACCTTGGAAATTGACTACTATGTGATTATTTTATAATCATGTCATTCTAACTTTTGTTGCTTTCATAGTTTATTTGATTGACTCAAAAATTCCCAACATGAGAGTATTTTCAATCAAAAATTGAGGCATCTTTTCTGTTTGTTTCAGATATGCTGTGCTTTTAAGATGCAATGCTGTAAGAGCAAAAAGTAATTTTTAAGAGAAAAAAATCTCTAAACAGTGCATGGATTTGAAGAATTAAGTATGAATAAAGGGAGTTGGTGGATGATATTTGGAGTTGTAAGACTTCACAGATTTGGGAAAAGAGATACGATGTGACTCAGCAACCTGTGTTATTATCCATAACAAAGAACTAAAGACATATGAGTTAATAAGAGCTATGTTATGTTGATGAGATACTTTATAGGGTATCTGATAGCGGGCTTTGTTCCTGCAAAAACAGTATGGTGTCATGTAGTAAGACTGAATGGTCTTCACTTACTTGTTCATATTTTCTATTTTTTTAAAATTATTTTCTTCTAATTTAATTATTCACAATCAATTTAGTAAATTTCTGTTACAAAAGGGAATATTCTGGGTTTTTTTATTAATAGATCAGTGTTTTAATTTCAAAAGTTTGGTTTTACAATTTAGGTGACTGTATACAATTAAACTTTTTCTTTGGTTGCTCTCTGAGACACTTTGTATGATTGCCACAAAAGAAAGACTTCTTAGTGATTAATTTTTGTGTATGACACATCTCTTACAATGTATGAACATGTGGGATGGTTGGGGATGCACATTCTGTCACGTGATTACTCCTCTCCTCTCCTCTCCTCTCATGCCATGCCATGCCATGCCATTAAACTTCTGCAATCTTATTTGAATTGATTTATGACCTTGGTAGTCAAGAGTCTGATCTTAGTTTTCGACCTACCATTGAAACATATTTTAAATCAAAATAAGCACAGGTTGAGAGAAAGCAGATGTTGATCACTCAGCTAAAGGATATTTTTTTCACAGTAAGATAAGAAAAATGAGGATTATCATTAACTGAATCTGTTGGTCTGGAAAAGAAGTTGCATATTGCAACAAGAAGAAACAAATTAGCAAAGTGTTAACACAATCTAAAATGAAGTAGTATGAAAAAATGGTGAATCTGCTTATCAGGAGCTGACCATGAAAGCAGGATATGTTTTTTAAGTGTCCTGGTGCTGAAGTTGTCTCTGGCAACTTCTGAACAACCTGGCAGAATTTGGGCTTATACAGAACTGTTCATAAGAACAGTTTCTTCTCTGACAAAGAAGTGACAGGTAAAACTGGCCTTTATTTCAGTGATGCAACCTCTATTTAGCAATATACAGAAAACAGAACTTTGAAGCAGGCATATAGGACATATAAAGAACCCAAATATATATGCATATATGTTGAGTCTTTTAAGAAAACAAATCTATCTATTGACCTTTGCAAATTAAATAAGGATTACACAGACACTAAACCACGTGCAGTGTGTGCATGCTGCTGCTCTGGAAGCTTTCCAAATATACACCACTTTGAGTGCTGCTAAATGGCTTGAAAAATATTTGAAAGGATTTTACTAATTTTCTTCAAAATACAACCTATTTTAGTCTACTATATAAGTGAACACTAATTTCCTAATGTTCTTCAGTGTGTGCTATGCACAGTTAGGTGGATATGATATAAGTCAATACAGTTTAGGGGCTATGCTGAGAAATGTTTACAGAAAACACTGATAGTTCCTACTGAACATTGATGATACAGAAGTTTGCAATCCTACATCAGCCTTCAGCTGAATATTTTCTTAAGTTTGAAATCACAGCAGACAACCACACTCCTGGCTTTCCAAAGTGCATGTTAATTCCTGAGAAGCTGTAACTCTCTCCTTGGATTCTCAGTAGTACCATGTTTTAACTGATGGATTTGCAGATCACTCAGAAAGGGCTCAGTTTAGCTCCTTCTCCAACCTCTCCGCAGTGCACACAGGGCTGATAGAGAGAACAGGATAGAGAAAACAGTGAACACAACCTCCTTAGCTGTATGTTTCAAATCTTGCAAACACTTGTTGCATAATGTCCTCAGATTATACCCTCTCCTTGCTCTTCACACTGTGAAATGCATTCCTGTTCCTATTGTTTTACATTCCTGTCTCTTGACACACTTGTCTCTGGCTTTGACAGATTAAATCTTGCAAGAATAATATCTACCTAAAATGTTCTCAGAGATTATCTTTGAGACTAATGCACTGACCATCTCCCCACTTTATTTGGATCCTTCCAAACACTTTCTTTGCATTCAGTGTTTCTCATTAGCCTCAAAGATGCTCACAGCTTCCTCTACTTCCTGGGTTTTTCATTTGGGATATTATCTCAGGCCTAGAATGTCACTTCCATCAGTCATTACTTTAACTTGAACACAAAACTTTCCTGCCTGGATGATGTGTTTCTGATGTTCACATTTTCCTCTTTCAAGTTCTTTCTTGAAAGGCATTTTCTATAATGATTACCAAAAAGATGCAACCAAGGAAGCTGCTAATGGGTTCTGACCATCTCTTTTCTTGCTGACCAGTACTGTCTCCTCGTTTTGTCCTGTTGTTGTTGACTCTCAGATTGTTTTTTGATTGTCTGCTCTTGTAGTATAAAGAACAACGGTCTTGCCCTGTGGTATGTAAAGACTATCTAAAAATATCTATGTGTTTTCAGGTGTTATCCTGGGTAAAATAGTAAAGAAATCAGCACAAATTAGAGCATATACTTTATAGAAATAAAATTTTAAAAATACATAAATTTACAGCATATGCTGAGTAAGGTACAACAATAATGAGAAAGATAAAAAAGAGCTTTATAGGCATAAGGGTCCACTTAAGGACTAATGAAAAAATCCTGCCCTATATCTCTCCAGCTGAGAAATGGCAGGGACTCTATTGTCACACATCATGAAGGCTTGCCGTATGTAGCTGCTGTAGAAATTCCTGCACCTCCCCACTTTTGCATTTGATATATATTTAAATCCTAGTAATCCTGGCTCTCAGCTGAGTATCAGTCCCAAAGAGATTTAGGATAGGGTAAGCCAAGGGTTGTGAGTCCATAGCTATGCAAATTCCAGATTCACTGGGGAAACACAGAAAGGACTCCTGGAGCTTATGAGATGGAACAGAGTTCAGAGCTTCTGGTTTTGAGGCAGATCATCAGTCTAAAATGCAAATTGCTGTATTTGGTTTTCTTTTTTAGCTATTCGTCTTTTCAGTGTCTGCTCTGGAGGGAAACTTGCAGCTAATAGTAGTAAAACATTCATGTTGACATGCACAGACATGGACACCCGAACAACACTGCAAGTAATTTCCATAAAAAGAGTTAGGGATTGAAATTTCTTTGCCTGTGAAGAGTGTTATACTGGGCAAATTTCCACTGACACCACCAGATGAAATATGTTTGGCCACCACAGTTTCTCCAAACTAAATGCAAAGTGAGGCTGTCTGACTCAAATTCTTGTAAAGTATTTTAAAACACTAGATTTTACATTTACAATGTGTTGTGGGTTGGTTTTTTGTTTTTTTTTTTTTCTCCAAAGACCAGCAATTAGTTGGTGTATCATTACAGAGAGGATGGCAGTAGGAAACAAAAAAGAAGATAATTTTTTGTGGTGGAGACTCACGTGCCATGGTGATGACCAACCTTATAAGATTCTAGATAGTCATAACAGACCACAAAGGAGTCACAAAGTCATTATAGCCAGTGTATTAATAATCCTCATACTGTAATAAGGAGTGTCCAAATAGCCTATGACATCAGAGAACTTTATAGCTCCACAGGAACTATTAGATTTTATCTTCTCAAGAATCCTTAGATTAAAGAGTCCTCAATGAGACCCTGACACAATAAAACATAACGATTTCAAAAGAGTTGCTATGTTCTATTGTGTCAATAATTTGCATACTAAGGAGCCCCTGTGGTACCATAGTCCTTGACATTACAGAACATGGACTTAGTACATACTGAGTGGCATTTGCATTACCAGACAGTCCATACACAGGAATCGCTGACTATTATATCTTAAAAAGAAAATGAGCTTCACTTGAGTTTTAATTAAGAAAGTTTACACAAAATATCCTCTCTTATTTCTCAAACCCACAAAAACATGAATTATGAGGACAAAATAACTTCTTATGTAATCAGTCCTGAAGGCTGGATTTTTAGATAGTTGCCTGAGAGTAATTCCTCTAGCCTCATTTATGGGGATACTATCCTTAGTCTTTGTACTCACTCACAGCATCACAAATGTCTTGGTGTTATATGTTAGCTTATGTAACCCACAGACCAATATGTTTTCCTGCAAAAGCATGAATTAAGGAACAAGCAGGTGCTTTAACACTGAATATTTCTCTTTTTTTTTGTGTGTGTCTGGGTAAGTGACATCCTTAACCCGACTTTAACAGTGTGTATGTGAATATTCCTCTGTAGGTGAAGAGTTCTCTCTATGTGAATAGTTTTATGTGTGCTGGAGAAGAATTAATGTCTCTGTATAAGATAAGAGAATCAACCATGACTGTTGGAGGGAGCTTCACTCCAGATAGTGGGAAGACTTTTTTTACTCTGCTGAGCACAAGTCCTGCTGTTAATAATTGAAGGTTGCTTTGTGGAAAAGGACTGTCCATATCCATCATTTTGAAGACAAAATTTTTCAGGTTCTCTCTGTTTTATGCCATATCAAACAATCCTACAGTATGCAATTCACAAGTCGCATGACCAGCTTCAAGTTTCTGGCCTTTGAAAAGTTTGCTATTTTGACTTAAGTATTGAGATACTTCTTTTCTATTACAAAGAAGATGCATCTTTTGAGGATTCAAAGAAGCAAAAAGAATATCCTCATTTTCCTTGACAGAATGCTTGCTGTGTTCTCCATGTTGAAGGCTGGCAAATATGAACAGACAGGTTTACCCTTTTATCCCTTCTAGTTACCCAATGTGGCTTTTAGGTCTTTCTCCAAACGAAGCACTCTGCAAGACATCCAAAGATGAAAAAGAAGGAGAATGAACTCACCTACATAGAGCTTATGAAGGCTTTAACATTTGATTGATAGTGTTTCTGTACCTGTGGCACATTTTTTAAAACCCTTCTACAACTGTGAGTACAAATACTTTTGTGAACACTCATAGCATGTGCATGTGTGTGTATAAAAACTGCAGAACAGAACAAGATTTTAAAGTTAGAGAATAGACACATTCTGTTATTGATTATTGTTATGCAAGACTTATAAGACTTCTATGACGGAATGGTGGTAGCAGGGAGCCTTAAAAAGCGATGTGGTCCTTGCATGAGTTTCGCCTAAATTTATCAGTTTGCTGGGGCTTTTTTGCTTGCTATTCCAAGAAAGAAATTAACACCTTGTCAGCATGGCAGAGGAGAGAAACACAGTAAGTCTTCATAGATCATTGACAACTACTGATCTCTTGTGCACTGTAGGCAGATTGCTCTAAACAGGAGACCTAAATTTATCTCTAGCTAATAGATAAGTAAAGAAAATCAAAGCCCTGAAAGCCCTGATATGCACTTACTGTAGAGGGGAGAGCTTCTGCATCCCTAATCCCATGGGATCTTCCTTCTGTATGAATAATCTTCTATAAACACTTTTTTTAAAAAAAAGCAGTTTCTAATAAAAACGTGTTTTGGCCATTGCAAGAAGGATCATAGAGTTTGCTGCTCTCTAAAGCATTTGACGGTAAGAGTGAAAATAAGTGCCACTGAAATTTAAGAAAAGTAACTGTGAAGAATGGGAAAAATGTGGTCAATGATTCTTTAAAAGACTGAGAGAAGTTTTGCATTATGTACATATCTGCAGAGACTGAGTGGATGCACTTGTTTCACCATTTGAGATAATCTAGTTGGTTTGTTGCATGTTTTGCACAGGGCTATTTCCAGAAGGGCTTGATCTTTTTTCCTTTGCAAAGCATTGACTTTGCTATCACTGTTGTTATTGCTGTGCTAATGTTATCATACTCTGGTTATTTTCACTGTATATGTGTTTGTTGCTTCCTGTACAGTGTAGAACTTTTTATGCAGGCAAAAGCCAGAGCAGCAGTCCCCATTTAATACAAACCCCATTAAAAGCTGCCATTCTTAAATTAGCTCTGCAAAAAAAGTGCATTTTATAGTCAAGCAAGCAGTAATTGGACACTGTGGCTATGAGTGGCCCTTGTGGTGTTTGGACCAAGTCCAAATGTACCTTCTGTCTGTCTCTGACACAGGCAGACAATAGTAGTATTATTTACTGTGCTGGCTCTGTGTAATTTGACAGGCCAGCTGCAAGAACAAAGAACCACTAACATTTTGCCCAGCCCTATTCCCAATTGAAGGCCCATCTACATTTCATAAATAATTTCCTAAAATACTGGATTCTCTTTCTCTTCCATAGCCTTTACTGTGCTAATTTAGAGAATAAAATTTAGCCTTTCAAACAGTATCCCCTTCCTGTGCTGTCATTCATATATTTTCAAGTTTTGGACACTGCCCCTGTATTGAACCCTGAGTCAATACTATGTATGACTTGTCTCCTTAGCTGTGCTCAGGAGTAGGGAACAGACTTTCCCATGTTACAGACTTTCCCATGATTATAAAGTTAACCAAAGGGTTTGGGGTGGGTCATTTTACTCTATCTAATAACTAACTGACCCCCTGTGACTATATTAAAACACAAATGTTTAAAAGATATAGAGGAAGAGCATCCCTCCTGCATAGCCATAAGGAACATATAAATGAACACAAGAGGGAGTATTAGGTAATAGTTAATATTAGGGGGATTGGGAACAAGAATTCCTGGACCTAATATTATCTGTAGCTTTGACTTTGTTTTTACATCCTTGGACAGCTTTTTGAAATGTAACCTATCAAGAACAATGAGACACCATTACCACACCTCCAATTTACATCCATTGTACCTGCCTTTCCAACCAAGGAGAGGATGAAAAGAGTTGTTACCTGTGCATTTTTGCATATAACCTCAGGCTTCTTGAAAGTCCAGGCAACAGCACTGCATCTGTAAAATTGGTATAAGGACACAATCCTATCCTTACATGAAACGATGCCCCCTGTGAGTGTTTTTTTCTTGAGCTGGCATGAGCACTCGGAGTGCTGATCCTTTAAATGCAAAATATATCCTTTCTTGCCATTAGTATCTCCGTTTTCTCACCTGGTTCTACTGGTAGCCTCTTCACCATTGTTTGCTGTTATTTCCCATAGGGAACACCAGGAATGTATGTGAGGAATCCACAGGTAAGAGGCAGGAACAGACTGAGAGCCCAGTCCTCTGATATTTGTGCACTGGGCAGGCAAGCTGACGGGAAGTGAGTGAAGGAGGCAAATTAACTGCAGTCAGTAAGGAACTAAAACAAATGACTCCCTTAGGAGACAGAGAGTAGATGGGAATTCTCTGACTCACCGTTCCGTCACTGTTCCTCTGAGGCTTCTCCTAGAGTGCTGCTGCTACGTGCCAGCCCTTACACAAGGCTGAAACAAAAGCTCTCTCCTTCACAGAATGTGGTTTCAATGAGGCATGGGCATGCTGCACTTGTTCACAGACATATATGAATATAGCATATGTGCCCACAGTGTTCTGTAAATAATAATCATAATACTTACAGAGTTGTATTGAATTCTGTCCAGCAAATAAAGAGAATCTCAAAGTTGCATTATTATGCCGAACTGCATCTGTCCATGTGAAACACATATAGTGTCACTACTCTTTGAATTTTTAAACTTGATTCTAGGAATCCCTTAAATAATTTGTAAAGTGATTATCAGAAATCTCTTTGCCTACTATTTAGTTGGGATTTATGGACAATTATCTGCTTGCTAAAGAAATGCTTTCCAAGTGTCACAGTGTACAGGTAAACACTGACCAGCACCCTAGAAAACACACTGAGATGAAATTGTAGAAGCACAAAAGCAGACTATGTGCTTGTTAATCAGCCAACTGGGGCATGCTGGCAGCAAGGCTTGGTTTCTTTTAACTGCTCTGGCCCCTGGGAATACACTTCTGCCTGAAACCACTTTGACTGCCCTGTGTTGAGCATAGGCATTCAAAAAGATCTGCTCCAGTTTGTTTTGATGGACTTACAGAGAGCCTTGATTTATGCCAGAAATTCCCCAGAAGGAGCCTCAGTGGTATCTAAAATGTATGAGCTAATTTTCTCACAGGTAGAAATTGCCTTGATTTGTCAAAAATCTGGATCTCCAGCACACTCACACACAGAGAAAGTTCATCTGATAAATTAAACAGCACTAAGCCAGGATGACAAGATTCATTTATTTATATATTTATTTATTTTGCAACATGTATTCACCTAAATATGAGTCAGACAAATTTAAGAGCTCAAATTAAATTAAAATATCCATCTAGATAAGAGCTACCACAGATGACAAATTCCTGGAGAAAGCTGAATTTCAGGTTTTAAGTTGTCGACCTGATTCCTTTTGCAGAGAGAAAGCAAACTACTCTTCCTTATGTGGACAGGGTCCTCAAAAGGACTAATTTAACCTTAATACAAATCTCTATGGGGAGATATATGATAAAGATAGAAACTGGAATCCCAAGTTGGCAAAATTTAATTTGTTTTTCTACTTAATTAGAACAAAAACTTAAAATGTTTGAGGGATTTTTCAGAAATAATAATTTCACCTTCCTGCATCTGTAATAGAAAAGAATCACTGCATAGGGCACATACTCAAGACGCAGAAGATTCTCAGCAGAAGAGTTTATGTGTTGTTTGATTTGGAATTCAAAACCGTATCTTCAAAACACAAGAGGAAATATCTAATTTCACTTAGGTTTTAGTTTCATTTTTGATCCTACAAAGCTTTTTTTTTGTGAAATGTCCACTAAACTTGATAAACTTCTGAGAAGTTCAGAGTTTTGTAAATTGGCATTTTCCAGTAAAAAGTATTTTGGCCAAAAAAAAATCATCTCGAAGTCTAGAGGTTGTTTGCACATTTCCAATTTTCTATTTTTAATTTATTCCTTTGCCACAGGAACTGATAGTGTGCTAAGCAGTAATGGAGTTGGATCATATTTTCATGTTTTTCATATTTCATCCAGATTGCTCCTATCCCCAAACAAGGACAGTGTTATTTTCACAAATATCGGTTTTAACCTTAGAAATCATTTGCTTTTTTAATAGCTGGTTTAACTGCTGTTTTTGAGGAAATCTTACCAGAAATTGCTTTTGAGTATGTAAATACATTCTGCTTGGTGCTTCAGCTGGTCAATCTGACCACAAACCACGATGATAAGGCTTTAGCCAGGCCTGTCATAGAGTCCCTTTCAAAATAAGCCACAAATTATGGGGATAAGTATGGTCTTTTGGCCACAGGATAATAGTTCTTAACCATGATTAACCTTTCTATGTAACAGTGACTCACTGTCAAGGCTTTTAGAATTGTCATTCCTTGGTTTATCATATAGCTGCTCAGGAATACATATTTACTTCTTTTCTGTTATGTGTAATAACATGGAACAGAACTTTTCTACTTGTAGCAGGAGATGGTATACTGAGAAAGGCTGGTCTAGAAGTGATAGTTCTCTAAGAGTTTGCCAGGACTGGCAGTGCATCTGGTGAACAGACTGTACCTTGCTAAGGCAAGGGTGAATAAACCTGCTTAAGTAACCAAAGGAAAACACTCATTGCACTGTTACACATATCTTGATTTTGGACAGGATATTTTTTTTTTGTTATTATTCGTTATTCCTTCTCAGTATGAAAAATATATGGCAGATTAGTAGAAATATTTTGATTCATTGAAGGCAGGTATAAGACACACCTTCAAGCAATTTTCCTGCATCTTCTTATCATCTTTTTCTTTTAAAACAATGTAAAAAGTTATATTTTGACTGGAAGACAGAAAGAAACAAGCGAAGTTTTTATGAAACTTATTGCATAACATTTTAAATATAAAAAATATTCAACCTTCTGTATGTGTCTTAGTATTTGTTATGGCTCTTTCAGCATTGTCATGTTGTTCCTTAGCCTCATAGTATTTTATTAATGTTTGCTGTGTGTCAAAAGTTGATAATTATTAGTAAAGATTGTCTGCCCCACAGGCACCTTACAATTTATTAGCAGACTATTATACAATTTGACCTTGTCCATAAAAGAGCACATTAAACACTATAAAAGGAAGAAAGTGTCCTGAGAGAGTAAAATTAGCAGCCAGTAAATCTACTCAATGTCTAGTCTTGTATCGTTTGTGCTGCTGACATGTTTGTATGTGCACAAATGTTTTCAGTGGTGCCCAGCGACAGGACGAGGAGCAATGGCCATAAACTGAAACAGAAGAAGTTTCACATTAAAATGAGGAAGAACTTCTATACAGTGAGGGTGGCTGAGCACTGGAACAGGTGCCCAGGGAGGTCGTGGAGTCTCCCTGTCTGGAGACATTCAGAACCCACCTTGGTTGTGTAGCCTGCTCTAGGTGACCCTGCCTTGGCAGAGGGGTTGGGCTACATGATCTCTAGAGGTCCCTTCCAACCCTAAAGATTCTGTGATTCTGTGTTTGTGTGTATTCGTAAACAGAAATATAGACCTTATACATGTTTTTGTAACACGTATTTCAGTGCTCATCTAAATACTCTGAACAGTTCTGTAACTTAGAGTACATCATACCACAGTGAAGAGTGACTATAAATAGATACCAAAGATCACTGAAGAATCAAATATGAATTTAATTAAAAGGAATTAATACTAAGGCATTTCATCTGATAAGAGGCAGTATCAGTTAGGGACTTAGTAAGGTGTATTTTGTAGTCGCTGGGGCTTTGGCTTATCTTGCTTCTTCCTGTTTTTCTCAAACCACTGTGTGTGGGATATGTGCACCGAGGACTGGAGCACCTAAAAGCTACAGGCAGCATTTCGCTTTCTGTTACCCCAGCACAACTTTTTGATTTCCAACAGGGTGCAGCCAGGTAACGAAGCACAAAAATGCAAACAGCTGCTGAATCCTATCCCAGATGTGGGGCAACTTCCTTGGTGGTCAGAGTGATTTCCGCCTGTGAAAAAATTTTGAGATAAAATATTAAAAGAAAGAATGTTCAAGGCTCAGATTTACCATCCTCCATATGTACAAACTGTAGCTGTAAGAACTGATGAGAATTATTCCAGGCCAGAATTTATCCCTTCATCTTCTGTATGTCAGTTATTGTTTTTGTAGACATGCTGAGTCTGCCTCTGATAAAAGGATGAAAGCTACTTCTTTCGAGAAGGTGAGACTGGACCTTAACTGTTGTGATGACTGATGAGAATCCAGACCCAAATCAAAGGACAAGCATAATTAATACAGATGTTGCACTTTGCCTGGACTTGAACATGTTCATGAAGATATTGTCAGCCAATGGCAAAAATTTTCTCAGCTGCTCACTGTTCGCTAATGACAAAACAACTATCTAAATTGAATGTTTGTTTCTATTTAAAGGTCAACATGACTGACTAATTCTAAATTATGTAATTATGCTAAGAAAGCAGAGTTAAGAAGCTGCTAACCTGTATCATATGGAGCCAACTGTGAAAATGCAATACTGTTGTTTTGAAAGATTTCTGTTAAATGAGCATCAAGTGACTGTTACCATTGTGGTAATGAGATTGTGCTATTAACAGGATGTGGCACAGACAAAATCTATAAGAAAGACCTTGCACTTTTGAGGGATGTTAAATAACAAAATGACTGCTTGAAAATTACCTAATGTCACTCATTTTAGGAGCACTCTTCTGCTCAGTCCAAAGGATGCAGCCACATACATGAATAGCCTTCCTTCCCCTCTCCCCCAAGAGTCCTTGGAAAACAACTTCATCCTTAAACTAGTGGCACTGGCTTCTGGTGCAGATGAATCACTTCCAAAGCAGGCCCAAATAAGCAGATAACTATAAAATTACAGGTATTTTATAGATATATTTTTCCAGACTAGATCATCGTGATTCATTTTTACTGCAGCCATTCTGAAAGGAGTGTTTCATGGATTAAAACTGTGTTGGTGTTAGGTACTGGGAACACATGGAGCAGCAATACAGGCCTTGCCTTCCCTGGAAACAGTGCTGGGTCAAATTGCCATCTCCCTGACATTTTGCTGTCATCTTTCCCTTGAGCTGTGTGATGTAAAGCTAATCCTTCATGTTCCTGAACCGGTGATCCTGCTTCCCCCAGACTTAGAGAATTCAAACTGTTGTGAGAAAAGCCCAGTTCAGTTCGACTCTCTGACAAGCCTTTTCCAAGCAATTCCTCCCACTGCTGCTGCACCGAACAGCCTTACCACAGCCCTGTATTTAAGACGCTGGCATTTTGCGTACTTCATTTATAAATCCTGTTGGTGGAAACATCTCTGTAGCTGGACCCAGTAGGAGCCTGACACTCTCATTGTGACTAGCTGTTTATTGTGCAAGCTGCTGACTAACTCACAGTAACTAAAATATAATTTTCCAAAATAGACACAGATGACAAACAGATAATCACTGCAGAGAGCCAATATAACTAAGAAGTACACTCAAGGCTCTTTTAGGTGTACTTCACAGGATCATTATAATCAGCAAACGGATCTTAACTCAGGCTGTCACCTACTCAAAGCTATTCCTTATTTTCAAGGCTGTGTCTCATCGTGCCACTTCAGATAAAGCAAAGGGGCTACAGTCATGTGCTTTGGTTCCACTCAGCTCTCAGATGGTATCTAAACACTGTTCTTTTCTACCCCCCAAATCCTTTTGACTTCTCTATCCTGTCTTCCCAGCTTCCACTCTGACTGAGGAGCTGGATTGCTTGGACCAGGAGAAGCGGGCTCCCTGCCCACCAGGGTTCAGGGAGCTGCTTGACCCCTTAAATCTGGGGTGAGGAACTACTACTTGCCTGTTCTGAGATTTTCCTGCAGCCAGCTTTACTCTTACATTGGTGTCCAGTACTTACCAGTCTCTCAAAATGGCTGCCCCGCATGGCCTTGTAGCCATTATTTCCTAACAGAGACAGCAGGAGGACATTGATACCTCAGGAAGATTTGGACAAAAATACCTAAGGTGATGGAGATTTAAAAGCATTCAGCTGATACACAAGCAAGCAAAAGAAAGCAAACACCTTAAATGAAGAGGCAGAGGGCAAAGATATCATGAAAGCATTCAGTTATCCTTGACTAGAATAAATAAGTAAATCCCTTGAGAACGGAACCCTGGGCACTTAGGCAACAGTAAAATAAATTAAAGTCCTGTGTCTGATAATAAAATACAATGTAGCTTCAGTGTAAGATTTCTTGATACCCTGAGGAGAATGTTTCTACTGAGGCCTCTGGTGTTCATCTAGCTCATTAAATGAAACCTGTAATAGAAAGTAACATCTGCACACACCTTAAAAAAAATATGTGTACATTTTGAGAAGTATTTATGTTGAATTTAGATTTAGCAGTCTAGGGCAGATGTCTAAATTCTGGGTGCAGAGGTGTCACAGCTCTTTGAACAATGACCCAAACTTGACAGTGCTCATGAAAGAGCTGCAGAGGCACCAGCCTGGACTGTGAAGGTCATGGACACATAGTTGGCTCTGCGCCCCTGCCTCCACACCCAACCTGGAATGTGACCACAGTGCTATCAGTAAAGCCACTGCAAACCCTAGAGTGGACCTCCAGCCACCGGAATATTTTCATGGCAGATTTTTAAACGGAATATTTTTTGCCTAGTATGGAATGAAAATAAATCCTAATAACTGGGTAAGAGAGATTATCTATCTATCTATCTATGTATCTATCTATCTATCTATCTCTGCATGTATCAATAACTGTTATGTCTCCTATGAAATGAAATGCTGCTTTTTGACCTGCCATAATTGGAAGTTGTGGTAAATTCTGTCATAAAAATCATAGCACTAATATTAATCATTTAAAGACAAAGTGATAGCAAAAATCCTGACAACGATGTTACTTGCATGGTTTTTTTTGAGGCTTGTTTTTTTTTTTTAGCTTCAGTTTCATAGAGACTCCAATTATGAAGTGCTTTCCACATGCAGTCTAAAAAAATTTTTGACATTAGGGCTGTCAGTGGCAGCCGGAGGTGGTGTCAGAGCACTGGGCGCGGAGTGCGGCAATGCGAGAGGCCATGTGACACATCTTTTCAGAACGGCACAGTATCTTCTTCGCTACAACGTTTCCCTCTCAGATTAGACTGACTTGTTAACTCATCCTCCCTGGTATCATTTTGTTAATGCCTCAGCTTTTTAAGCTGTTTCTCTATTTCTCACTCTCATCAGTCTGGAATCACATTTGTGGCTGGTCCATGTAAAGGAGAGAAAAGGCTGAGGAAATATTCAGGTTCAGGAGATATTTAGACATTTTATGTTCTCACAGAGTATATAACATTTTCTATTAGTAAAAGGAAAGAGGAAACGAAGGAAGGAAGGAAGGAAGGAAGGAAGTAAGGAAGGAAGGAAGGAAGGAAGGAAGGAAGGAAGGAAGGAAGGAAGGAAGGAAAAGGGAGAGGGAGAGAAGGAGACAGGTAGAGAGGGAAAAAGGCAGAAAGAGAAAGAAAGAGAAAAAACAGAAAAAGAGAAAAAAGAGAAAGAAAAAAAGGAAGAACCCTCTCACTTTTTGTGTTGAATGCAAGTTACATAGTAGACAATAAAAGCTTTTCTGAATATACTCTATTTCACAAAATACTACAAAAAGCTAATTTTCAATAAACAAACAGAAGGAAAGAGATTCTGCTACACAGACTGACCTTAGCAGAATTGCTCAAATTTAGCAATGAAACTGATGGATTTACATGATGCATATGCAGCAAGGCTCTTCGTCTTCATGTCCTTGTGCTCATTATAAAGGCATGGAGGCAGAGCATGGTTTATAGAGTGATGATAAAATATACCATGGCACCTGGGCTCCCTGCAGAGCTCTGAAGATTTATCTGTCTTTAGATGAGGTACTGTACAGGCATGGCTCGCTCCCATCGCTGCACTGGTGAACTTAAACCTAGACTTAAAAGGATCACTCATCTGGCAAGAAGAATAATTTAGTCTTTACCCATTCCAGAGTCCTCCCATGTCTGTATTTTAATAAAGGACATCAGTTTGCACAGTTGTGCTGAACTGTGTTTTTTGGTTGTATGATTTAAACTGGGTGTATTAGGATGTCTAATGGTAGCTTTATCTCTGCAGAAGCCTTGCTGGAGTTGAACAGAGCATGTCTGCTCTTTGTACTACGGCTCATGGAGGAAGACCTTGAAGAAGGGTACATGACTGAAGCCAAACTGTAAGCAGAGCAGTAAATCCATGACACTATTAAGCATTTTCTAAGCTTTATACTGATACCTTGCAGCCTTAGTTATATTTCTGAGAAAACTAGAAATATAGAATCCTTCCTGGTTCTGCATTTACCATTGGACAAAAATGTATTTTAAATGGAAAATACTTTATGAAGCCTATGCTTTAAAAATTACTTTATTGATGCAATGAAAATCATTCTTGTAATCATCCAGAAACTCAGATATCAGTTTTCTTTAAATAGGTGTAGAACTGATAAGAAAAAAACCTATTCTCTTTTATACAATGTGACTTTCAGAAGCTAATGGACAGATTATAGAATGGCAGTTTTAATATATACTAACTTTTAGAAACAGTTAATAGGATGCTCTGAAGGATGTTATCAGTATTAGTGTTCAAAATGTGAACACAATGAAATTTTGTTTAGTCAGAAATTTATCTTCATCTGGCAGGGGGTTTGAAACTCAGTAATCTTTAAGGTCCCTTCAAACTGAGACCATTTGATAATTCTCTGATCTGCTCATCAGATGTAGGTAGGTAGGATTGTTTCAAATGAGATGCAGACTTTCTTGTTACAGTCTTTGAGATACATATAACGGAAGAAAAATCTGACCTGAAAAGGGTTGAAAGAGATGACACAACACACAGTTTACTACCAGGATCCATAGTACATCATGCATACTTACAATTTGGGAAAATGTATCAAACATATCAAACCTTCCAGCATGACAATACTTGTGCTACCAGAGCAGCTTTAGTGAGATTTCTTAGGGAGTGAAAGAAAAAATGCATTGGAACCTCTTGGGGTCAGATCCTCCCAAGTCATGGGCTATAGAGGGATCTATAATGCGGTGCAGGGTTTAAATTAGTTCTCCTGAGATCTTCAGGGAGCATAAAATGGGAAAGCATGTGTCTATACTTGTAACTTTAGGTTAAGAAGAAGAAAAACAAATGGAGAAATCTTTCTTCAGGGGCCTTCCAAGACACATGTTATTTATAGTTCTAAAACTAGTTTCAGTTCTATTTTGAAATATTTCCATATTTCCATAGGGACTCATTTCTAATTGCAAGGCTAAAAATTGTAGCGATGGCTTCTGTGTGGTAATGAGCACCCGTACCCTTTCTGGGTGTCTGGGAGTGCCATTCTTCCTCTGTGCTATCTCATCACATTCCACAGCACTACCATATACAGGAATATTTTCCCTTGGACAGTCCTTCTTATCCTGGTAGTACACGGGAGCCAGCATTTCCACCTGAGCAACACTGTGGGAGTCTGAGAGCCACTTCCTTGCATCTGAACTTCCATACCTATAAAACACTTTTTTTTGTGGTCTCTTGCTCATGAAACAGAATGAAAGCAGAGCAAGTCAGAGTACTTTATATTGTACAGTGAGCCTGACATCTGGCAAGCATCTGGTTGAGGATTCTTATCAGGAAGGGTGGTGGTTAGCACATTTTACAGGTATAGGACTTTTAATCTGCAAGAGACCTGGGGTCAGAGAATATTAGGCATTATAAAATGGGTTGGTTTTTACCAGGGAAGTAGATGGCTTAACAAGTAGAGGACATCAAAAAGTCTGCTTCTTTTTCTCAAGAAAACCTTGTAGTTCTACTTTAGGATGTCTCAATACTGTGTTGCCAGTGATAATGCAGTCATAATGGCTCAACAAAACAGTACAATTCTCTGGTTTAGTGTAATATTTCTGCATAACAGAGACACTGAAAATGAGAGCTGGTTTGCATTCTGGATTTCAAATCTGAAAGAAAGCTGCTTTACAGGTTATGTTGGCTTCAGGACACAGGTTTCCCTTAGTGGGAAACAGGGAAGGTTATGTTTGAAGAGAGATGGCAGCCACACATACACACAATGGGCCTTGCACAACCTTTCTATTGCTTTTTCTACTGCACAACTACAGAAGAGCAGAATTTCAGTGAAAATGGGAGCTGCTGCTTCTGCTTATCTGGTGATGGCAGCTTCAGAGAAGTAAAAAATAAACCATACTGTAGGATGATTAATAACCTTTAGGGAAAAATTGTGTCCTGTTCCTAATCCTGCTTGTGGCAGGAGCAAAACTGCAATGCTGTTCTGCATCATCTCAGGGAATGGTGGTATATGATAAAAGCTTAAGGGTTTGCAGGCCAAAACGTTTATACCTGAAGCAGAAATGTTCTTGCAGATACATGTCTCTGGCAAGTACAGTCAGGAGTGGTCATAAAAAGGATGATGATGGCAAAATAAATGAATGCTGTCTAAAAATTTAGGAACTACTTCCTGCAACTAGAATCTCACTCCACTAACAAGCTCATTTTGACTGGGAGAAGCCACTAGCAACATTACCTATGACCTACTCCTTGCTCTTAAAATCTACTACTTAGATTAATTTAGCTTGAAGGAGACAAGTAGGTATTTCTTTTCTTTTTCTGTGTTCTTTCTGTGCTGGACCCATGCTTCGCCAAGCAGCATTTATTCCTAAATAATGGAATATCTCAGGGGTTAGGATGAGAAGGAAACATTTTGCCTGGAAGGGGTAGCTAATCAACTCAAGACCTTTTCAGAGGAGACCAGGTATGTAGGCAACAAACACATTAATTCCAGTTTTTATTTTGCCTCCTGAAGGTGAATTTCCAGAAGCAATAGCAGGTGGCTGGGTTTTTTCATTGCCTGACCTGGGGTTGTCACTGCTTGAAAAAACCCATTGAATGCATTACAAGGTGGACACACCTTTGGGTTTTATGTCTCAGCCAACCAGTGTTTGTAAGATGGTTATACCTTTTGTTCATGAAGACAGGAAATTAAATTTCAGTAGCAGCAGTTCACCTACAAAGCATGAAGTTCCCAGTCCATTGCAGTACTCTTCTGGTACTGCTAGGATGAAGCTGAGAAAATGAGTGGGGGAAATAAATTGGTGACTATCTATTGTGCAGAAGCAAGTAAAGGTAAAGCTTTTAGATGAACAGCCATGTATCTTTTGTAAGGAGTGGAGCTGAAATGAATGTAAAAATATTCCTGTGGACAGCTGGAAAAAAATGGCGATATTAAATTCAGGACATACAATACTCCTGGGCTTGTTGATAAAGTGATGCTAAACCTGTAGTGTTTTACTGCAGGAGTTTAGGGGTTCTGACTGTCAGGCAGTTCTGTTAATTTGAGTGCAGGTCAGAATCTGGTGCCTCATAATCTTTGGTGAAGTGACTATCTCAGAGTTTTAAAACTGTGCTTTATGGCCTGAATAGTCTAACTATATAGATCAGCCTTTAGCTCATTTTATATCTTTTGAATTTCTTTCCTAGATTAATTTGCTATTATTTTTCCCATTGTAAGGGGATGACTGGTTGTGAACAAATGGCCCTTTACTCTTTTATAAATGGAACAGATTGAGCTTCTCAAACCTTTCACTGTAAGACCTATTTTTTAAATACTTTAACCATTACTTCAGCTTTGCACTGAATGCCTCCAACTTATCTAAAATGAACCTAATTAGTTACCTAGACCTGTCAATGGCTATTTCAAGAAGAAATATGTAAGATAACTATATATAAGCTTATCAGAGCTTAAGAGAGGTTACAAGTTTCTACTGTACTTTGTGTGATTTGTACAGATCTGAGCTCCAAAAAAGAGTTGCCTGAGGAAAATACTTTCTGAAAATGTGGTTATAGAAGTAGATTTTGTTTTCCTCATCCAGATGTCCACAATGACAAATGATTTGTGAGACACAGCACTTATTAATTTGGCTTTGCAATTTCCTTATAAAAGCTACTCAAGCATCACAATCAAAGTCAAGAAAAAGACATGTCCCAGAAAGGACAGACAGATTTGGGGCTGCAAGTTTTCAAATTGGCCTTGTCCTCAGAGAAGCCCAAATGAGAACCTAAGTGCTGGGGTAAAAGAAAAATCCAATTTCTATCAACATAGAAGAATGTTCAGGTGCACTGCTGGGAATACAGAAGACTGACTTCGTGAGCAGCTGAACTACCGAAGTCTGTTTTCCTACGAATTCATGTCTTCTGCAGTCAGAAGATTTTTCTAGCACAATAAATGCATCTGTGTACTGTTGTAACTATGAAATAAATGCAATAGCATGAGCAGGCATGCCCTCATGGACTCACTGGTTTTTACCTTTTCCTCAACAGTCTGACTGTTGCTGACAAAATGTGTAGTAGCTGAGTTCTGCCCATCTCTTGTTCAGTGGAGGCACTTCTTTTTGTATGTGTTTCCTGTAGCTATTCATCAACTTTCACAAAAGTTATAAGAAATTAAATACTCTTCAAGTTTTACCTCCTCTATGACATTGCTTTGAATTTTTTATGAATTAAAGAAAGGTTATTGTGCAGGAAATGACAGAGAGGCTGGTCATCCTGGTCACATCTTCTTCAGAAAGCATCCTTAAAAGGAGAAATAAAGGAAGAATAATGCAAAGAAACCCAAAACAAATACCTTTAGCTTATCTCTTTCACTTTCTTTCATTCACCATTTCACCTTTACTTGAGTTTGAGTCTCAATCTTTTAAGATAATTGCAATTTTGAAGATGAACATGAAATTAAAATTTTCATGTATGTTGACTCATAAGTAGCACTTTGTACAATTTTCATTACAAATCACATTATTTCTCTGAGTTTTTTATGAGAAAGAAATCTAAAAGGGTGAAATTCTTCTGTTACTTTCTTTTCTGGATGTCAGTATTTTACCAGACACCAGTATTCACAGCCCATTAAAAGCTAAATATTCTGTATTTTTAAATGCTCTGTGGAATGAAATTTCTAAAATGAACTACCAAAACATAGTATCTAAGCACTGAAGATGATTAAGGAAGTGCTGTTCACAGTGGATTTGAGAAAAGAAAAATAAGATCACTTGACCATCAATATAGACCTTTTTGAGGAAGATAGACCTTATATAATGTATTTTCATTGTTGCATTCATCAGAATTATCACGCTTTCAGAAAAGACCTGGCAAAATTGGATCTGGCTTGCCTTGTTGTTTAGAGCACATTTAACTTACAGCTTTAAAAAATGAAGGAAGAATGAAAATCATGATTGTGGGCAGATTCTTCCAAATTGTTTTAGCTACTCTTTATTTCATCTCACTGCTCAGCCACCTGAATCCGGATGGAAAGATCAAATACCCAGAGAATGGCATAGAAAGAGCCATCACAGGGAGAAGAGGACATCCAGTCAGACTGATGTAATCACCCAAATGCCTCTCCAGCTCAGCTCTAATCGAGGTTGTCATGACTTGGCAGAGCAAAAGCAAATTTTGTTGATGAAATTTTCATCACTATTAAATGAGGGGATCAGTGTTATGTAAGATCACCAAGTGGGTAGCAGACATGAGGAGGTTATGCTGTTATCTAAGCTCCTTATCTTGCATTTATAGAATTTGAAAATTCAGGTCCAATTCCCTTTCTAGGGTCTTTTATAGAGCTCTTTCAAGACTGCACAGGAAGCTGACTGGTTGAAGCAGATGTTCGGCTTAACTCACAAAAAGGCAGCAGATCCTTCTCAGCCACTCCTGCGTTTTTGGAGGAGGATGGGGACAAACTGGGGAGTCCAAAAAACTCTACCCCTCCATGAGTAGCAGGGTTTCTGGTATCATTTACTACCTATATCAGCTGTAACTGAGGGATACAAATAGACAGCTTTGCTTAGTGGAAACGAAGAGATTTTTCCTTTGTATTGCTTTAAAAGCTAGATGGAAAAGTCAGTGTGGGGGGGGCCTCAAAGTACAGATCTGGATCTCTAGCAAACTTAGGCTCTTTGAACAACTGTCTCTCTTTTTGTCTCTTTTTGCCCTTTGATTTTCTTTTTTTTTCTTCTTCTTCTTTTCTTTTTAGTTTGAACCTGATTCTAATAAACAAGAATTAACCACTAATTAGAAGCAACGGAGTTGTGTTTTTTTCCTTCTCCTTTACTCATGAAACTCCTGTTGAGTGTGACACCCTGGCATAAAGCTTCCTTCACAGCAGCATTAAGGAATTCTTTTCACTTCTGGAGTCTGTGAGTTTGGTAAAAGTCTCTTCCTTACCCTGAGGTCAGTGATGTCTGTAGTTTAATTTAAGGCATTAGAGAGAAACAATTAGTTTGCCTGGTGCCTAAACTGCTGCTGAACAAACAATCGCAGAAGCTGTATCTTTAAAAAACTCCTCACGACTTTATTTATCTGGACTCTCAGTTGCCATCCAGATGCAAGAAATTACTTTAGTTCATTTTAATTCTTGCCATTTTCTCAGCATTGTGTTACTTTAGGAGGCAAATAAATGCAGCAGGAAGATACCTATAGATGTGTTCAGCAGCTGGAGGGTTTATGATCTACCCTAAAAAATGCAAGTTGGTTTTCTTGTAGTAATTAATACCAGCAACATTTCTACTAAGTGCTTCTGTGTGCCTCATAGAGCTCTTCATGTCTCAGCAGTGGGTTGAAGCTCTGAGGGGCACAGTTTCACTCACCAGCCATGAGTTTTGCTGAATGGGTTTGTAAACCTCAGTGAACTCTCATAAAACTAAGTCCCAGGCTTCACAACAACTCCTAATTTAAGTTTTAAAGGAATCAGCCTAACCCATACTCTTTACCAGATATAAAATTTATTTTACAGAAGCAGAAAGATCACAAGTCATTTTGGTAGAAGGATTTTAAAACTTAAACAATGGCTAAACACTCTTTTGTCCCAAATGCAAAGATTCCTGCCCTGTTGCAAATAGTATCATGTGTTTTTTTAACTTAGTCTTAAGATAAAATCAGCCCATGATTGAAAAAATAATGGTCATCTTGGAGAAAATGAAGACCTGATGTCTTGGAGCAGTTACTTGAGGCTTACATCAATAAATATTTTCTCCTGTGGACCACAAAGAGTTATCCCTAAAACTAATGAAAAAAATAGCAGAGGGAGAGACAATCCATATTGCATTTCAACCAACACCGGGGATGTACTTGAGAATGTAGATGTTCCTGTTACTGTCAAAACACTGTATTCTGGTAAACAATCCAAATTCATTTCAACCACCTGAGGCCCAGGGGAAGAGTGATACAGTCTCTGTCAAGCCCACACTTGGTGTTATGTTTTTCAGTATTTCAGGAAGAGGCACAGTGCTTACTGTTATGCAGAAGAGAAAAAGTACATTTATTTTCATCATAAGGTGAACTTTACACCATTACTCAACTTTGCAAAGTAGCAAAAACCTACAGTACACGTCTTTTCCCTGAGCTGCTATCCCAACTGCTGATGATAGATAATAACATTGTGATTTGTTTGGATTAAAACCAGTTGAAAAAAAAAAGGCACAAAAGAATTGTCTGCATCATCTGCCATACAGATGAGGCTAAGATTTTCCCACAAAAGCATACATAGGGTCTGAATAATTCGAGGATGGAGTTGAGACAGATAATGGGAAAAAAGATTAACAATGTGTATTCCAGAGGCTTCCAGCTGGACATGAAATGAAAATAATGACTGTTAGGATGTCAATCTACTCTTTGATAAATCTCATAATTATTATCAGACCATATCTGATAACAGCTGGCTATAAGAGAGGAATCAAGCTACTTCTAGCAGCTTACTTTGTCCATTGTCTTCTTCACCTCAGGCTGATGGAAAAGTTTAATGATATTTAATTTGACCTTTCTTTTTCACTGATCTTTTCTTTTATGGGTATACTTGATGCAAGGAGGGGACTGTATGTTGAATTTTAAAACTGATATGGTCAGTTTCAAAGCCTTGATCATCAGATATGTACAACTAGAGAATAGAATGGCTGTTTATTTCAGTCCAAAAATGCAAAGTACTAATAGGAAAAAAAATGTTAATTTCTTTTTGCTAATCCTGTTTTACTGGAATATCTTCTTCCACTGAGAGAGCTAAACTGGGCATCACTGTTAAGTGAAGGAGTGGCAAAATGAAGTCCTTTTGCATGTTTTCCTGTTTCAAGTAAGCTGTGTTAGCCAAACTGGTGATAACACAATAGCACACTGCTTGTCCCAGCTAGATTCAGGCAGAGCGTTTGTGCAAATGGAAGGGAATCTCAGTTTTAACTTCAGCTTCATGTAGCTTTTACTATTGTTCAGACTTTATGTAAAAATATCAATCAAGGTGAACATTTGACTTTTTAAAACCATTTATGTACTCCTAGTCTCCAGGTCCCCTTGATTTTCAATTCACACATTCTCTATTGAAAAATATCTCCCTCAGCTACTTTGGAATTTAGACAATCATAATCCCCTGAACGTACAAACTCCCAAGTTCTTCGGTACTCATGAAATTTTACTTACCCTCAAATCTATAGCTGTTCTGATAAAGTACAAACATCTCTGCTTTCCACTTGACACAACTGAAATAGTTAAGATCCCTGATCAAGAAACTGTTCTCACACTTATGAGATGATTTGCTAAACTAAACAGAAAGTTCTGGTAAAAATATTTTAGCCTAAAAATCTTCATTTCTAACATTGCTACTGGATATGTTTTTGCAAAATCACACTTGATTTAATAAACACAAACATAGCAGAAGTTTGTTTGCCAGTCATTCATCCAAATAGACATACCTTTTTGAGCATTAAAACAAAGGCAATTACACAGAACTGAAAGTAATTACAATGTAATTTACTATTCAATAGACCTTTTTCTTTTTTAATCACAGATGGTTTAATATGAGTAAGCTGAGCCTTTGCTTGGCGGTTTCATTCACATAATCTCTACCTTATTCTTTTTATCCTTCTGCTGTGAGTAGATGGAAAACAGGAATCTCGAATAACTATCCTCTGCTTTTCACTTAGTCTCAATCCATGTGGACTTCTCTAATTATTTGATTGTCTTGTTCAATACTTCACTTCCTCATCTATCTGTCTTATATCAATCTTATAAAATTGGGTTCTGAAACTACTTTTGGATCTATCATAGTGTCAGAGAAAATTCCTATTTTGGACAGACTGGTATAAACACCTGTATCTTAAAATCCATGGGTGAGATCTTCTGGAGTAAAGTGGGAATACGAACAATTTAGGTGAAACAGTGTTCACACACAGAAAATCAGACAGAATATCTGCTGTAGGACTGAAGATTGTTCACTCACAAAGTCATCTAGTGATTATTTTTCTTTCTGAGCTCTTCCTTGTTCAATAGGTATACATGTTTTGCTTCTGTGAGTTCTCCAGGTGTAGGCTCAGAAAGAAGGTACTGAAATGTAGCAAGCTATTCCAGGTTGCTCACAATCCAGGCTAAACTGGGGTCTATTGTACCGAAGACTGAGACAAAAGAGCACATTTTCTTCCTGTTGAGACCTTGGAATTAATTCTGTTGTGATACCTGAGTAAAGTTTTAGTAAAGGTTGAAATGGGCCAACAGACTGTAGAGGTCTATTGAAGTTTTGGAGGTGTGTTTATGCCAGCAGAGGTCTTTTTCCTTCTTTCTCTTCATCTCCTTCAGATTCAGGTCCCTTAGCACCCTTCCCATCTTTCAGGGCATGGGATCCTGGTTGGTCTCTTTTCCCTTCCCCTCTTCACCCCTCGCAACTACGTACCTGTGTGACTCTGCAAGCCTCCTCTCCAACAACCTTCACTCCCTTACAGTTAATTGCTCTCCACCTCTTCCAGCATGAAATTCCACTCTGCCTACCACTTTGTCTCCATCCTCCAGCACTCTATGACCATAGACGTGCAGAGACAGGACATTGTTGCTCCAGCAAAACCAACCTCTGGCTCGGAAGATGTGGGAAGTGAAAAAGAAACTGGTTTGCCCATGTCTAGAAATTACACTGATAATGTATTGTTTTGGTGTCTGTGCTTATTACATCACAAAATGCTCAGTCTTATCCTGTTCAAAGTCTTTCTGGGCTCTAAATTTCATTGCATTTGGTGTTCCACACTTAAACAGTAGTCACCTCTGGGAAAATCTGTGTATATACAGAGAAGAGGATATTCTGACAAAGATATTCACTGGGTGAATGGTCTGCAGCAAAATGTGAAAAATGTTATTCACTGAGTTCAGAAAAAAATACGACAAGTGATGTAACTACAGAATGTTTCTTTTTTGACTTGAGAGATGTTAGAGGCTCAGGTAAGATTTGCCCAAATGCTTCATAGTTTTGGATTTAAAGTAACAACCTTACAGTTCTGGATAAACAGTAAAAATCATGCTTTCTGAGACACGTACTGTTACTAAAAAGAATAGCTAAACATTTAAAAATAGTATATTAAAAAGATGGTTATTCCAAGACATATTTAATATCTATATATTTTACGTATTCATATGTACAGAATAGTGACATAGAATCAAAAGCCAACAGAATTCAACTAAATTTTTAGTGTAAACTAACACAAAAGGTGATTGAAGTTTTCTAAAATTTGAAAATGTTCTGAAAGTGTAATTGGAATGCCAATGTAGAAGAAAAGTAAAAGATTAATTTTCGGAAAAAGTGACAAAAAATATTTGCTATTTTCAACAACTCAGCCACTCTGCAACTATATTTGTCTATTTAAAATTCCATTTAAAATACAAAAATCATTTAAACTTCAGACTTCTGTGGTATTTTATTGTGACATCCTTACATCGTAACAAAACCCCCAGCAAACATGCAGAATTGCTGTTTCTACCTTTAAAACAAGAAAGAAAAATATTTTCACATTGCCAAATTATTCAGTTATAATAGTCATAATTAAGCATTATTGACATTTAGTAAATATACTTACATCAACATTGCCATCCAGATAACCAAATTCTACCATTAAATATGATTAAACTAGTATTAAATTCCTCCTTAGAATGAAACCCCATAGAACTGACAATTAAACAAAACATCAATTTAGTTAGATCAAACTATTAAATGAGGAAGCCAATAAAGTAATAATAATAATAATAAATCCAACTATTGAAAAGTTACCACTGTAAATAAAACTGTATTTTGCACTGTGTTTCATGTTCACCATTATTCATCCAGGGATTCAATACTTTTGGGGGAAGTCTTAACTGGGATATAGAAGAAGGTGATTTATTAGAGGAGAATTAAAATTTCCAGATTGAATGAAAATTCCAAGAAATAAGATTCACTTGAAGCATAGACAAGAAAAACATGCAAACATATTGTCTGCAAAGACCACAGAATTTCAAGCCAGCCTGTAAAACTGAAATAAGAATAATTTCAAATGAATGCTGGAAAAACTGAATCAAGCAACTGGTTGTTGTCTGCATAATTCAAGTGTTATTAAATATCTTCTCAAATTTTTTGCTTTATTCTCTTCCTCTCACACACAAAGATCTGCATATTCACCCTAGTTACAGAAAAGAGATTTTTAAACATCTTTGACAAGAAAAAGGTCTTATAGGGAAAAAGAAGACATGAAATGACAAATGCCAGAATTTTCATGTAAGGACAGTTTTCCCTCTAAACCCTTGTGAATATAAATGTTAGAGCTGGAAGAAGAAATACAGATTCATTTGCTACTAAAATTTAACTCCAGACTATTGTTATCAATATTTCTGGAGGTAGAGAAGACTCAAAAATTAGAACAAAAGTAGAAAATGCCAGGTTAGAACCCAGTGAAATATAAACATGAGTATTTCCTACAGAACTAGAAGATGCTTTAACATGCTTAACAAGGAATTAAGGAAGATCACTTAAACAGGGATCCCTTATTTAGTGTATCGAAACAGAGAGCTGTATCCTTGTTTGTCTTTAAAGCTTGGGGATTCAATACTTTTGTGCAGTTGTGAATTGTTGAATAATGTGAATTATTGCAGTTGTGCTCTCCACTCCAAATGTGCAGTTGAAGATCCTTTTTTCCAGGAATATAACTGACAGTGAATGTGGTCAAGACAGCATGACATAAGGAAGCTTTGAGTCAGTTTTTTATTAATAGGAAGAAAAGTTTCTTAGTAAAGAATGTTAACTATTTTGCTGGTGTCTAGTGGCAATCAGAGATGTTTGGCCTTTCAGAACAGATATCATTTTGAGAGGAAGTAAAATTTCTTGAGTACCTCAGAGCTTGAGAGTTTGTATATTCAGGCTGTTATGATCTCATGAATTCTGAGGTAGCTGATACAGAAATTTTTAAAGGTTCTTTGGTGTTAAAATGCACAGAAGGTGTTCAGTAGGACTTACGAAGTAGAAAAGTAATTAAAGATCCTAAAGCTCACACTAACAATTTTGATAGGCATCCACCTGCACAGGTATTTAAGTGTCTCAGTTTCTCAAAAATTATGTGCACATTACTAGAATATTTCAGTCATTATATGCATACAGCCCTGGAATAACAGACCAACTGATCACACCAAAATGAGAATAAACTAAACTTTAGAACCTTCTTTTTCCCAGTCAGCCTGTGTCATGACAGGGACACATTTGTATAAGGCAAGTTCAGTAGAGTGTGCTATAGGCATCCTGAGAAATGGATGCAGTTATTGACCCCTGAAGGCTATTCAGGAAACTTGGATAAGCATTGGAAATTTCTGGATCCATCTCCACTCCTATAAATACAGTTTAAGGGTCATTTGCTAATAATTAATCAGGTCTTGTTGCCTAGTAAATAGTCACTTACTGGTCTTCCCCAATGCTATTTGACTCCAAAGCCATACTGCAAGAGAATGGGCACTCCTTCAGAAGCAGATGACACAGGCTGGAAAGCTTCAAACCTGATTTAAAACAGATGAACAAAAGATCATGAAATGGGTATTGCCACATTTGCATGAGTGACAGACTTTCTGATTAACTAACGTCATAATTTGCTTTTTTTTCACAAATATATCTGCACCTGAGGTGATGCACCCTATCTTTTCCTCTATCTCTATTTTGAACCTTGTTGTTGAGCTCTGTTCTAACAGGAACGCCCTGCCCTGCATGCTGGCTGTGGTGGTGTGAGCAAACCATTTCCTGTTTGGATTAAAGATGATTATTTTCAGCTGATGTAAGCAGTGCGAAGGGAAACATCCAGCAGCAAGTCTAGCACGGCTCCTTGCGGTATGGCTGCAATGGGCTGCTCTCTTTGCTTGCCAATGCACACCAGGTTGTCTTGAAACACGAGGAACCATGCGTGCCTTGGCTCCCAGCGCAGCTAGGGAAGGTGGGACTGATGGCAGAGCAGATGACAATAGTTCATTCCAGTGTCCCACCTTCCATAAGATAACTGCACAATACAGTCATAAACCTGTAACCTCTTGTGTGTTTGTGTGTACCTCAGTCTGGTCATGCAGCTGATCTGCTGGAAAACTACTTAACTGTCCACTTTTTGCATGGAGATTTTACTTGGACAGCATAGATTTGCTTTGCCTGTTTAACATTCAAAAGAGCAGAAAATTGAGCTTAAAAAACCCAAACAGCCCTCCCCCCAACAAAAAACCCCCACCCCAAACCCAATGAAAAGGAGAGGGAGAAATAATTGTCTTTGCACATTCCTGAGTTACTGCACGCTTACTATCTCACCTATCTATTCACTCAGCCTCTGAGCCTGATGCATTTTCTTCTGAACACAGACACCTATTCCAGCACTCCAGAATGACAGCTCTTGGGCCTGATGTAGCACAAGATAAATCAGGCTAGTTTTGCTGAAACTCAAATGCTTGAACAGAAGGGATGTCTGAGATTACAGGCAGAAGTTGCTCTTCTATCTCTGCAACAATGTCTGAGAAACCAGACATAGGTGCAATGACAAGTATTTGTTAAATGAAATTGTGGCTTTTGAGGTTTCACAATGGGGACAGAATTCCACCAGAAAACAGACTGAACACCCAAGATATTCTCCCCTAAACTTGATTCCATTTTCATTGTCCACTCCACCAGGCTAAGGGCACTTCTGTGAAGCTAAGGATAGTCCATCTAGTTTTATTTAAAAAACCACATGAATAATTTTTAAGGTTTTCTAGCTTGGAGTGGATCAGTCACTGCCTAGTTTGTGCTAGAGCTGACTTCCTGTGCAACCACATTCATGTACCTTACACAGCATATTTGTAGTTTCTCACATCTCTTAAAATAAGAAGTTTCTACAAAACCTGTTGTAATTAAACAGTGGACAACACACTGTCAGGTAGAGACCCAGGTACATGAAAAACATGCAAAAAAAGAAACCATGTTTCTTGAAGCATGACAGTAAGGGGGATGATTTGGGTGCTTTTCCCTTCTTTTTTCCCATCTGTTCTCAATTATAAGAAACTCCTCCCACAAGTTTAAAGGAAAAAAGTACACCCTGCAAAGCCTCTCATCTCTGTACAATATGTGACATCTGTATGTAACAGATGGGCTTTCAGGTCTCTTCATCACTAGCTTTATTTCCCAGGATCTATGACTGCAGCACCTAAGAACCTATTCTCAATGTAAAAGCAAACTCAAAATAAAGGGGCCTCACACTTGTTGTCCCTGTCCCTGAGCTCACATCAGGTGGACAGTACAATGCCATCCACCATCAAAGTCTTTATTTACAACCAGGCAATACCTGTGATTAGGGAGAGAAAATTAATTTTCTTTTCATCTGCTGGGACGAAATTGTTAGTGAAGGCTGATTTTTTCTTCTCTGAATTTTTTTCTTTCTACCAGCAAGGTCTGGATAAATGTTTTTGTAGCCAATGTAGTTGGGCCATACTTAGGGTCTGCTGCCTCAAAGTGAAAAGGTAGCATTATTCATTTCACACTGGGGCTTGTGCAGATGAGAAGAAGATCCAACACCCTCACTTGTGACAACGATTATCCTGTTATGAGTCAGAGTGACAAATTCTGTGCATGCTCCACACATGGGGACACCATAGCTGCCTACCCTCCCACAGGTCTTGCCTCAATGTCGAGCCTGATAGAAAACAGCAATGACTCGACTGGACATAATTTCCAAAGTAGTGAGTGCCTATGAGCATCTTATGTAATACTTGCATAAACAAATTTTATCTGCCTTAAATGGGAATCATTCCATAATGCATGACTGTTCTGAACTTAGAAGCCAACAAGGCCTAAACTTTATTTTGACCTAAAAATGCAAGCCAACAAACATTTTGGTCATCTCTTTGTCAGTTTCTTTAAATGACCTAAAATATCTGGTGGCTGTGATTCCCCTTTTCTCCTTCATCTCATCTCTTCCACCTTCCTGCATTCTGGTTATTTCTTTTCCTGTGCCTACCTTGGTCCCTCCTCATTCCATGGCTCCTCGACTTTTAGCTGCTGCCCACACTTGGCTCTCTGCATTTACCATGCAAGAGCTTTTCCTGCAAGTGTGTCTATCCCAGCAGTGCATTTTCCCGAATTCTCACTGCCTTTTTCTCCACAGCAGCTAACATTCACCCATCCCTGAGTGACCAACAGATATGCTGCTGCTGAGAGACACCTGCAGATGTGTTGATTCTACTGCTTTTTGTTGTCACACAGTCCCACAACACTGAAAACCACTCAGTGGAAGGAGGGAAAGCTCAGGACTGTCCTACGAGCAGCTATGAATCATATCTGTGCAAGCAGACATTTTATGCAGTAAGACGTGAAGAAAAATTAAAATGAGGATGGGAAGGGACCTTTTTTGTGCAACTTCTGAAAAACAAGTATTTGTCTAAATGTTATGTTTGTCTTGCTTGTTTGTTTTTTTTTTTTTAACTTGCAAGCCACAGAACCTGGCGGAGACTTAAAGTAGGGAGAGGAGGAAAGAATGATGAACAGTGGCTGTGTAGCAGCCGATCAGAGAATGGGCCATTCAAAGCATTTTAAAATGACATGGACGCAACCATTTAGCTCACAAGCCTACACAGTAAATACATAGATGCTAACCTCAAACCTAGCCAAAGGGCCTCTTTGCAGATCCTGCACTGATTTGTAGTTTCAGGCAGTGCTGTAGAATTCCCACCTGTAATACACATCTCTAATTCCTATTAGAGGAAAAACACCGTGAATGCTGGTTCCATTAACTCTTATTTCTTGTGGTTCCTGTATGCCATTCTACCTAACACTGATGGAACTATCAACATATGGCTTCTTCCCACTCTTGAATGAAAGCTAACATCTTTTCTACAACAAAAGTAAAAAGAAAATGTTTTTGTCATGTGCAGTAGATGTGACCTGAAGTTTTATCTGAGATGTAGTATTCATCCGAAAAACACTGTCTAGCTAGAAAAAAAATTCAGGCCTCAGTTGTCATCAATAAGATCATATCATAAGATCTGTTATCTTCACTTCAATTCACTTGTCTTCTCCTCACTCTACTTCTCATTTTACTTTTGAGTATTTTTAACTATGTTGTAACTGTCAAATCCATGCTATAAATGAAATTTATATTATAAAACTTTCATTTTCACCTATCCAAAACAAAATAATTTTCTTTTATTTCACTCCAAATCCAATATTTTATTCAAAGTCTGAAATTTTGTAATTTCCCATTTAATTCAGAAGCTAGAGTGTCCTTAAAATGATATGATATCTGAGAAAAATTATAACATGTACAGCATCATTCTTCTTACCTGGACATCACATCATAGCATGATGATACAGACTGTGAATACCAGGTTTTCTTTGAGATAAATGTTCCTTGTCCATGGAGTCACTGACTCATGACAGAATAAGTAAATTCTAAGTCACTGAGCTCTGGCTGGTTTCATGATCAAAGAAATTCTATCGTACAGCAATTGAAGCCTTATAACTTTACTCTGTCAGTGAGCAGGGAAAAAAACCTGGTGAGAGTTATGGAGCAGATCAGTGGCTGAGGTAATGGTTGTACAGAGGTATCATTGTTATTATGCATTTCACCACCTGCTGATTGTCCTCCTGCTTCTGGGCATTTATAGGAAAAGAAACTGGCCATTTCATATAAGACACCATAATAATGGTGGGCACTCAGTTTCCCTAATGGAATTTCTGTTTATGAGACCCTATTTCAGTAAATCTAGTGATTTTATCTCAAATAGTATAATGAGCTTATTCATTTCTCCTGTGAAATATGTGAATTTAGAGAATATTTTATGTTTTGTTTGTAACCTTAGACCATCATGTTGACAATGCTACCAGTCCTACAGATCTCAATTTTTCATGCTGAAGACTCTTTTCAGTTATTGTCCTTTAAGGTCAGTCTTAAAACTCTTCAGTTTAGTCACAGAAAAAGTAAAGCATTAATCAGAATTTTCAGTATTTTCCAAGCAGTGAATGCAACTGGGGTCCAGGCAAATCAGAGGTAATGTGTTTGCCTACTCTTACTCTATACTCATATTAGTGTCTTACTGGATTTCATGTTTATTTGAGAATTCGTGTTGGTAATCGTTTATTGAGGATTCAGCTTCTTTTGTTTTGGTCTTCTGTTTGCACTTTAAACCTGAACATGCCTGTGAAAAGCACAGTGCACACTGCTCTCCCTGAGTTTTTCAGGCAGATGTGCAAGTGGTATTATTTATGCTTTAACTTTACACCTATATACCACATTTGAAGTGAGATAGTGTGGCAAGAGTACAAGATTACGAATGGCTTTCATAGCTCACTCTTTCCCAGAGGGTTTGCTTGCACCTGTGTTTTACCACGAAAAGGACGTTAAACTTTCTGATATGTGACCAAGTTGCAAATGAAAGATCTTTGAGATAAAAAGTGATATGATTGACTTAAAAGGTCAAAATCTAATATTTTAGTCTGTCAGTTTATGGTGTGATAATTTCACAGAAACATCAAAGATACTGTGTGACCTCCCAGAACATATTTCTCACCTTGAGTAACTTGTGGCTCTCCTCAGATTTCATGGTCCATCAGCACACACTTCAGCTGCGTTCCTTTAATAACGGCAGAGCGTGTTGACAGAGCATTTATCTTCCTTGATACTTGACTTGCTGGGGTGCAGCATTTACAGCCAGTATTATGGAATGGTGTGCTACTCTGCCCATTGCCCTCAGGAAAGAGCCAGGAGAGCCTTAAAACAACACAGGATTCATTTTGAAACTTTTCCAGCAGATCAGTCAGTTGAGGAATTGCTATAAATTTGTGTAAAACAGCATGCAGAATTTACCTCTCAAACTTCAGGGGCCTGTTTTGAGACTTAAACCCAGCACGCTTTATTTCCAAGAGGAGCTATGCAGCACCTCATTTCATAGCTGTAAGTGGCTCCGTGTCATTCACATCTCATCCAAACAACTTGCCTTCATATACAAAAATATATACTTTGGGAATGAGATCCAAAAAACCTGGTATGAAGTGCTGGGACCTTCCTCGTGTAACCTAGGAAATGAAGTGAGTCCTCAATCAACCATGCTGCATTATGGTCCTCATATGACGGTTTTTTAAGTAGGCAGAAATCGACTGGGATGAGATGATTCTGTTGATTACTGAGTCTCCAGTAATTTAACAGAACAGAAATGTGTCTGCAAGTAACTAGGTGATCCTATGTTGCTCTTCTGCAACCAGCCTTCTTTTCTCATCTTGTGGTTCTCAGTTTGTAAAACACTGTCTCCAAAACATGGGCACACATCTTCAAACATATACTTAGAGCATTACTAGGAGTAGCCTGAGAAAGAGGATTTCAGTATTTGGGATGTATAGTCAGGAAGGGTGCATCAGAAGAGTATTCCTGGAGTTAGACAGGAAGGACTGCACATAAAGCCAAGTGTGTGGCAGGTAATATAGGAACATATACTATGAAATCCAGAGCTCCTGGGAAGGAGTGAGAGGACCAGGGAAAGAAGATAGCACAAAGTTTTCCTTAGCCTCTTCACCAGTTCCTTGTACCACACACACACCGACACACATCCTCCCCGGCTATTCTCATCCGCATATTCCTGTGGTCGTACTGGTACCTCTAGTACAGTTCTGCTACTCCTCATTCGCTCTCATCCCCACCAACTTAATTTATTTTAAAAAATATTAGAACACTAACAACAATAATGATGATGGATTTGCTCTCTGGTACTTTGTAAGGGTCCTGATCCTGTAGCAATCTGCTCTTGGGGAGATTTTTCAGTTTCTGGTCTAGGGAGGAAAAAAATTCAGTTTGAGATTTTGCATCTATGTAATGCAATAATGGAAATCCGTCCAGTGATTATTCCAAGCTGTTATACAACTTGGTTCTGGTATGTCAGGGAGCAGAAGAGGGGTCCCACACAGAAAGAACAGAAGCATTTAAGCATATGCAGTCACTATTTTTTATAGGATTTTTACAATGCTTGTACACAATGGGCAGAAATTTCTCCTAAATAGTCATTCTAGTCTATTGGGTAATTAATATGCATATTGAAAAATTCTAAATATATATTTAATCAACTAGCTACATAAAATGCCTGAAGCCCTGAATACATATGAACCCAATAGACCAGAACAGCGGAAAAAAAGCTTGCTCCAGGCTCTGGGGGTGCATTCCGTGGAGTTTGGTTTTAAAATAGTCTAGAATGGACTTGAAGAAGCTGGAACACCTCTAAAGAAGGGTCCTTTCTTCTCATGTCACAGATGTAATCTGAATTAAGGTAGCAGAAGGAAATGTGAAGGTTTGCCTGTAAGGGCACCATAATAATTAAGATAGCAGCCCAGGACTTGAATCCCTTAGGTGCCCTTCCAGGAAAGTGCAGCTGTGAGCCTTACAAAGCCTGTTATCTGCAATTGTGCCTCAGTTTCCCTTTTTGTAAAATGGAACAAACTACACTTAGACTCTTCACATCCTTGTGGGGTGTGTTAAAGAGAAATATCCAAAGATACAACAGGGAAAGATAGGTTCTCAGGTCTCCCTGAAAACCAGAAAGAGGAGTCATTCTAAGTGCCCTTTACACCCTTGAAAATCTCACCTTTATTTTATTGATGGCTATAATGCATTTTGAGACCTTTGGAGAAAGGTGTTATAGAGGTGCAAAGCTGCTGGGGAAGATGGAGTGAAAATAGACTAAAAGGTCAACTTCAGAAGCAAAGAAATATAATATGAGGATAACCTATGGCAAATACCCTGAGGGCTACACCTGGGAATGTGGGAGTACGAAGTCAAATCATGCCTTTAGATAATTCTGAGTTAAAGATGGTATTATGCAAACATAACAGCAGAGGAAGGTGACCTATGGCATCTCAGAGGACCAGAAACTGGTCATTCATTCTTCAGTTAACCATCCATATTTAAAAGGCTTCTCTGACCACTCTAATATGGATCATCTCAATGAACAGCTTCTCAGTGGTCATCTTTTCTTTTCTGGAAAAGGACACATTCCTACCCAATAGCCCCTACTGAGGGAAGAACGAAGACTTCTACAGTTTCAGCTATATGCTTACTTGCTCAGTAGTCTCAGATTTTATTTCATGGCCAAAAATCCATCATCATTTCCCCAAACAATTCAGCTTATAAACATCACCTCTTAAATCTGCTCTTATGCATGCTGCAGTAAAGCTGTAGTAACACACTGCATTCTGTGGGAAATGTTTGGGACCTGAAGAGGCCTAAATTTACATTAGTGCATTTATCTTTCTGTCACTCAACTTTGTTACCTACTTTCCATCACTCTGCAGTTGAATAAGCTCAAAAAGTAGGTCTGAAAGCAGACTCTAAATTTTGGTTTGAAATAAAGAGTCTTATCCACAAGGAACAAAATAACATAATGGCACTTGAACAGTGTTGTAAAAAATGTTAGTAATAATTCCAGGTGTATTTAGGTATTAAGCTGAAATCAGCAAACCACATTATATGTATGACTTTTAAAAGTTAAGCTTCATTGGAAAATAAAAATTGGGAAACACAAATTAATTTTTATTAGTTAAGAGAGTTCTTAAGTGAACAGTACTAGATATAAAGCAAAAAAAAACCCCCAAAATACCTTACTGATACTCAGATAAAAAGAATTATTAGGTTGCTGAAAATAAGAACTTAGTTTAGAGCAATTTCCCTTTTATTACCAAGATGAGCTATGATAATTAAGGTTTTGTAAACTATGATTTACAGCCTTCTGGATATATTCTCACCACATCCAAAAGAAAGATCCTTGTCTCACAGAAGGAACAGTCTAAATAACTGAAGAGGTCTAGAGGAGTTCATTGTACAGCCATAATGGTCAGGATAATTAATATACTTGTTGAATTTTAAGTTTAAATAACACAGCTGGTTTTTAAATCTATTTTCATATAGGATGATTGCCACATAAGCAATTACCAGCTAGTACTTGCGCGTAGCAAAAAGAAATGGGTTCTCACATGGATTTGAATACGCACAGTTGAAATGATGTCACAGATTGAGTCAAGAAAAGGATCTCATTCATTGGTGAAATCTGTAAGTGGAGCAGAAAAATAGGGTGAAGAATTTGATCTTCCCAGGGCAACATTTGTAATGGCACATCAGGGTTCTTTCACAGCAAGTTTATGGAAGACTCGTGTGTTTATGGAGGGATTTGTGGGAGGTAATCAGGAGTCAACAGATCACAGCAGTCTACTTGTTGTCTGGGAAATTCTAGAAAGAACCAGTTCAGAGTTATGTAACTGAAAATGAGTTCAAAGTTGGAAACAAGGTGCTTGATGATTTTCCTTTGTAATTGTGCAGAAACACGTGTGTATATAAAGCATCAGTATAAAAATAGCCTTAAAAAGGCTAGTTGAAAAAAGAGAGGAGCTTTGTTAGGTGAAGCCTCATAGACAAGGACATGATATTTACATTTAAAGTGGTGTTGAGGAGAAAAGAGAATTTGGTTTAAAGGATGGAGTTGACCTAGGTAGACCTCTAGGTGAGAGAGACAGTGTAAGCATGGTATTAACTCACATGTCAGAAGCTGGTACAAGGGGCTTCCACTGAAGGAATATTGGCTCACTGGGTAGAGAAAATTCCTGAGTTTGGCACAGGACCTAGAATAGTCTATTACAGATAGATTCTGTACAGACAGGCTTCAATTGTCAGGGGCATCACAGTCTACATACCTCAGTTTCCCTAGGCCTAGGACAAAATAAGTAATGCATACAATCAGAGACACTTTCTCTTCATAATGTTTGCTCAGCTGTAATAGAATGTGAAAGTTGGTAGAAGTGATGTTGCATGACTATGAAATCATATTCATTCAGCAAATTTGTTCAGTGCAGTTACAACTGCTAGTGCAGCTATATAATTCGGGAAATACTTTTATTTTGTTTCCTCTTGAATCAAGAGTGCTGATATTTATTAAAAAAATCAGTTAATGAGAGATATAGATAATTTGAGGGTTTATAAAAAAATTATTGAGGGAAAATGAAAACATATTCTTATTGAATTCAGGTGGCCATATCAATTCAGATTCAAATAATTATCAGTCAGTGGAAAAAAAACCCCAATAACAATACAAGATCAACCAAACAAAAGAAACAAACTTTCAAAAACCAAGCCAAAACCAAAACCCAACCCCGACATTAAATTTAAATCATTAAACGAAGTCCAGGAAATGGAATTTTAGGATTCTTTCATCTTCAGCTGACATTGGTGAACTAGGTGGAGAAGTTAAATGGATATCCCTAGAAAGTTTGGACAAATATTCAAGAGCTGAAATTCTTCTGTGGAGCAAATGGTCTCAGGGGCTCCTTGTGTATTCATTCATTGAGAATGTTATCCAGTTCTCTTGACTAGACACACAGACACTGTGGGGGAGAGTAAAGTGCTGGGGCAGAAAAGGGATAGAGCAAACAACCACTGACTTAACCTTGGCCTCATAAGCCTGTCAGATTCTCCCCTATGCTGGTTTGTTTATATTCCTGGAGTTTTAAAGCGGTCAAATGTTTTCATCTGCATGGAGGAAAAAGAAATTCACTCTGAACAAAACCTAGATAGCTGCAGTAAGTCCTGAGTATATTTCTGTGGCCACACTAAAAATGACTCCCTGAAAATGGGGGGTTGTAATGGGAGTGCTGACACAATCTGATTCCTAGCTATCACTTTGCAAGCTGTGCTGTTATAATAAGAAGAAAAGGTTGTGTCTTCAGTGGAAAACTGATGGAAGTTAGTAATGCTGGGTGAAATTATGCAGCTCATTTAAAGGAGGAGAAAATGTAACAAAGTAAATGAATCATATAAAAAAAAAAAGGGAAAAAAAAAAGACAGCTAGGCCAGAAATGAAAGACATATAAAATATAGGGAGGGAGAATTTTTTCCTCCATTCAGCATACCCTGAGAACCTGATTGTCATCCAATTAGAGGCTGAGGGAAGGTCTGATTAATCTATCACAAGCAAAAGGGCCTGGCTCCAGTCACTAATCGGGGAGGTGTGAAAAGTGTGTGTGGGTCCCTTGAGGTTACTTCAGCTTCTGTGTTTGCATGATCAGGTGTTCCCACAGTCAGTTCCAGGACAACTGTCTTTTCTCATTTATTAGAGCTAATTGTAAATACAACCATACAAGCCAAGGACTTTGGATCCTGCTTGCTGAATATGAGCTTGCCCTGCAGTAAAAGCACAGGCTCTTCTGAATCCCTACCTCTTTCCTTTCCAAAATTAGGCATCGGTATAAGGGCAGCCAGCCCCATATGTTATGCAGTTGATTGCTTTTAAACAGGACCCCTGAGCCAGTTTGAATAGCCTGGGTGATAAGTGTCTGCACAGCAGGCTATAAGGGAAAAAGGAAAATTTTTCCCTTGAGCAGTGGATTGACTGCAAAGACACTCGGAAAAGGCTACTGCAACACGAGGCCTGCACCAGCAGTTTGAGGGCTCAGCATAGCAATGGCAGATCCAGACAGCCTGTCTTCATCTGCTTCTCACCCTCCACCCCCATCCATGGGGATGGGAGCTGTGGCAGCACAGACTCAGCAGGATCCAGCCATGTCTGCCTCAACCCTCTAGGGGCAAATTTTTAGATCTGGCTGCCTGAGGTACCTGCCTAGGGTGGCAAGACTTGTTATTGCAGCATTTCTCCAGAAGGGTTTGATTTGGTTCTCTATGCATTGTCATCAAGCATGGCTTGACACACCCTAAGGCATCCACATACGGCTGTCAGATGCGATGCCGCACCTACAGCAGACCTGTGTCTTTCTGAAGTGGCAGCTGAGGCTGGGCAGGAATGTTTTAGGGCATCTCAGATGACACTAAGTGCCTTTGCAATGCTCAGTGCCTCTAGAAATGAGCCCTAAGCATCTATCTTTGTTCCTATGAGAAAAGCAGTAAGAGAAGATAGCAAAGCACAGTCTGAATATGTAGGAGATATAATATAATTTGGTGGCTTGAAAGCCATCACACAACACTGATGGGTGTTGGGAGATAGAATTCAGAGCACCTGGAGAGCTGCTGCTCTATTAGGTGGTGTGATATTGGCATGCTGAATATATTTTAAAATTACTGTCTGATCATTTTGTATCTGCAACTTCCAATTTTACTCTCCTGTGGCTACAGAGATGGTAAATAAATCCACATGGAATGCAGTGGATACTCTTGGAAACCTTCCAGTTTAGATCGCATCCGTCTTATGGACCTATACCTCAGCATGTTTTCAAGGCTCTTCCGGGAGGATGAAATCCTCTGAACCCTGTTGTAGGCCTTCTATTTATACCAGGTATTGCTATACCAAAGTCTAGCCACCTGCCATTGGGATAGGCCGGAATGGACACTGTTATCACCAGTCACCATTATCACTAGGAGTAAATAGCTTACCTTCTGACATTTGAGATGGGTTGCCTTTATTCTTCTGTTATTGTTTCTTTGTTTTATATAATCATACCATTTTCTTTCCAGCCTAGGATGATCACATAACTCTTAAATAAAGCCCAGCTGGATTTTCTCCCACTCTCTCTCTCTGAAATATATGTATGGAAATACATGAAGTACCAAGACTGTTTTATATAGGCTTATATTCAGATATGCATACATATATATGTGCATTTTTATACTCTCATATAAATACATATACATACATCTACCTATCCATATTTTTATATATGTATATAAATACAAACATACAGATATACAAGAAATCTACATTGTAGTACATACAGCTTTGGCAGATAGTTGTATCATCTCATTATCATTATTATTTCATAATCGTGGTTTTACTATTCTCAGTAGATCTATCATTCAGAATTAAAAAAAAAAATCAAAATTGAAAAATATTTTAGAATGTATGAAGCAAAAAAGATGGTATATGTTCAGTGAGTGCCACATTGCAGACTGCAGAATGAATTAATATGTGAGGCAAGTGGTTTCCATTTTAAGCATATCTGATCACCGGATTCTGTGTTTCTATTCTGTGATTCTGTGATTGCCTGCATATAAGTTAAAATCGAATGGATATTTCCTCAGATATTTCTGGCAACACTATTTGGCCGTAGATTTTAAAAAAATAAAACAAACTTGATGTTACAAAAATGTGTGTGATTTCCACTTATAATGAAAATGTTGTAAATAACTATATCAGAAGCATTCAATACTGAGGGAGAAATCTCAGGACTTACTGCTTCAAAACCACAGACTTCTAGCATGTAAACTAAAGAAGAATCTCCATGAACATGTAGTAGCATTTATAAAAGTAGAAACATACTTCAAGAGGTGTAATTACGTGAGACATTTTATCTTCTTGGGTGGCTGGCTTTTGAGATGATTTTTTTTACCATTTTATGAGGTATAGGCATAATTGGCCTAACTATACTGTTTTTCAATCTACAGCCCTGTAAAAAAGGATGCTAGTCTAATTCCTTAATTAGGCCCACACTGTGGACCAAAACTACGTGGCCATGCTAGGGCATGAGGAGCAGTGATCTCTCTGCCAGTTCCCTTATCTCTCCATCTCTAACCTGTAGGTATGGGAGGAGGGCTCTATACATTTCTCTTCATCCTAGAGTGTGACGATAAAGGTGGTCTAGCAATAAGGAAACACTGCTCCATTCCCCCCACAGTCAGGAAAACAATCTGCTATTGGCAAAGGTGTATACCTGGCTGGTGTTTTCTATTGGGGAAGAACAGTGCAATGCTTGGAATTAGCCTGGGGGTCTAGTTTGATTCACTACCTTCATGGGATCTGAGAAGTCAGTTAGACCCGGATACTTAGAGGAATTTGGAAATCTCATTTGTATTCAAATTGATAAGAATTAGCTTCCTAAAGAACAATATGAACATTCAGATCTTGACGGTATAGATTCAGTCTTATGCCTTAACTGACCACTCTGTCCATAATGAGGAAAAAAAATTTCCCATTCCTTCAGTTTGCTGTGAAAATAGATACAAGAAACAATACTTTGAGATGTTCCAGGCACACTGGCAGTATGAAACAATACTGAGTATGTTACTTCTAAAGATAGATGAGGCTGGGTTTTGAGGCACAAACTGTCCTTTTGGTTCATTAGCAGTCCATGGAAATCCATAAGAATATTTTTGTTCCTCTAATAAGACAAAAGACATTATGGTATGGATTAATCAGTAGACTACTAAATGTTTTCTTTACTGAACTGTGAACAATGAATTCATCATTGTTCCTGGCTGTTAAATGTGGTGTCTCTTTTCCAAAATGTCAGTGATCACAATGCAGTAGGGCTCCTGGGCCTGTTGACAATTTTACACTAACTTTGCATTATTTCCAAGCCTTTATCTCAAATTGGCATCATTTTATTGCATTGATAACTAGAAGCAGCAAATCAGAAATTAGAAAGAAAACTGACACTGATTGATGTCCAAGTCTTTCTCCTGATTCGCTGATTAAACTCATCAATCTATATGCAGAAGAGATGTCCAATGCAAATGGAACCAACCAGCCTTAACAAAGCTGTGTTGTCAGCATACTAACGGGAAAATGGGATTCTCATGGCAGATAGGGAAAAAAACTAAACCAGAGACTGTCTGCTACAAACAACAGTTATTTAAGAGATGGCAAATCACTATTTAAAACACGTTCTAAACATGACAGTAAATCTTGTTGGCTATACAAGATCAGATTGTGGTATATAGATTGCGCAGAAAAAAAAAATCAGGCTAGTTTGTGGGGCCCCTGGGCTGGGAGAAAAGAGCGCTCTTTCTGAACTCAGTAATCCCCCAGCTTGTTTGGAGAATGAACATTAGTGTCACTGTCTAAAGTATCCCAGTCCCCAGACACACTGTAGTTTTCTGAGATTGTCCCTTTCTCTTCTTCTTCTACTTCCACAGAGGTGCTACAGTCTGTTTCTTTTAAATGAGAGATCATCAAATTGGAGCTGCATCCTAATTTTTATTAAATGAAACATTTTTATAGAGATTCACTGTATTTACATTATTTCCATGCAAATCAAAATAATTTAGAGTACAAAGTAACTGAAGAAAATGGCTGCAAAGCAGAAGTGTTAATCTGGAAAAAAAATACAAGAGTTTTGCAAGCTCCTAGATAGATGGTGCAAGCACATAAGTGCATGGAATATACAGACTTTTGCATCTAGGAGTGGCTGAGTTGAAAGAAGATCAAAACAAGTAAATACACAAGAATTTTATAAAACTCTATTGAAAATCTTTGGCCAAGGTCAGGTCAGCCAGTTCCAAAGAGAATAAGTGAAAGAACTTCCACACAATTATTTGATTAGAGATGGTTGGACAAAGTTTTTTTCTTGAGGAATGATTTGATTTTTCTTGCTTTAATGGAAGAGAGAAAGATTTGCCAGAAATACATTAACTTTTTACATTTTTATTTTCTGTAGTTGCTGTTGCTAGTACCGTCACATTTTGTGTAATTTCTTGCTAACGATGTGACTTCTGAATCTCCTTGACCTAATTTTTCTTGTGGTCAATGAATTGTCAAGAATGAGATGAAGAACTTAGATTGGTGATGGAGTCTAGAAAAAAAGGAAAAGGAAAATAAAATGTGTTTAGGCTACTTCAGCACTTTCTTATTTAGAGTAACTATTTACAAAGTTATTGCGTTTGATAAATCAGTATTTCTAAAGCCACTGCTCAGAAGCTGTGTGCTACCTGAAAGGCTCTGTGATTTAATGCAGCCACAGGAACCTAAAAAGTCAAGTATGAGGTCACGACTGGTACACTTTAGGTTGACTGTGGCAGTGAAGGGTAGCCCTTCCTCAGGGTGGTGTTTGCTCTCTGCTCTCTGTGGTTGCCAGTGAACAGTGATTTCTATCAGCTGGAGACATGGCTACAAAACTCAGTACTCAACAATGTCCTTTTCCTTGATGTTTTCAAATGTTTCATTTCACATAAAAATACATTTTCTTCATTATTTCCCCTCTTAATGTACATTAACTATGTTCCTACAACTCATCAGATGTTTATTTCAATGAATATAAAGGAAAAAAAAGGTGCTATAAATCAGTCTTTTTCACCTTTAGGCTCTCGACTCCAAATAATTTCTTCAAATAACTGTAAAGACACAAAATATTTTAAGGGATCTTTGTCCTGCTTGACATAAAATTAACACCCCACATCAAGTTTATTCTTAAATAAATTCCCAAAGAAGAAAAATTCTAAAAATATATGGAAATTAATAGATCTCTCTCTGACCAGACTAAGATGCAATAGGCTTAACTGGGACAAAGAATAGTCCATAAAAATGTTATGAAATGCCTTCTAACAGAAAGCTTAGGGAAGTGTTCGAAAAAGATGGTGTGGGATCTCCATCATTAGAGGCCTTTAAGAGCAGGATTAGACAAGCAACTGTCAGGAATGACATAGGTAGAGTTGGTTTTGCCTTAGGGCAGAGGGATGGACTAACTGACCTCTTGAGGTCATTTTCAGCCTTGTGATTCTGTGAATGAAAACACACACCCCTCCTAACTGCAGTAGAATCAGTCATCACTCAACACCATTTCCTTTCAGTGTAATGCATTCAACCTTAACTTTGTCCTTTGTTTTGCTCTGCTAAGAAAGTATGCTTTCAGATGTACTGTGTTGATCTAATGCAATATTCATTAAGTGCTTTGTTAAGAACGAGGAAAAGATATGAAATTTCGAAGTTCATTAAGAAATTACAAATTTCTATATATTTTTAAGGCATGGTGGAGAAAAAAGCTACAATTAACAAGTAAAAATGAGGTAATAGGTCTTCTTGGTTATATTTACTTCCTTCGTAAATATGATGTCTATTCTTAGGTCTTGCAAGGTATCTTTATAGTGTCATGTGTGTATGTACATGTACGTGCATATGTGTTTACATATATATTTGTATGTGTATCAAGTTAAGATTATATTGCAAATAAGAAATGAGAGTAGGAAATGGAATTTGTAACCTAGCATTGTGTCATTTTGATATTGGCTTTTTTTTTTCATGTTAGAGGATAGTAGGAGGATCAGTAGAATTAAATAAAATCCTTAATATGTGAAGTCTTACAAGAAAAATACTCACTTTTCCAGGTTCTTGCTGATTCTCCAGTCAAGACATAGGCCTATTCCAAGTTGAGCTTTCTCTTACACTGTTATATCTTCTTCATAAACTTGTTCTAATAAATATTTGGTCAATTAGGATCTGAATTACACCACTAAAAATTTCTAGCAAGCTTTTCCTAGGCACACAGGTATTTATGAAGCTAGTACAATTTTCTATGTACAATCTAGAAAACTGAAAAGCAATTAAAAATGCCATCCAAGATTACTTATCAGGCAATAATCTGTCCATTATGTTCCAATTTAATATTGGAGTAACTATATGATTTTCCCATACTGATCTTTTACTTCCTTCTCTTATGAGTTTTACTGATCATTTGTTTCCTAGAGAATCTCCTCATCTTCTTCATCATATTCTCCATGACTTTCTGTCACTACTACCTATGCTTTCTCTCTTAGTGTACAAATATGCCTTTGTTTTCCTTACCTTAGAAAGTCCATTTAAGATCTTCTTGTTTTCCACTAATGCCCTAAGTGTTAATTTCGTTTTTTTTTTCTTTTCTTATCTCAAATTTTTAAAGAAATACAGCATGTGTCTGGGATTTTCCTGTTCTCATCCCTACATCTGCCTTCACTGGAAAATCTTCCTCTCAGCAAAGATGTTAAGGATTCTTAGTCAAAGATCAGATTTAAAAATCATGTTTGTCTCAGCATAATCAATCTCACACTTAAAATCTTGTCTTCCTCATCCTTTCTTGACTCTTTTTCTTACCTATTTTCCTGTTTCTTCTAATCCTCCCTTTCATCACTTTCCTGGTCCGTTATCTCAGTAACTTCCAGCTTATTATGGTAGTATCCTTATCCTTCTCTATGATATTCTTATTTTCCTCTAAATCACAGGTCTTGGTCTCTTCGTTCATTTAGACTGATGTAACTATCACCTTGGGTTTATTTTTCTTCATAGATCTAAAGGAAAGAAATTCTTTATTCCTTCTTCTTTTTGATCAAATTCATCACCATCTTGCATGTCACTCAGGCTTGTAACCTGGCTCAACTCTGACAGATTCTTAGTCCTTGCATCCAAATACTCTCTACATAATTTATCTGAGACACAACCTTTTTTAACCATCCACAATTAAAGCTACTTTCAGCTTTCACGATATCCTATCCCAATTTCTGCAAGTGGGATTCTACAATTTGCTAAAATGTTCATTTTTGTAGCCCAGAACTTAAACCCTGATACCCTTACCTGCAAACTTGTTCCTACTTATTTAGTATCCCTCATTTGCTTTTAGTGACATTTACTAATGTTTAGGAACATTACTTTTCAAATATTAATCATGTGAAGTGAAACAACTTGAGGAAACAATGTGAAGCTGAGTCAGGGGAGGCTTGGGGTAGATATCAGGAAAATGTTTTTCACACAGAGGGTGGCTGAGCACTGGAACAGACCCCCCAAAGGAAGTGGTCACAGCACCAAGCCTGACAGAGTTTGGACAAGGCTCTCAGCCATATGGTGGGACTCTTGGGGTGTCCTGCACAGGGTCAGGAGTTGGAGTAAATGATCTTGATGGGTCCTTTCCAACCCAGTTTGTTCTACTATTCTATGACTGAAGCATAGCACATTGACTACTCATGTTTCTTTGTTTTCTTGTATTGCCCTTACCCACAGAACCAATATCCTTATCTTCAGCTTGTAAGTCTGTACAACATTTTACTCTTGTTTGTACAGTGCCTAGTACAATAGTGGTTTGTGTTCATGGTAAGAATCTTAAAGCTTCATAGAGTTAATTCCCTGAAATTTTACAAGAGCTATCCACCTTTAAGAAAAATCAGAATTAGTCCTGCTGCATCTGTTTATATTTGCATGGTTCTGATCTGTCACTGTTCATGGAGGAGAGAATGGACAAGCTTTCAATTGCTCAATTGTACCTTTAATCTTAAGGCGTGGGCAGGAAAAATATCACTAACCCATAATTTCCTAGAGTGAATCAGAAGAGGATAGTAAGCTACACAATATTAAAACATTTGTGAAAGAGAAATTTTTCTTTCCTGGAGTGTGAAGTTCATCGTTATAGAAAGATTTTGAAGTATTCATCTTCAATGTAAAAACACTCAATAACCTTGAAAAGAAAAATATGCCCCCAAACTTTTATCCTTTTCGAGAGACTGGGAAGGCTAATAAGTGATGACAAACTACTGAAAGCTGTTTGCCATACTTATAAATTCCTGCTTTGGCTTATCTCTCAAACATTTCATCAAAAAGTAGAATATTATAAGACTGCGACATCCATTAGCTGTGGCTAAGCCAAGTTACAGCATTTTTACTGTCTATTTATGCCCACTAAAATAGGAATGGGCAGTGCCTGGTAAGTATGTGCCTGCTTTGCCCAAGGGCAAGCAACGTAATTCATCAGGCTTAGTGGTCAGATTGTCTGCCTGAGTCGCCGTGGGACTGACCTAACCCTTTGCCTCACGAAGTGGCCATGGAAGCCAAGGACTCCATTTCAGACATGGCTGAGCCACTGAACAGCTGCTTTTCACAACCAGAAGGCCTGTTTCTGGGACCTCACCATCACTCAATGCAACAGGGCTGTGATGCAAATAGTCTTGTGTTTATATTGTAGAAGCTACACCAATATGTTTAAATCCCATGTCATTCTCCACTCTACACCTGTGCCCATAACCCCCATGCAGTTGTGAATGATATTTGTACAAGTTCCTCAACTGCTAAATTTGTGTCTTTGCTAAACCCCCAGTACGTGTCTTATTCATGATCTCTGAAGGCTAAATATGCTCTGGAAAGAATCCAAGTATTTACAGCATTGCTACCTTTTTTCTTTTAAATGGATAAAAACTGCTGACACGTCTGTTCATCTCATCTGGAGAGAAATGAATTTGATTTCTAAAAACTATACCTTAATTAGAAGATTGGTCACCAGTTGATCACCAAAATGAGTAGTGAACCATGGAACAAATGAGGTATTGCCATTCTGCTCACTGAAAAAAGATAATACCTTTTATCTTTCTTTTTCCTAAACTCTTCTGTTCCTGACTTATGCATGGCTTTTCAGCTTCTCTCAATTAAGTGTGCAACTTGTGGATAGTCTGAAATACCACCCTGTTTCAGACTCGCATCTATCCTTTGAGCAAAATTTTACTCCACACTTTCTCTCCACTTTAATTCTTTAGATTTTTCTCTTGTTAACGTTGATAAGCATTTTTTAGAAAACAGCTTGTATCTGACTGTATTGTTTCAAGTCAGACTTAGATAAACAGAAATTAAATCTATCAAAAAACAAATACTTATCAGAATTTCTTTTTCTTCTAATAGTCCATTTTTTCCTTCCAGTTGTAGCCCCACAAAAATTATAAAGGGACTTGCAATAAAAAAATACTTGAAAATCAGCTTTTAGAGATACTTTATTGTATAGCAATTTTAGCTGGTCAAAGCTTGAAGCCTGACATTGGCATGTGTGACAGATATGTGAATGGTGATTCTGAGTTCTGAACTTCTGACAAAGACTTAATTTTTTCCTCTAAATTTTCCCTCTCTGTATAATAAAGATGTCAATTCCTATTATTAATTCTGCTTTAAGTATGAGAAGGACCATATAACATTTCTACAAGATTTCTGAAGATGAAATCACTGTATCAGGGTAACACATAAAATGTATAGTATTTACAAGGAGAAGACATTAAAATATTTGGAACTTATATCTAAACTGCTGTGAATCAGGTGTTGCAATTACTAAGTTTTGTGAAAACACCCTAAAGGAGAAAAACGTTTTGTATAAATTCATTCAGAGGTGTGAGAGATAGACTTAGATGGTTTTGCTAGTGGTACATATGTAAATGTTTCTTCTTTCTTTTAAATGATTTATTTTTCCAGAAGCTTCTGAACAAAGACAAACTCTCAAAACAAGTGCATTAAAAAAGTGAGACTCTGCTAATAATGTCTAAAGAAATAAAAATCTACTTCAGAGAAATTCAGTAGGCAGTCTGCATATTCTAATGATAGCAGTGTGAATTACAGATAGCACACAAGCGATGTAGCAAGGCCACACAACACCTTGCAATTTAGAATTTGTCAACATTTTGCAGCTTCCCCTGTGAGTCACCACTTGGTTGATGTTTCCCATTTATTGTTTACATAGGCTTAAGCTTTGGAACATCCATGCAAAACAGCACATTCGAGCTTTAAATCAGTCACACATAATGAGAAATTTCAAATCAGTCCAAGCAGTTAATTTAATATTTTATAAGGAAAATGCAACTTGAGTTGTGCAGTTAAATTTGCAAGAAGATCAGGAAGCACAGAAAAAGCAGGCATCCATACATTACTGGTTATAAAATAGAGATAAACTTGAAAAAATGTGAGATTGCGTATCTGAAGTCTGCAACAGCTGTGCTCATACTTAACGTGTAGGTTTCATTCATTAAATATATGTATGATATAAATATGCTAATCCTGTGCCTCTGTCAGTCTGCAAAGAGGATAAGAAGGGTAGAAAACATAATTAAAAAGTGTGTAGGTGTTTCTGTTAAAAGAAATTTGCCGATAGTGTGAAATCTGAATTTCTAGCTTGCCTTATTTTAATTTTGTGCTGCCTGGACCCTAAGTATCAAAAGAAGGGATTTCCCTCACTTCCTCAAGCCAGTCAGAGTCCCATATTGTCATGAAAACTGAGACTTTCAAGGTGGAAGCCAAGATGCCAGTGAAGAAGAAATAGAAAGAATGTCAAGAAATTCCATTCCTAGCTCTTTACCCCACATAATCTGATTTCTTTTCCTTTTTTCTGTGTGAAACTGTGCAGTTTCCAGTGACACATGAAACATGGCTTCACAATCGGTTGCTAAAGAGCAGTAACTTCCCTATTTACACTGTAAAAGCATTAATCAAGAAATTGGAGCAGCCTGGGGTTTGGGTTCTTTTTTTTTTTGACAATTGCTAAATATATCCAGAGTGCTCTAAAAAAATATGGTAAAGGAAATTAAAATCTTAAGTAAGTCTGTCCACAGTGATTTCAGGACTTGATTGTGGATTTCATCCTGATGGTGTTGATTTTAGGGACTACTACATCAAAGCATGAATGGTTTAGCTGCAAGCTCATGTTTACTACTTCACACAACACACTTGTTTCCCCGAAAGCCAGTTCTGATTCAAATCAATTTAATTAAGTAACAAAGCTGGTTGTCATGGTAACAACACTACTAATTTGTCATGGCAAATACTCTGTGAGATTGACCAGTTGCTAAGCAACAGCCAATGGGCTTGAAGACAGAAGATGACAAATTCTATCTGGTGCAGATGTTGTGATCCAGTCTTGAATTAGGCCTCTGTTCAGAGTGGATTCCCAAGAGAGCATCACCTGGATAGCTTAATAGCAACACAGGGAGTAGCATGCCACAACAAATTATATTGTTTTGTACTTTTAAAAATGTGTTTGAGGGGAAAGCTAGTAAAATAAGGTAATTTGATGCTCCCTGTCATCTTTTTATTTTCCTGTTACAGAATATATGGAGATGATTCAATCTTACTGTACTTGGCTTTGCGTATGCATATTTATATCTCTGAAACAGTCTTTTATTCATCTTTGTACAAATGATACATAAAATTTAGGCATGCAAGCACAAAACAAGTGGATTATGGCTAAATCACCTCAACAAAATCTGTTTGGAGTAATGTGCATAATTCACTCACGACAATGGAGAACAATTTATTTTTAGTTTATTATTCTTTCTCTCCAGATAGTCTCCAGCTTCACAGTTTAAACTTGACTTACTTTTATTCATGAGAAAAAATTCATTATTCCTCTCATAGAAAGTACTACAAATATTTCAGGCTGTTGGTATCTTCCTATCTGTGCCTGCTTTTGATCTGAACAGAAATCAGAATAAGTGTTAAGTAATGTCATTTTGTCAATCCATGACTTAAATTTATCATACTAGCTAATTTCTCCCAAATCCTTGTTTAACCATCTTCTAATTTAAAAACCCACTTGAATTTGGAAATAATTTAAATATTGTGTCCAGTTCTATATTTAGGCCTAAACCTAATATCTACTTTTTAAACTTAGTGCTTTGTCTGCAAAATGAACCAAACTAGCAACTGATAAGGAAAAATGGATAAATTTGTGAGAGTAAGACTAAAGGCATTAAGAGAAAACTTGGTTCATTTACAGTTCATTGGAAAATATTGCTAGCAGAAATGCTTTGTGAAATGGGATTGATATTTCTAGGATTTCGCTTGCAAATATAAAGAAAATTTCTGACAGTTTTGAAATGCCTGGGTTTTAGGTTATTTTAGAAATTTCATTTTTTCATGGAAGCTGACTTTTCAATTAGAAATAATTTGCCAAATTATAATCATAACATAATGACAAGTGCTCTAATAGAACAAAGACTCAAGCATTGAAATCAAAACAAATCCTTCTAATTTTCTGAAGCAAGATATCTGAATGACCCAAAGTTCCCCTCCTTTGCTCCACCATCATTTTCTTTTCTGTGAAATCACTCTTCCTGGCAGACAAATTTTAAAATTCCTGAAAAACCCTTATATGGCAGATATTCCAGCCTCCACACATTTCTAATATGGACAGTACAATAGTTTCTTAGTAGATTCATTACAACTAATAGATTGTTGACAGGAAGATCCAGACAAGAACCTTATATTACGCTCTATGATATTTACTTGAACATATACCGCAACAATTTTGCAGTTTAAATAAAATATTATCTAGAACCAAAACAAAGGTTTGTTTTATCAATTTCACTGCAAATGCAGTAATTGCGATAAAAATTAACTAAAACCGTGATCTTTCATTGCATTAGAAGAGGGTTAAAATTAATTAAATTAACAATCCAAACAAATTTTGATTTTACAATACTAAAATCAGCCTTTTAAAATTAAGTTTGTAAAGTTGCTATATAAATAGAGGGAGAATCATGCTTATAAATTTTGATGAAAAGGGCATTCTTCTGCAGAAAATTAGCTAAAGTACTTCCTACAGTATTAACAGAAAATATAGAAGCAGTATCCACATGCAGCTTAAATGTCATCCTTTCATTATTTCAAACCACTTGTTAGGCTAACTTTTTTATGCTATGTTGTTTGGGGTGTCTGTGGCAAGGCTTTGGCAGTAGGGGTTCTGCAGGGCATGGCCGCTGTGAGCAGAGCTGGGGGAGGAAAGGTGGTGTTTTGATGTTTGTCTTTTGTTTCTCATTAACAAAATCTATTTTAATTAGGAAGAAAAAGAAAAGTAAATTAATTGTCCTCGAGTTAAATCTGTTTTGCCAGTGACAGTAACTGGTAAGAAATCTCACTGTCTCAATCTCAACACATGATGTTTCTTATCCTATTTTCTTCCCCAGTCCTGCAAAGCAGAGGGAAGGAAGGAGGGAGTCACTGGTGGAAGCCTGGTTGTTTGCCAGGTCTAACCCACCAGGTAAAGGCAATCCAGCCAATGAAAAAAAATCACATGTAGTGAGTGCACTGGCAAATGGAGCCAAGATTTCATGCTCAACAGCAGTACCTTCCAGTTTTCAGAGCCTGAAAATTATTTTAACATTGAAAAACTAGTAGACTACATGCTTTTTTCTCTCCTCTGAAAGCTGCATATAAAATCCTAATATTGTACCAGGAGAAACAATAAACAACTAAAGTTCTTTGAAATACAACTGGAAAGTGACAACATTACATACGAGAATACTCAGAAGACCTTGCATACACTTGCCTTTGGCCCTGAAACTGGCATTTAGATACTCTAATAGTACCTTTTGTGTGCTTTCAGTGCCTAATCTGGGCATCTCAGTTTACACAATCTTTCTGTTTATGAAAATCATATGCAGTTACATATTTTTAATTTTACTTTGATGAAGCTGGCAATTCAGAGATAATTTAAACTCAGGAGTGGAGGGAACAGCATGACCCTATGTCTTGCATCAGACCTGCTGGTAAGACAGAACATGCCTTTTCAAAGCTTTTCATTTTTTAAAACACCAAAAACTGGAGGAGCAATGAGATCCTTAAATAAATTATTCCACTGTTTAATCATCAACTTACTCTTTCTGGCCCTAAAACTGAGGACTGATACTTGCTCTCTTAACTTGCTGATAATATGCTTTTCTATATCATATGACTCCTGGTAATTTCTAACTCCTTATGATGCTCCTTTTCAAAATTAGTTTCTCCTTCAGAAGGGAGTTGTGACTTGCAGTCACTGCTAGATATGTAATACTGCAGTTTGAAAAGTCAAAATAAATCTCATTCTAGCAAGTCCAGATCACTGCAATACTAGGCTGTTTGTCAGAGCTGTCTTTCTCATTGTTTACCATACAGGTTTTTTTATGTGTGTAAATCTTAACAAGACTGATTGTGTGTCATTTTGCACAGTGCTGCTCAGGTCATGACTTGAATCATGACAGAAGGATGGAACACAATAGGAAAAACCAAATGGATAATTTTTTCATTAGAATTCTTTTTCAAAAACTATCAGTTAGAAAACTTTTAATGAATTATCTACCTGCAGTATTTCAAGATCCTAAAGAAATCAAATACCTTTTAGAAATCTTTGCCAATGAAATCATAAACTCAATCAAAAAGAGCAAGTTTACTTGATAATTTTTTCATTAAGCTGTGTTGATTGACAGCGTGCCATTATTTTAATTCTTTGTTGATTTTATCTCCCATCACCTTGACTTAGTTGCTCTATATCCATTTAATGAGACAACCGTTTGCTGAAGTATTTGTCTTCTTGAGCAGTGGCACAAGAACCATTTTTTTTCTGGAACTCCAGAAATTTTTCAGTCTTCCAAGATTAATTCATCAGTCTACTATTCCCTTGAACTTAACATGTGTGAAATAGTTCATCATAGTTAAATTAAAATCTTTTTTCTGTAATATTATGCTGTTTCTTTCCTCTCATTGCTACTGTAAGAAAACCTGTTTCGTTGTTGTTGTTGTAAACATCATCCTTCTTTCTAAGAACAGATACAAAGTATACACTGGAGAAATCTCCTTTCCTACAGTGTCAGTGACATTTATAAGGTCCCCGTTTGGTAAACTGGGCCCAGAACCTGCCCCCAGGACAGACTTGTTGGAGTGGAGAGAAGTGGAAAGTCTGGGGGAAGGAATTAAGAAGACTGCAGCCATTCCATCACTTCTCTCAGGACAAGGCGCATATTGGAGGTTATATATTGGACCAAGGCTTCTTGTAACCTCTTTCTTTCACACATGTGGCAACTGTCCCTACAGCAGTCCATCACCAGGAAGCAATTTTGCATCTATGCAATAGTAACAGTAAGGCTAAATAATCTTTTTTTCTGTTTACTGCTGACTTCCCTGGTCTCAAGAACCACCAAATGTCTGAAACTGGCACACAGTTCAGAAAATTCCTCTATTTTTTTTTTTTAATTAATCTGACACTTAACAGCATTGCTTCAAAAGGTTAAAATCTGTTCCTATAACTAATCTTATCTTCTCTAAAGCCTGTTTTCTCTAGCAAATGGCTGGTCTGGCCTCTGGCTGACTTTCTGTCTTCACAAATTTCTCTAAAATTCACTATGCTCCCACCTTTTGTTTCAGTGAGGGTCCCTGGGAAGACTCCTATGAATCCATCACTGAGAATGGCAACCAGGGAAAGCAGCCATTTCCTCCAGAAGAAAACAGTTCTGCCACATTCTCTTAAAGTATATTCTCCTCCCAAGACAAGCACAGAGCTCACATCAACACTAATACACACACAGAGGTGAATATTCCCATTTGTGAGAGACCGTAATTGAATCACCATTAGCTTCAGCTTCTGGCGTTGTTCAGAATGAGTCAAGTCCTATTGCTTCTTGCTGCTAGAATGCAATAAACAAGAGTTAAACTCTTTAAAGGCAGCTTTGTTCTTCTGTTAGACACCTGCTGAACATTTGTATAAAATATAACTACAAAGAGGTATTAGAATCTGGCAAAGACAGAGGCCTAAATTAACCTTAACTATAGAGTGTCTATCAATACCTCTGTCTCAACTACTTCAAAATCTCTTTTTCAGGTGGCTGTAGAACAGTTATATTACTAATCCAAATTTATCTCTAAGACATGTGAATGTACATTTTCCTAATGTTTAAGCAGAAAAAGCTGTAAGGAAGCAGAATTGTCACTTCACTTCTAACTTTTTCGTGGATAGCAGTGATTCAAGAATACTCCATAGAGTAAGTGGTTGTTGCTTGGTTTTTTGTTTTTTTTTTTTTTTTTTTCTCTCCAGAAAATAGACCCTTCCTAAGAAAACTTTACAGGCGTACACACACATACACACAAAAAGATCCTAAGGAAAAAAAAAAAGCATTTTTATGAAAGCTATCCATCAAATGTCAAGGATAATAATCAATTTTTTGTCACAATGAACTGATAAAAGCTTTCAGTAATAATGTCATGGGGAAAAAATTTGTGTTGGAACTCGTAACGCTCAGCCCTGATATCAAACGAATTCATAAAAGCTCAATACCACTGTAACCCTCGGAGGCATGACAAAACACAATTTCTCATCCACAGGATATGGAATAATTCCTTCTTTTTATTTTTTTTTTCACAGAGGGAGAAGCAAAAGGAAAAAATCTGAATTTCAAAAAAAAAATTACACAATCCTGCTTATGCAGGTGAACATTACCGATCATTTTGGTCGCCGATATCACAAACCGTTATGGTGATTTCTCTCACATCATGCAAATGGCTGCATAATGTCTACTCCTCTTGGAATGTAAAATCAAATCAGCATTCTAATGATACAAGCCTGTGATGAGCTTGGAAATAAATATGCAGAAGCGCATAAAAAAAAAAAAATCAAGGCAATCAAGGAGAGCCAGCGTCCTAGCTTGGACTATAAATCTTTGTCTGTTTCAATCGTAAAGCTGGCCGAATCAGTGTAAAATTCGAGCAGGGATGTCATCAATTTCTGTTAACCTCTCTATTCTTCTTTGTGTTGGCGGTGCAGTGATGGATTGGTTTTGTCACTTGTGCTCAGTTCACAGTATGTTAACATGGAAGGGTGCAGTCAGGTTATGAAGAAGGGTTATTACTGTCCCAGCTCTGACCTGGACTTACTATCTTTTCCAGTATCACAAAACCTTACTGTCTTTGGGAGTGAGAAGTAGCATCCTTGGAGCTGTCTAATGCTAAACAGAGCAGCCACATTTTTTTCCTCCAGTTGCTTTGCTATAGTTCTTTCCAGATGCTTTGCTCCAGCTTATAGGCCTATTCTTTTCTACCATTTTTTAATTAATAAACTAATGTAGGAGATGCTTATTAGTCCAGCTAAGAGTGCAGGAAGAAAAGTACTGAATTACTGGATTGAGTTAAGAGGAACCTATGATTTGCAAACACAAAAAATTCATAATTTCACAATCTCAAAATAACAAAGCACTGGTAATAAAACAGAGGCAGTAATATAAACTTACAAGCATGTAGTGAATGCAAAAATGTTTCAAGGAGTGGACGAACAATTCATCTTTCATGTTGTCTTGATCATGTGTTTGGTAAGGGTGTTTAAATTGTGCTACCTAATTTCAGCAGTGAATTTAATGAGTTAGGATGTTGTTCAGATCTTGTTTTCTGCTTCTCTGCAGTGTCAATGCACTCACTGCAATCTCTGCTGCACAGCACTCATACCTGGCCCTACTTCAAAACTCACAAGCTCAACTTTAAGCAACCTCAGGCTATTAATGTCAATGGAACTGCTCAAGTGCTTAAGTTAAGCATGTTCCTAAATGCTGTGTTGGAAGACTGTAATAAATTCTAATTCAGAACCCAATGAAACCTTTAGGAGTCTTTATATTGACTTCAGTGGGCATTGTATCAGGCTAATAGAGCTCAACACCTTGCAGAACTGAGCCTTTAAACAGTTGGTTCATTTCACCACATAAGTGGTTGTTTTAGTGGTGGGTGAAGTGATCCCTATGTGTAGTATTTAATATAGTGTGTTTCAGCTTGTTAAGTTAGTAAAGTGCTTTGGGATCACTTGAGATGAAAAGTACAGTACGAACGCAAGTTATTATTATACTGCCAGAAATACCTTTTTTTTTGGTGAGTGAAAAACCACATTAAAATATGTGCTTTAAAACAAAGGAAATAGAACATTATAAAAATTCTGTATCTATTTCCTTCTGTAAAGAAAAGACAGGTGGAACAAAATAACTCCTGCAATAGGTAGTCTGGGTCCTGCAGAAAAGCTGAACAATTGAGGGTCAATGGCATTTTGTAAGTGATGCTTTTGCTCTTGACAAATTGGACCCAGGATATAGGAGTAAATCTGGTCACAAATGTCTGCCACTTCTCAGAGCTGTGTTGGCTGCTCAAAAGCAATTAAGTGAAGTGGGTGCTCAAGTCCCATTGAATGTCCCAATTAACAATTAGCAAGACTTGTGCTCTTAAGGGTTTTTGGAGATCTTACACAATAGAGCAATGACAAAGTCACATGAAGGAGACTTTCTATATCCTTTCCATAGGAGCTATTTTTAAAGTCATATAAAAAATCCTGAGTTAAATATAGTAGAGAAACAAGAAAGAAACAATTGTTTCGTCATAGCTTATTTTACTATTCATCATTGAGTTCAGGAATGTAAAAGGAGCCTAGCCAGACATTAGGCTCAGCAATCTATCCAAATCCAAACTGATAGAAGTTTCCCATGCAATTTTTCCATTAAAAATGTGTTCCTATATTTTGGCATTCTTAAGACGTCTTGGGGTACCAAACTACTACATATTAACAACAAAACCAGAGGTAAGTTTGGCATGATAAAATTTCTTTGTGTGGTCGGTCTAGCTTTTTTTCCCCCAAGCTTGTTTATTTTTCTCTTGTCATGAATTTAAACAAAACAACATGTTCAGTGACAGCTACAGAGGCTCCAAAAAAAGGAGTCAAGAAAGAATCCCAAAGAAGTCATACTGACCTTACTGGTAAATTCCACCTTGGAAACCAATTCAAGCACCATTGAACCAAGAGGGACTGTACACTTGCTGTCCGCGTCCCATGAAAAGGAATTTTCTCTCCAGAAGGGAATGTTTCTGCACATCTACCAGCTCATATGTACCCTCACTCACTGAGTGCCCTCCTTTACACATGTAAAGAGAGCAAATGCAATCTGCCACAAAAAAGGCCTTGTAATAGTCTCCAGAGACACGAATCCCATTAAATTAATTATTGTATTGCAAATATTTTTAGCAGGATGCCCATTTACTGCTATATTTGCCCTAAAGGTTCATGTTCTCGATTACATAATGATATACAAATTAAATGCATTTTTAAATTTAAACCTGTTCAAGTGTCAGTTACCAAGTTCCCCTGTTAGTCCCACGAGGCTGCCCAGAGCACAGCTGGAAAGTGTGCTATTGTGCAGACATTGCATTACTTCAAGAAACTCTTATTGAAGGCATTATGGCTAATGAGTCTTATTTATTGTTGGTATTGCAGTCCAGTTAATTCAGATGTGAGACTGGACCTGATAAAATAGATGCTGTGCAGAAATAAAGATCTACCAGGTCTGCATGGCTCTGCCAAATTTTAAGGAGAGATAAAACAATTTTTGTCATCTAAATTGATCTACAAATCAAAGAATGCCAGGCTGCTGCAACAGGATTCTTCTGTATTTAGGAACCCTCCTTCTGCAGGAGGAACTAGCTTAGGTTTTCCTGAATTCCATGAAACTTTGATTATTGTAACTAGCACTCTGTGTAATCAATATAGATCAACATCAATCAAGTAGAAATGCATGCATAGAAACGTTCTATGAATATTGCTAAAAAGAAAATTTAATTTCATGTATTTGTGAAAAGAGAATGCAAATTAATTAGGGACATGGTCAAAATAATTTAAAGACCATAAGAATCTTTCTGAATAATTTTCGGTGTTTTTCTAAGGCTTTATATATTTCTAACACAATTCGCAAGGAAGCATTTGGGTGAAAACCTTGACATGTTGACAAGGGGTTTTGCAAGACCTAAACCAATGGATGTTTGTTATTTTCTAAGGTCCAATCCTGAGAAATCTGCAGAGGGTCTGGGTGTTTGTCTCAATAATTTATGAGCTTATCAGTGGACTATGGGACTTTGGGTTTTGGGCCCACATTCAGGTTAAAGAAGAAGTCATTTCAAATAAGGGCTAATTTGCAAATTATCACTTTGCAATCTTGCTCAACAGTTATTTAAATCAACACTCTCCAAAAGGAGAAACAAAATGCAGAGTCACCAGTAACCATAGACACAAACATTAACATGCAAATTCAAACACAGACACACGGGATGTTTAATGAGAGGGAAAAAAGTTTTTTCTAAAAATACAGAGTAACTTTAAAATATAGTTTAATGCATGCTGAATGCATGTCCCTCACCCTTCAGTTTCCCTTTTTGGTTTAAAATCATTTTGACCTTGAGCCTATTCTGTAATCAAGGTGTTAGATAAGTCAAATCCTTCAGAGGTGTAGGGAAAAGGCACTTTTTAGAATGTTAAACTGGCAACACACACGGTGCAGTTATTGCTTTAGAGAAATGTCATAGATGTCCTCTAACCTCTTTTTTTTAGGAGCGTATTTCTTGGATGATTTTTTTCAAGGACTCAGGTCAGGAAGAATCTACCCCAAGGGTAGTTGGAGGGAAGAAAAAATAACAAGGCATGGTGGCACCTGGGGACCACAACATTGTTCACATCCTCTGTAATCATCAGTGCACTGCTCAGCTGCTTTTGTAATTTACATAATACCATCCTGACACGTTCACTTCAGTTATCCATCACCACTGGGATGGTGTTGCTGTTTTCTTGCTTTATTTTCTTTCTCCCTATCAGTCTCTCTCTGTGCCTTTCTTTCTCTCACTCTGTCTTATGTTTATCTGGCCAAGCAAAAAAGATTGATTTCACATTGTTTCTGCCCTCCTTGTTCAAGAAATATGATTTTGGCAAATGATGAGGCAGCGAGCACAGCTAATAAGCAAAAATGCACATATAGAGATTTTATCCTCTAAATTTTAATGAATAGCATCTTTAGGGGAACTGAGGAGGAGGAGGAGAAGAACAATAATTTAATGGATGCTGAGATGGGAGGAGAGAGTCAGATTAATAAGGCTAAATTCTAAGGATATGATGGACTTTATTCACATGTAATCATGGCAAAATCTGAAACATAGGACTGGACACTGAGCTTAAAAGCTTAAAGCTTTGCTTCTTGAGTTACATTTTCTCAACAATTAACAAAGGAAAGGTAATATTTCATTTTTCTAAATGTAATTTTTTATTGTCACGTGATGGATGAATTGGCTGTCTGAAAACATGATTAATTCCTGCAGTCCTACCTACTGAGATCTAACTACAGGCTTGTTGTCCCCAGAGTTATACCTCTATACCCCTTTGACTTTAATGGTGTTGTTCCTGATGTACATCGCTGTAACTGGTATTGACAGTTATGCCCTTGTGTGCACCCTTGTCTATCACCCTTGTGTAGGACAAGGGTGCTGAAGTCACCTTCCCACAGTAAAGGAAAACTGTAAGACACAGGGAAGGACCACTGAAATGCGGATGTGGACAACCTATTCATTGTTACTTTCTCTAGCCTATTGGAGTGAATTATTCATACTCTCAACCACTCATTCCTGGCGGTGAAAACCCGAAGTAACTTGGCTACCAGGACTTCCCAGTACATGAAGATAAAAGACAACTTTTAAGGCAACGTGGTACTTGGTGCAGGAAAGGATAAAAGGTGCTCTTTTTGATGTCCCTGAATGAGCATCAGAAATTATTCTTTGTCTCTGAATACTGATGTTCCTTATAAATAGTTACAGGGCAAAAAACCAAACCTTGCAGAAATAAAAGTATGATGATATTCAAAAACAGTGCCATCAGCACCCAAAAGAGTTTCATTCACTTAGAATTTCTAAAACTCTCCCCTTTAAAAAAAAAAAAAGTGTCTATTTGTACAAAGGCATGAATATCCCTGTTTTTAAACCGTATTTCCATTATTAATGTAGATACTTCTCAGTTTAGTACCTCAAGTTTGGTGGAAAGATCAGACTTTTCTATATGGAAACTTTGGATTCAATCCCTGTTGTATAAATATTTCCCTGCTGAAATACTGGGACAAGTAGGACAGCTGCATATATATTGAAGGAGACATGGGAACAGACAGAGAAGCCTAACAACCTCAGGCAGATCTCCATAGTTTGCGTTCATATGCACTACATTATTTAAGCAAGTGTATTAATTTGGTAATAGCACTCTGGAAGAGTTGATCCTCTGTAAGGTCAGGGTCTTCTGCAGCTAAAGACTTTGCATTAACTTATGGCTTGTCTTCATCAAATCCATGGTATGAATGGATTTCTAAAATCCAGTATGTGAAGTAAAAGAAAAATATTTTTAATGAGCAAATCCTTCCACCTCTAAAACCTTCACATACAAAAATAGAAAAGCATTTATTATAGACTGCAATCATATTTATTACAGAATGTAGTTGCACTTCACATCAGTATCTCTCCTAAAGCTTCCTTATACTCTTTGATTCTCCTTTTATAAGAAGATTTTTTTTTCTGATAAAAAATACAGGATTTATTGAACACTCCTCAGAGTTGTTTCAATTAAATCCTGTCTCCTTATATATCAACTTTGTATGATAGAAACAAATTCAAGGTACTGTCCTGCAAACACTGATACAATGAGATAACTCAAGAGAGCACTCGAATGTTCTCAAGTATAGACTCCACTAGAAAAATTTAGCCTTGGCAAAATCAATTTATTTCATGTGTATTAACACTGCTTTATGCTAGGGATGATTTTTTTGTTTTGTTCTGAACGGGTTTATTTTGAGTGGAAGAAGGACTTCATTTTGACACCAAAAAAATGTCATCTAAACCACCTTGTTTAGAAAAGCCAGTCTTTGTCTGTGCAGAGCAAATACATGGAACATTCAAGTACCTCAGTAGGTTGAGAAAATGGAAGAATATAGGAAGATTCTTCTGGAGTCTCACAGAAAGACTGGAGAGTACTGATCTTATTAACCTCTAAGGACTTTGAAACAAGATTTTACAGCAACTAGCCCAAACACTTTGAGATAACTGTGAGATCATGATTTTTTAACCTCTGCAATATTAATATTCTGTTATTATCTGATGAGCTCTGGCATTTCTTTAACACGGTAGACAAAGACGGCATAATGAGATATGAGTACTGATCTTAGATTTGGTATTCTGATCTGTTCATGATAATGCTAAAGTTACAGAGTTGTAGGTGAACCTTTAGCAAACTCAGATACTTCTTTTTATTCATGTTACAACTTACTCTTTCTTGCATGTCAGACTCAGGTACCTCATTCACAAAACTAAAAATCTTTCAGTCTGTTAACGTGATAATTTTTAAATTAGACCTATTTTACAGGTCTAATGGGAAAAAAAAGGTATGAAACAGGAGAATGCCACTCTCTTATTTTGGCTTTCCTGACACTGGGCTGGAGATGTTTGTTTTCAGTACAGTTCACGTTAATGTGGCTGTCATCATTGCTCCTGGAATAGCTTATGAGGGGCTCAGTTCAGGCAGCAATTTATGTTGTTGCGGAGAGTACAGCCAGCACAGTTAAAGGAGACCTCCTGAGCTCTGGGGCCCTAAATCTTCAGCCACTTGACACTGGTGAACAGCATCAACTCTGTTTCCATTTGCCACAGAAAGAAAAAAACACAGGCTTTTTAAAATTTCCTTTTTTTTTCAAAAATGGGAGAAAGACATGTTGGCAACTGATACCAATGTGACCTCTCCGTGACTGACAGAAGGTTCATCATTGTGTGCTATACCTGTCACCTCAGTAATGTATATAGGCTCAGCTGCCTGGTGATTTCAAAGTGAATTCCCATCTCTGACCTATAAGTTGTAACCTTTGGGTGGATTGCATGAAAAGCAGCTTCACTGGTGAGCTATGCAGATGTTGACAAGATGTGGAAAACGAATATGAAAGAAGATTAGGGTTTTCCAACCTCTATATTTGATAATGGCACTTGACTGACCATTCAGCAAAAAGCTACACAGATATGATAAAGGAGATTAAAAAGTCCTTTGTTCCAGAGGATGGTATATAGGAACACATTTCTAGGGGTAACCTTTTCTGGGTCTGGATACCAAGGTTTCAGATGCCTTCAGTGTCTTACATATTATACAATAGTTAAAATTATATGAAAATGCTCGTATTTCCTAGCTGATTTCACATACCAAATAAATTACTTTACTAGCTCTTTTAAGTTTCATGGTCTAATTGTGTGTAGAATATATTTTTTTTTAATAAATTTAGAAAACCCAGGAAAATCCATGTGGAATTTTTATCCATAGAATTCTCACCAAACAACTAATATTGTGCTTTTCTCAGCTGAAAGTTGGAATGGTTTCTATTTATTTCTACTTGATTAAAACACACAGATAGTGAATTCCGAAAGAAAGCCAGAAATCACATGAGCATTCGGTACTGTTTCATTCTGTGTTCACAAGGCTACAGGTAGAAGCCAATGAGCTACAGATTTTCTGAGACTTCATGCCCATGTATTAAAACAAGCAACAAAAAAAAAAAAAATCCCAGCTCAATTGTGGCAGTTTCTCATATTATGAAGTTACTTTATTTGGTCTGGATTTTATGATAAAAATTGATTAAAGAGAAGTCACATACGGTCCATTTTTGTCTTTTAGGGAGGAATCTTTCTAACTTTCTACTGTGATAAAGAAAACCATCAGATTCTGAAAAAGTGAGGAGGAGGAAAAGACTTTTATTGAAATAAGAAAAAAATGATAGTGTCAGACACTGAATCCAAGAGATAAAATACTACATCTAATAAACATGTTACATATAGGATTAGACATGAGCTCCTAGAATTACAGAACAATGGAAGTTATAGAAAACCAATAATATTAGTTTTGAAAAATAATAACTGAAGTTCCTATCATGTTTAAGAAAACATGTTTACATTCTTGTTAAAGCACTTAAACAGGATGAAATAACTCGCTCTCCTGGAGTGCCAAGAGTTTTATTTTAAGTCTAGGTCTACCAGCCTTACTCCTGCCTGTTGCCTCATTTATCTAAGCACAATTACTTCTGCGAGTGACTGGATCACTTGGTGAGATTGCGATCTTAACTGATCATATACAGTCTTCAAAGGCAAAAGTAGGTAACCATCCAGCTCTCCTGGATAGTCAACATTTCTGTGTTTGAAAATATCTTCCTCACTGTCCGTTCAGAGGCAGGTAGCCAATGTACTGCCTGGGGCTAAAAACATGCTGTAGATTGACATACATTTCATTACAATTTGATGTGGCCAGCATTGCTTAATTAAGTACATAATCAAGCGCTCATATCTGCTCCTCCTGCTTGCATCTCTTCTTATCACTTTGTAATTTTCTTATCCTTGCCAACATGGGGTGAAACACCAGCACATAAACATCCACCCCCTCTTTCATCAACCCAGCATTGTGATGGGTGTTTGTGTAATCACTGTAAAAATTTTGTAAGTGTGTATGGAGGACACCTTGAAATGTTACTTGAAAAGAAACTTCCTTGGAGGTCAACAGAGTCCTTCCACTACTGATTGAAAGATCACTTGTCCTATTTTTTTACCAGATTACTTCCATATTTCCAGTAGATCTTTAGAGTTGAATGATGAACTTTTGGATGCTGGAGTCAGGTGTCTGTTTTTTTTTTTTCACTCTGACTTTCTGGTGACCTTAGAGAAGACACAGAGTCTTCCCAGAGAGGAGAGAAAACTAAACCCACATAAAACCCCACAAACAAACAAAAAAACCTCCAAACAAACAAACAAACAAACCAACCAAAAATTGCCCCCATGTTGTCTGAGCAGTCATTCAGGTGTTTGAGCCTGCTATTCCTGTGCTCACCTGCCCATCCATCCTACACTGCAGGGCTATAATCCTGTATGGGAAGGACTTGGCAAAACTTTCTGGATCAGCACTGGGATGGTGTCACAGGACAGCATAACAGCATATGTGGAGGTTGCCTCAGGCCGAGAAAACCAAGCCAGCCTAGTTCCCAGCTGCCCGTGCTGCAGGTAGGAATGTAGCTGGCAAAAGGCAAGCTCAAGCTATCTTTCCTACTGTTATCAGCACTCCCACAAAGCCAGTGGGAACCTAAACATGGGCTTGTGTGCAAAATCTTCGGATGCAAGGTGAACTTGGACTCCAACCTTGCTCTGTGCCTGTGCTTAGACTATAACAAAAATTTAATCTTCACACCTCAGAGCTCTACGTAGTGATAACAGTCCTTTATTTCTCCCACTCTTTGCCTGTAATTATCTATTTAGCATTCAAAACTTTTGTCTCTTCCCACGTTTTCCAGAGCCTAGCACAATTTGAAACTGATCATAGGCAGGATCTCTGGACACTACTCTAATGCAAATAATGCTAATGATAAGAGCAATGCCCCAAGGGTGTTGCAAAGCTATCCTAATATCCAAACCTGATTGTAATTTTATTTAGATTTTATATTACTGACTAAGAGCATTTATCTTCTTGCCGTGTGCGGACATGTAGTTAGTGCACATTGCTTATGGGTTTCCAAGATAATGTAATGCAAACAAATCATACATCGTTTGAGAATGAGTCAGGCCCACATTTCAACTTGATTTGATTTACCATCACCTGTGTTGCAACAACTATTAGTCTGTTGAAATAATGAAAGAAAGAGAATTAGGGCTTTTAAGGCCAGTGTGGGAAAGTACCTGTTATATAAGCATCTTTGAAATGCAGAGGGGATAAAAAAATACTTAGAAGTCTTAGAGAACTGGAAATTAAAAAAGAAATGCCTCTTCTGAAAAAAGACTATACCTGCATTCATGGATGCCAGGGTGTATTCATTTGATAAAACTTGTCTGACTTCAATCTTGTACATACTCAAGACTGACTCAGATGTGTGGAAACAAGCAAAATCTCTCATACTCAGCTCATACCTTATAGCAGGTTCAGAGTGGTCTTTCCTGATGCACAATACAGAACTATAGTAAAACCTCCAAATCCTTACCTGTGTCAGTGTTTCTCAGCAGTTATCAATGAGGGCTAACTTGGAAAGAATTATCCAAATCCTTGTGACCAGCGCAGTGACCAGCCCTCTTACGTTTCTGGGGTGGTCAGGCTTTGATCTAGGCTGTAATACTAAGGAAGTTGAATAACTTTCTGTACAACGGCATTTTGTGAGTTTAGATTAGGAAAGAGAGATGGCTTTTCAGGATGGATAATAAGTGTCTATTTTCTTAACTAACTGGCTTGACAAAATTCTGCCTTCCCACCCCTTCACACACACATCCCCCCACTCAGCTGTGCCACCACTCTCTCCATGTATCTGTTTTGTGTTTTGCTGAGTGGACCTGGAACTGAAATCTGTGTCTAATGGCACTCTATTTTGCTGGGTGTTTTTGCTGTGGATAAACTCTGAACTGCTGGAATACCTGCTGCTCTTGAGCACAGATAACAAGGTAATGTAAGAAAAGATTTCAAAGGAGACACACAGACATGTTGTCTCATACCTTTTCTGCTCCTCATTATTTAAAGTCTGAGAGAGAGATGTGGGGGAAAAAAGAGCTCTTCACAGGTCCCACGGGGCTGCAAAGACATCAGCTTGTGAATATTTCACAAGTGTATCTTTGTCCTGTAACACTGCTGTATAGTTACCTGCAGTTCAAAGGTAAGGACAACAAGGAATGCTGTATATTTTATTATTGTGCCAAGCATGGGAGCTTAAAATTTGCATTTGTAAAATCCAGTGGATTTTTCTGTTGAGGGGTTAACATTTCAGTGACAATGAGATCCATTTTAAACATAAGTATAAAATCAATTTATGCTCTCGGTATGCTTCATCTTGTCCACATCTGGTGAATCTCTAACCTGTCAGCTATGGTGAAAAGCTGAAGACTTTGTTTTCAACTGCATCAGAGTAGCAAATGGCAAGGCTTCTTTGTCTAGGTCTCTTTTACAGTCCCACTTTCAGCATATATGAATTGATTGTGATCATCATAATGGTAGCTATCAAAAAACATCTTAAATATGCAGATCTGTTGCAAACTGTACTACAGTTGTATATTTAAAATTTTTTTAATGGAATGTTCCAAGTCACTGTTCAGAATATGTTTGCTGCAGTGACCATGATTGAGTAATCTCCAACATTTTGGGAAGTCAGCTTATTTCTGTTGACAGGGGTGTATTTTCCATCTCATTTCCTTTCTGTTTTTCTTTGGTCCCCTTGTATATCCCAGAAGGATTAGCCTTCTTCCATTTATCTGACTCTGATTTCATCAACTAGTTCTGATAGTGAAAAATTCTCTAGAACTGGGGCTTTGTATACTTGCCCTCATGAAAGAGAAATGAAAACAGGAGGAAACATACACAGGGAAAACTGCAATAATGAGCAAGATGCAAATTGCAAATTACTTTTACCCATCCTGACTAGCAAACAAAGCCAAACAGCATCGGCACGCCTTGGAGTGCTGTGTAAAATACAAGTCGTTAAAGACCTTGTGTTTTCAGTTAGCTGATTCTGTAATAACAACTGTTGGTACTGGCAGCATTGCATCATTGTTCGTAGCAAGGAAAAGCAATTTGGCCTATTGTTTCCAGAAACAGTTTTCTCTTATAAAAACAATATAGTTGTTTAACCTAAATATAAACACATATGATGTCAAAACTTTTATATACATTACAGACAACAGTCTGTACATGGTCTCTAACAACTGCCAGTGCTAACAGATAACTTCTACATGACTTGTTCTGCTCATTTATTACCAGAGTAAAAGACGCCATGGTTGCTGTTAGCTCTCTGTGCTCTCTGCAGCAAAGTATGGCTTTTGAAGAGGCACTAACTTGTCTCCATAGGCTTGCATGCGTGGTTGCTTTCCTGCAATCTGGCTGCCTGCAGCTCAGTGATTTCAGGGAGTGCATAAGAGTGCACAAAGGCTTGGAATAAACTATGCACCAAAAAAAAGGAATCTTTTTCGTCTGGGCTCTGACAGTGATGTCTTCTTTGGTCTCTGTCAAGCTGCTTTATTTTCCTGTCCTGGTTCACTATCTGTGGAACAATGATGATAAATTTTGATTCTGTCACAAGTAAGACTTTGCTAAAAAATTAGGCCCAGTTCTGCCCCCCTCAGTTGAGGAAGGACATCGAAGTGCTGGAGGGAGTCCAGAGAAGGGCAACGAAGCTGGTGAATGGTCTAGAGGGTAAGTCATAAGAGGAGCAGCTGAGGGAGCTGGGGTTGTTTATCCAGGAGAAGATAAGACGCAGAGGTGACCTTATCACTCTCTACAACTGCCTGAAAGGAGATTGTAGCCAGCTAGAGGTTGGTCTCTTCTTCCAGGCAACAAGCAACAGGATGAGAGGAAATGGCCTCAAGCTGCCCCAGGGGAGGTTCAGGCTGGACATTAGAAGGAATTTCTTCACAGAAGGGTGGTTAAACATTGGAATGGACTGCCCAGGAAGGTGGTGGAGTCACCCTTCCTGGAGGTGTTTAAGAAAACTGCAGATATGATACTTAGTGCCATGGTCTAGTTTACATGGTGGCTTTCAGTCAAGGACTCAGTGATCTCAGAGGTCTTTTCTAGCCTAATTGATTCTGTGATTCTGTAATGTGAGAGCTCTATATTTCTCCGAGTTAGCTGTCAGATGGACGTTGATATCCTCCAGATCAGCAGATTATTTGGACAGTAACATCCTGCCTTCTTATTTTATAAAGACTACTTGTGCACAAGGACCTCAGATTTTCTTCTCGTAAAGCAGCAGGGTGGTAAATGCCCTGATGACCTTTTATCTACACACAACATCAGTTAGAAGTGACTGAGTTGGAAGGAATCTTCCTTCTTCCACTCTTCACTCCCGCCTGCCCTACACCATGCTGCATGGTCACCATGGGCCACAGAGGTGTTGGCTGTGTCTTGGGAAGAGAAGCAGAAAATCCTTAACCTTTTCCAGAGGAAGCTTTGGAAAAGGAGTGTAGCCCATGAAGAGGAAATCATGGTCTTCTGCACACAGTAGATTTATTAATTCGATTGCCTGAGAGGGAGCAGAAATTCATACATTTTTACAGAAGGGAGTTGTATAAAGCCTAGTGCCCTGGGATGGAAAAGAGAAGCCATATTAGTGTTAAAGCATAGATACTGTACAAGCAGTGTGACACACAGCTCCTGGCATCTCATGGTCCTTTAAAATCTGGTCAGACCAGAATGGAATTAAACATTGTCCCATCTTTGCCCTGTTGAGGTGCTGAAGCATCTTGTTTCTGAGTGTGGCTGCAGTTGCATTGCGTATCTGTGTGGTCACAGCTTGCTGGCCACTTCAGGAGGGGCAACACATCTGGCCCCTTTAGCAGGTTGATTCTGTCTGATAAAGCAATGTCAAAAGGCTCATTTCTGATGTCACCTCTGTGTTTTAGGAAGAAAATGAAGTCCCTGAGATGAACGGGGATCTGATGACATCTGCACTGATCCAGCACTGCAATTTTGCATGGTAGCTGGAGTCATGTCGTTAATGTGACCACAGGAGATGAGCCGTGTGCTGATGATGATCAAAGTGTTCCCAATGCATTGGACTGCTTTTGTACAAATGCACTGGAGGCTATTAATCATCATAATGGAATATAATGGGACCCTGAACACGGTTACTTAGAGAGGTGAGTGAGTGCTCATGTGCTTAGGCCTCCAAGAATAAGAGCACATTGCTGTAGTAAAATTGACAGGATGGAGTATGAAATTACTCCAAAGTATGCTCATAAGCCTCAGTCACACGGTTCAATCCTCTCCTCCTCCTTCCCACAGCCAACTTTTCCTCAGGTCTCTTTCATGCATGTTTTTAAAAGCAAATCATAAAATGTGGTGCATGTATCAAAACCAACAAAAATTCAACTCAGTTGCTGTAATATGAAAAGTGTTGGATTTTCCTTATGGTTTCTACTTAGATTACTGAGGCTAAAATTAGTGATTAAAGAAGGGTTCCCATATTATAACTAAAACAGGCTTACTGCGTCCTGGATTACATCATAAGACTATGCTGAGGGTGTGAAAGAAACACCTTACAAATTCTTTGAGATACCTCATCCATATACCACAAACCAGCAAGGCTTGGTAGGAGTTAACATGACATTAATTCTACAGAAGAGACAGGAGTTGACTGTTTAATAGTTTCTGTTTAATTCTAGGCCACACAGACAAATGCTTCTGTGAATTATCTAGAGAGCTGTTAGGGAAGGAAAGATATTAATTGGTCTGATGCAAAGTGGGAGGGACATGTAAGAAAGGGAAAATGAAAGAGGAGTACAGAAAACCACAATTGTAACTATTTGGTTGATCTGAGCATTACTGTAAACGTTTCGTAATTGCAAAATCTTACTTTATTGGTTGAAACGTGTTTGGAAGTGCTATTGATTTTTTTTGGAAATTAGCAGTAGTGTTTTATTATAAACTCCTGATTTATACTACTCTTGGTACATTGGTTCCTGAGAGACATTGTTGAATTGACTGGCTGAGCTCTAGGCTTTGGGGGTTTGTAGTTTGGTTTTTTCTTCCTTTTTTTTCTCACTCTTCTTTTAAGGTATTTCTTTTCTTTTTCTTTCTTCTTCTTTTTTTTCTTTTCTTTTTTCCCCTATCTTATTTGGTTGATGTGATCAGTTAAGGGATTTTGGAAGCTCCTATTCAAAAGTATCTCAATGCTATCTAGCTTTTATTTGTACCATTTAAAAAGAAAAGTTTTAATCTGCAGTCAATAATTTATTTGAGAATCTGAGTCTCTATCTTCCAAATTGTATTGGGCTAAATTCTCATCACTGCAAAGAGGTTTAAAAAAAGTTTAAAAAAACTTTAAAAAAAATTTTTAAAAAGTTATCTCCATGCTTAAACAAGATAAATGTGTCTGCCTTAAAGTGGAAAGGATCTGACAAAATGTCAGTGATTTAGGTCAGAAGAGGTCCACAAGGTCATACAACTTATCTCCCATAGAGAACTATTTCTAAATAAAGTAATAAATCAATAGATAAATAAAATCCTAATCTTTTCTTCAAACTAATTTTAAATATTATAGAAACACTAAGGAACTTCCCATCGCTGATAGAATATTTGTCACCACCAACGTAAATTTTTCCTCTTTTATTTTAAACAGCTGTTCTAGTGGGGAGAAAAAGTCTTAACCCCTATTGGAAACACTCACTTCTGTGCATTTTATAAATAAGAGTAATTTTCCATCATTGCTTAAAACAGGCCTTTGAGCAAATATGAGGTCTTTGAGCAAATATGGCCAAAAGTATGATGCTATGTATGTCAGCAGTCTTAGTAACTGCTCTGTGTGCTGTGCTGTGTTCTATTCAGGGATCACTGTGAACAGGGGCTAGAAATACATGACAGCAGAAAACTGAAAGGAGTTCAAATGTTGAATTGTGTCAGAATAAAGATGAAGACTGAGTAAGTTTAGTGAAATGCCTTGCAGAGAGTACCAGACCACCACTTCTTATGATTGTAGGATTACAGTGTACAGGCTGTTCCTGGAGTTCTGCTGCCCTTTTCATTCTCTTTCTTAATCTGGAGAGACTAGGAGGAGGGACAAAAAATCTCTCCAACAATTCCATAACAAAATCATGCAGAATAATAATAATGGGTCTTCTCAGATGCATCACCCTGCTTCCTTTGATTCTGATAGTCCTGTTAATAATGTTGCCATTGCTGTGTGATTTATTTAGGAGCTTTGTGTTCACAATTGAGCTGTGCAGCATACGGCTTGTTATGTTCTATACTAAGGGATATGGTTCAGTACCTCTGAATAGTGTAACCCTATGGAATCTGGAGACAATGTGTTGTAACTTACATATCTTCTTCTGGAGAATTATATTACAACTTGATTTGATTTTTACCTGATGTTTCACCTATTAAAATGAGACATTTGAAAAGGAGAGAATTTGCAGCTGCCGGCTTCTCAGAAAAGATCAACTGTTTCTGTAATTATTACGGAAGATAACAATTTAAAATAGTGAAACACCCATAACATGTTTTAAGGAAGCAGCTTGTTGCTATAATTAGAACTAGAACCAAACTGCTCTGATGGCAAACACCATTTATTGAACTCCATCAATAGAGAAGCTTCGGCAAGCAAGTAACACAAGTGGGAAAATATCAGAAGCAAGTACGTGACGTTGAAAAATTAGGCTGATGAGAAAGTGTTACAGTTGAGCTTCTTGAGGTTCACTGTCTCAAAAAACAGAGATACAGAGCAGCAGGCTGGTGAGCTGAGACAGGCTGGTGTTTATGGCAGAGAACACTGACCAAGGAGTGCTGACACAGTTACAGATTTCAGAAGGGGCCTGAGGACAACCAGCTTCTCAGGAGTTTGTAACATGTCCTTTACACTGTGGTACCAACACAAAGTGAAAATTCATTTCCCATCTCTCTGTGTAATTCGTTATTGTTCCAGTCTGTCCCAGAGACCGATGACAACTGGCCAGCCCTCCCTGCTGATATTCCTTCCAACATTTGTTCTTGTGTGCATCTGCAAACATTGGCTATTTACCATGTGGAAGCCTCATGTGTGGATCTGTGTCTTGGTCCAATTTTGGCCTTTTGTTTCTGATGCATTTGAGCTGTTGATTGATTATTCATCAGATCTTTATTTCAATGATGAAGTCTGCAAATGTTTTTTACAGAACCTTTGGGTCTCAGTCTGGTTTGTTTTTCCCTGGGCTTTGCTTTCTGTGCTGTGTTGTGTTGTGGGAGACACAAGAAAGAGAAGTGTGACTCCTATGCTGTTCCAATCTGCAAAATCTGTGCTTATTCTGGCAATGAATCTTCATTTCACTAGACAAGAAATATTTGAGCATAGAGGTGAAATAAAGTTTGGACCTGTGACCTTATGGAGCCATGTCACTGTCTAAGAATTACTGGACTAAAAGAAGTCCTCAGCAATTTCTGGAGGGGAAAAACAACATGAAAAAGAAAAGAAGCTAAACATAAATATGTTTATGGCTTCACGTTCAATATTGTGTGGAGTTTTGGTCTCCACAATATAAGAAAGACATTAAACTACTGGAGAGTGTCCAAAGGAGGGCAATGAAGAGGGTGAAGGGCCTTGAGGGGAAGCAGTATGAGGAGTGGCAGAGGTCACTTGGTCTCTTAAGCCTGGAGGAGAGAAGGCTGAGGGGAGACCTCATTGCAGTTACAACTTCCTGTGAGAGGAAGAGGAGGGGGAGGCACTGCTCTCTTCTCTGTGGTGCCCAGTGACAGGACCCGAGGGAATGGCCTGAAGTTGTGTCAGGGGAGGTTTATTTGCATATTAGAAAAAGTTTCTTTACCCAGAGGAGGCTGGGCTGTAGAACAGGCTCCCCAGAATTCTGTGATTCTGATTCTATGTTAATAGTGTTTCTTTGCTTTGTTTTCTGATAATTAAGAACAAACCCCATGTCTTCAGATGATGATGGAGCTTTAGCATTTTATTCTGGAGCGTACAGACCATATTGCAACTGGGAGGCTGAGCAACTTCTCCCTTCTCTCATGCCATGGAAGGCCTAGGCAGTAGTCAGTGTGAGCAGGATGGAGAGACCTTGGTCCCTTAGCCTCCCCCTCCTTCTGGTAAACCTACTCTGATAGGGTAGATCTAACCCTCAGCAGCGATAGAATACCTGGTGGGACAGGGAAAATATGCTGCATTCACCAGTAGTGAAAATGTGCTTCAGTATACTATTACTGAAGGCTTGGCTGAAAGGAATTGCTTCATTGCAAATTTGAAGTACCAGAAGGATTTTATTATTAATTCCTTCATGTGATTTAAAAATAGTTTAAAGCCTCATGTCTGCTTTGGGCTAGAACATTGCAGCCAATACAGAGAGTTCATTTTTGTTAAGCATTTGCTTGTCTTTACAAGAGCATACATGCCCTACTGCTACAGAAAAGAAATGCTTGTTTTGGTTGTAGCAGATTACTCCCGTAATACTTTTGCTTTTTTAACCACATTTTCCAGATACATGTAAAGCTTTTGAAAAGTTAGAAGGTTCTAACGTAAAATTTTTAATGAAAGTGTTGCATGATTTTGCACTTTTGCTGTAAGTTTCAGTTTTTCCTTGGGAACTTTGGCAGCTGATATAATGCGACCCCGTTCAAAATAAAGCAGCATCATTCCTAGAACTCCATCCTCCTTGGTGACAGTGTTGCCTAATCTGAAAAAGAAGAGTGAAGACTGAAAACCCATGATCACTGAGAAAGAGCAAGGTGCTTAAACAACAGGGCAGAGCAAATATATTGCAACACCTTACAGGAAAACAAACTAAACAGGTGTAAAGGTCGTCTTTGAAATAGCTTTCCAGCTTCCTAGAGTGCAGGATAATAATTTATCATATGATAAACTTATCAGACTTCCATTTTTTTTCATACTAAATTATTTTTGATGTAAGGTGGTAACTGTACCTTAATTCCTCCTACTCCATCCAGATATTTACTCATTAAATGGCCCTTGTCACCATGCTATCTGAATGCCTCTTACACACTAATGAATTGTATCCATAAGATCTCCAGTGAGGTTAGGGTAATATTAGCCCCATTTCTACAAATGGGAAGAAAGGTAAAGTGATACTCTTGTCTATTCTTTGAGTGTATCTCAAAGGAATAACAAAAACTTTTGAATTAAGCTTCACACCTTGACAGGAGCTCAGAAGGGAGTACTGTCACAACCATTTTTTTAAAGGACAAATAGCCCTCATTGTGCATAGGGTAGAAATTACTGTCCTGAGCTTATACTGAAAATCTGTGACTGAAGACAGAATAGAATCAAGGTCCCTTGAGTACTGTGTTCAGTGAGGTTATCTTTCCTTTTATAATTTCTATGTAATGGTTATTTAGTTAATAACATGATTTTCTTTTTTCTTTCTCCCTCTTGTTTCTATTTTTGAATGCATTTCATGCTCCAGGTTTACTGTAGCTCAAGAAAGCCTAACGTATATTTATAAAGCCAGGCAATATATAATGATCCTGGAGACAATATTGTTGTCCATGATGTATGAAGCAGAAAAAAGAGAGTTTGATTTTCATAAGCTCTAACGACTCTCCTGGGCAGTTGGAAATGTACATTGTTTGAGATAATCAGACAAACTGATTCCATTATAAAAAGATGTATTGTTTCTATTTTATGTTTTCACAAGCATTTTGTCTAATTATTGCTGACATTTCCAACCATATTGTGAAGTTTTTCAGGAGGAAAAGAATGAGTTTATCTCCATTAAAACTGGAAACAAACTGATGCTAACTGTTTTTATAAACTGAGAACACTAAAATAAAATAAAATGCATTAGAGCAATTAGGAAGAATTACAGCAAAGTCTGTCTTGCCTAGGTTTTCCTTGTGAAAAATAAAAAAAAGAAAAGAAAAAATTATACTAAAGATTGCTATCCAACAGCATGAGTCTGTTGTTCTTAAAAAGCACCCTGAATATTTTTCATTGAGTTATTTAGCACAGGAAATCTTCTGCTGTTTAACCCTTTTGTTTCCCTGGTGGTGAAACATGTTTAAATGCTGAAGTAAGAATGCAGACAGATGATGCGCAATCACTTAAGGTTCAACTACTATTCCTTTTCCTAGTTACTTTCATAGATCTATATATATATAGATACAGTTGACACAGATATAGATATGAACTACTTCTTGGGCTAAAATTCCATACAGAGTTTATCCACACTGAAGTACTGTGCTTTGTTTATAGTGGATGTGGTTGAAAGCCAGCAGTATTTTCCAATACAAAGGATACAATGATCCTTTTCTGAAGCAAAAGATGATTCAATACTTATTGGCTAATCAGCATATTATTGGTTAATCTCATAGAGTTGGTAAATACGTTGAGACCTTGCTTGCAATGGTATTATGTCAGGGAAGAGCACTGTTACTCATTACTTGGAGATGAATTTCCATGCCCCAGCGGACACCCACCTTCCCTCCAGTACTGGCAGGTGAGCTGGAGTCCTTCTATCACATCAGTCTCCAGTGATATGTGAGAAAATATGTTGCTATCACTAGCTCAGAAAGGCATCTTCTGCTACTGTGGCTTCAAAAATGAACGAGTAAGTAAATAATCACAGGCTGACCTGCTCTGAAGTTGTCAAAGACATATGAAATTATGTCCTCAGATATTTCTGGTTGTTTGTGCAATCTGATCCGTAATCATCTCTGGAGATCAGATCTTCTTATGAAAGCATGATTTCTAAATAATGATTTTTCCTAGGTTTTCTACTTTTTTTTCTAGCAGCAAATTTACTAGCACTATTTCATATAAGTACAATGGGCTGCCTGCTCAAAAGCAAACACCACCATTCCAACTGGAGTATATCTGCTGAAATATCTATTGGAACTAATCACTGTTCTTGATGTTAGTTGTAACACTGCCCATCTTCTTCAAAAAAGCCCCTGAGCTTATTTATCCAAAATATTCTGTGGCTCCTGCATTCAAATGCAGCGACAGGAAATGGACATAATATGTGTGCCTTGAGTGCTGTCCTGTGTACTCATAAATCATGTGAAATTTCTATACATCTGGGTTACACAGGATACACCACACTGAGAGCTAACACAACTGAAAAGATGCTAGTCTGATTAAAACCCAAAATCCAGTTGTTTTTGTTTGTTTGGGGTTTTGTTTGTTTGTCTGTTTTTTTGTTGTTGTTTTTTTTTCCCCCACAGAAAAAAGCTGACTTATTTAATTTTCTAACAGGAAAAATGGTAACAAAGTAGTGTAATTTTAATTGCATTTTTTAATGTTGTCATCAATCCAAGTTAATTCAGAGGCTTTTAACAACTGTAGTTCCTGTTCTTGGACAGTCTGTCAGGTTCCTCTGTGGAGTGGCTGTAGAGGATAATTCCGTTAGAAGTCTTGACAGATAATTTTTCCAAGATATAAATGTGGATTGGAGTATTTCAAGCTGAATTCTTTTCAACTTTTCAGAGAAAATCTAGAAGATTTCATGTTATCATTTTTTAATGGAAATTGTGGAAAAAATATTCCACAAAATGTTCAATATTTTGAATTATTTACTTGATTTATGACCAGATTATATGCAAATCTAGTGCCTTAACATTTGAGATGTATAGGGGTTTTTTTTCACCTGAAACATTGAAAATGGGGCTTGATTACTGAGAATGTTAGTGATTTTTTTTCCTGTATGCTTCCAGAATTATATTAAAAAAACCCCAAACCTAGACTTTGAAAAGAAAAGTAGTAGAATGTAAAATTACAAAAGTAGAAGGCTAATATTTTGTTCCATGTTTTTGTTTTCTGCCTCAGGAAATGCACTGTGTATGAAGCATACTTTACCAAAAAAAAAATAGAAAAAAGATTGTTTCTTTGAAGACAGCAGACAACACAATTTTTGTAAATATAATATTTATAGGATCTTGCAATTAATTTACAAAAATTTTACATCAAAAATGTATGCTGATGATTTTACTCTTTAGGGACAACAATTGTCTCCTCAGTCATGTTTTCATACACTAAAGGCAATTATTGCTGCTTCTAGCCGTAATAAAAAAATAACTGAAACAGATAGAAGTGTCTTGGTAGAAATTGAGCTGAAACTCCCACTGTGGAAATAATCAGAAAATTAAAAGCTCTGCAATCTTGCAAATAACATTGCAACTTAATATTATTGGAACATAACATTATTATCTCTTTTTGTAGGGAAAACAAACATAAATATATTTTCAAACAACACTGATGCTATGGTTTCGCTATTTTAGCTAACAGAGAAGGAAAAGAACAGAGAAAAACAATAACTCTTTCCAGTTGCATGTCAAACAACCAACTGGGAATTTGTGAAAAATGATCAACAGTGGCAGGATTATATTTCTGCTACTGTTGGGTCAGCATCTTCATCCAACTCAGTATTCAAACACTTAAGAGATGTGGCTCATCTTGCAGTCTCATGGCCTTTAAACTAAATTTTAGTCTTGTGTGGGTGACTTACTCTCCTATTAGCTACTGTTAGTTTCCCAATCTGAGCAGTACAGTTAAAAATCAAAACAAGGAAGGCACCAAATAATTTATCTATCCAACTTTGTTTTTAGTATTCATCATCTCGTTCCAATCCCCATGCACAGGCAGGAACACCTTCCACTAGCCCAGGTTGCTCAAATCCCTATCCGGGCTGGCCTTCAACACTTTCAGAGATGGGACATCCACAGCTTCTCTGGGAAACTTGTGCTGTTGCCTCACCACTCTCATAGTGGGGGATTTCTTTCTTATATCTAACCCAAATCTATCCTCTTTCAGTTCAAAGCCATTTCTACTTGTCCTATCACTGCATGACCTTGTGAAAAGTCCCTAATGATAATCTTGTATGACTGATGAGCTTCTGCTATGCTTTACTCTAAAGTAAAGAGAAATTTACATCACCAAAACTTGTCTTTCTTAAGAAGAGATCTGCATTCGTGTCTATTTCTGCATTCATGCACACTAAAATGCCTCAGCCACAACAGGCAGACTCCTGATCTCCTGGGCGTGTGAAAGAGAAAAGTCATAGGACATCTCCAGATCTGCAGAGCTGCCATACTTAGTACTTGCTTAAAAAACTGGGAGGAAGTTACAGTCCTTTACGATCATGCCACACAACAAATTTGAGATTTGAGCCTGAGAGAAAAATTATGCAGGCTGTCGCCTTTGTTGCTGCTGTTTACAACTTAATGCAGACTGAAGTCTCATCCTACAAATTAGTGACAAATGTAATTTGTTACACCTATATCCCTATGTGGTGAGTGGTTTTAAAAGAAGTCATAAATCTTCTTTTCAGAAGCATGCGAAGTTTAGGAGCAGAATTACATGCACAAGTCTGGAAGGCAATAGGAACCAAACTGAAGCTCCAGCTGATCCTCAAATGAAAGTCCTTTTGCTGCAGTATTTCATGTATAGCGCAGTAAAAGCACCTCAAGGTCTGCATTGAGTTTTTCCAAAGGTGTAGATATTCTCACTTGTGTATAGTAACATTTGAGATCTCTCAGATTAAAAGGGACATCTTTGGAAAGATTTTGTCTTTACCCTCTGTAACCCAAACAAACAGATGCCTACACATAAATATCCACATGAAGACATGCACACATAAATGTGTACATACATTTTGTTTTAGTTTTAGGTGTGATGTTAAAGGATTCTACTAAAAACAAATCAGGACAGAACCTATGCAGGTGAGATTAGGAAAGAAAGAATAAGCCAGGTGGATATGATTTTGAGCTACATCACTTAAAGACTACACCAAGGTGTTTGGACTGTGTGCTGGGGTGATGGCAGTCAGATCACCTTAAGGAGTTACCTCCATCAGATGGAAGTTACCAACCTTCAGCTGAAACACAGCAGCTGGGTGCACACATACTTCCATTTTGCAGTTCCTGATGGTTGGGTGTGCTTTACCTCTGGGAGGGAAAAGTGTGTCCACGTTGTTATTTTATGTCAGCTTACAGAGGTGTCACTTCTAGCACAAGGGTGGTAATTGTTAACCTGGTTGTTAGTGATCATAGGGATAGTTTCCAGGAATTAGAATCATATAGAAATCTCTCCTATGTTCTCTGCCTCTTGTCCCTAGACAAACATCTTCATTTTCTGAAATATATTTTGGGGGAAATGAACGGAAATTTGGTCTAATGATGAAAACACAGATTTTCTAAGAATTTCTAATGCTCAAGGAGGTATCTTAGATGAGGAGACCTTAAACAAAAATCAGCAGTGTAAATCTACACCTAATCTAAACCTACACCACTTCTGGAGTGGGAGAATCTGGATTTGAGAGGAGTGTAACAATGTAGGTGAAAGAAAATATGCAGATGGAGTGCTGCTGAGACACCAAGGACAGAGTGAGGAAACAGAAAATCAGATGCAAGTAATGAATGACAGAAATATAATCCTGTCACCTTTGTCTGGACATCAACATTTTTGAAGGATGTCCAAACCTGCTCCTAAAGCAAAGTCAGTTTGGGAAAGGAAAGGACTACCTTCTATTCTGGGTTTAATTTCCCAGTAACTGGCAATACCTACCGGCATCACTATCTAAAATCTGACAGCATCTAGCATCTAAATATGATAGATAAGAGCCTGGCAGACAGGCAGGGGACTCCCTCCCTCTGTTTATTCATGTGAAATTGGGAGGAGAGAAAAACCTCTACAGGATTTCTTTCAGCTCCACCCCTGTCAAAAGCTGAAACTAATGAGCTGGAAATAGGAAATGTGCAAAATAACTGACACTTCCCTATCTGAACTGCGTTCCTTAAGAGTTGTTTTTTTATTACTAGATAAATGCTTTGACATGTGTATTTATCTGAAGTCTGAATGTGATTTAGATACCAACTACCTGCTGAGCTAAGAATATTTGCCTTGTACTTAAACCAATATGTTAATTTAAGGGATCTTTAAGTTTTAAAATGCCCTTGGCTTCCAGCTCCACAAATGGGTAACCTTTGTATGTGGAATGCATTGTGCACTCCATTTGTTATTAATATAAAGTAATATTTTCCTTTTGCTCTGCTTGATTCTTTTCTTTAAGAGTTCTTTTGCTGTAGCAAAGTCAAGTGAAAATATGCATATACATGTTTGGAAAAGGATAGAAAAGGCTGATTCTCAGAGCTTCTGCTCAGAGAGGATGTCCACCTATCTTGCTTAAATAGCAAACAAAGGGTCTTTGTTGCTCTTGCAGCAAAGTATTTTGAGAGGTAGGACAATCCTTTTGTTCTGTGTTTTTGTGTAGAGCACAATGAGGTTAGAAGTTGTGGATGTTTCTTTGATGTCAAGAATAAATGGCAATGTCAGTGTGTAGACAAAACAATTTAACTCAAGATTTTTATTTAAAAAGGCCTCATAACTGAGCTCTGTATTTTTATGGGTGAATTCCTTGACTCTCAACTCCTTAGTTATTCATGTTTAATGCAGGTATGGCTTTGCTTGACTAAAGCTGTTCCCAAAATAAGTGGAAAATTTGTGTAAAAATATACAGCCTTGGCTTCAAATACAAAACCTAGTTATTTTTACATCAAAAAATAAAGTACTATTTTCAGGTCTTCTGATCAGGAAATGTTTGGAAAGCTGCCAGCAGTTAGAAGGCATGGTCATGATTTGAAATTTCCAGCCAAAATCCGGACACCTTTTTCAAGAAAATTCATCTTGTAAATAAAACCATCAATATAATGCAGACTAATCTCTTCTAGAATGAAGTCCTCTGAATGTAAATGTATACAACAGGATATTTGAATTCCTGAAAGCAACACCACTGACACATGTGCTTGAAGGATTTCACTTAATGTTTAGAAGAGGCCAGCAATCTGCAATGCAAAGTTTTGAAGGCAATTACTCCTTTTAATTTGAGCCCACATTCAATTAAGTGGATTGGAATTGCTCACACTCTTTCAGCCAATTAGTCACAGGCTTAAGTTTTTGTTTTGTTTGTGCTTCTTCCCCTATCCTACCTCCCCCCCGGCCGAAAAAAAAGTCCTTGGGCTTCCAAACAAACACAACCCAAGCCGTCAAAACAAGTTGCTGGGTGTTGGAAGCTCTAAGGACCAGATCCACAGCAAAACAGGTGCACCCTTTGGAAAACACAAGACACTTGGATTTGGGATGCATTCTTGTGGGCAAACCATCCTCCAGCCTTGAGGTGACTGAAAATAGCGTGGCAGAAAGCAGGATCTTTGTGCTGAGGACACAACGGCATTCACAGCTGAGCTGAATCAGATTGAAAAGGAACTGTCAAGTGGTGTGTGTGCCATAATTAACCTTTTCCAGGTTTCCTTCCCATCTTTTAACCAAGTCTCCTCACAGGCTGTTATGCCCTACAGCCCATAATGATTTAAAGCTGTGATGATGGAGCACTGACCTCTCCACTCTGCTTGGATCTGACCCATAATATTTTGAGTAGTGGAGATCTGAACATTTGCTAATATTTTCATACCTTCATGAGAACTAAAAAAAGAAAAACTCTGTTGTCTTTTCTGTTACATATTTCTACAACAATGAATGTTAAATGATATTTATTGAGATGGGGGTGGGCTTCCAGGGCTCATTTTTAATATTATGGTTAGTGTAATAATTCCTTGAAACTGTTCCCCAGTGGTAAAATAATGAAAATTAACTGAAAAGAGCTGGAAGTGCAACTTCCGAGTGAAGGATTAATTTATAGTATTCCTCTCCTTGTGATAGCTTCAAATATTTGTATAATAGAATTTGTTACCCTGTCTAGAGATATGAATTTTAAACTTAGCTATAGCAGTATCCCTGAATAAGAGCCCTTAGGCTTTATGTACTGAGTCCACAGAAAAAGCATAATATTGAGCAGGACATTAGTAAGAGATACTCATTGTAAAGCAAATATCTCACCAGTATCTGAATCCGTAATACGATTAAAGAGATTATTTTCAAAGATGTCATATAGAGGAATAAAAAAAATAAGATGGGATGGGAGTCAGTTTTAGGGCTTTTTCCTTCTTAAATTTTATATAGAAAAAAAAAAATAGACAACCTGCATGACATGGCAAGGTCCTTAAGCACATACTTCACTAATTCCAGTGAGACAAAACACAGAGTAAGATGAACTGCCTCATTGAATTGGACCTAGAAAGCTCAAGCAATTTAAAAACTTAGGGTGTGCACAAAAAGTACACTATAAAAAAGTAATTCAAAGTGAACAGAAATGTTAACATGTCCACTTGGGTTTTACTGTTGTTTATAATGTAATAGTTAATAATACTTGACTAAAAAATCAGCATTTGTCATTATAGTCTTGAAATTCACACAAACTTTTTGCCAAAGCCATTGCTGCTTTGTATAATAAACCCTTTTATTTTTGTAACAATTGCTTTCTCTTAAGCCTTTTCTTTAAGGTTGATTCGGAAAAACACTGCCATAATCACCTCACTTTGCTTTTAAAATCCCTTCACTGACTCCTTTTACCACTACATCAAATAAAACTACTAGTTCTCTTCCTGAGCTTGAGCATACACTGAACTCCACGTATGTGAGTAATCACACACATAGGGCCATTCACATCCACATGGTTTTGCACGTCTGGGGTGTGAGCTATTCATTAGCTCCTGACCTCACTTCATGGCTCACCCTGAACTATTCCCCAGCCTTTCTTTTGGTTCCTCATGTGCAGGCTGTCCACCCAGAATTATCTGGGAAAAGAATCACTGTTATAAAATTCTTTCTTTGAACCCACTCCTAACACAATTCCTGTATGAAACTGCCAGTTAATAATGTCTAAATAAATGGCCAGGAGGAATTCGGGGATGAAGTCTTAGTTCCACCTAATTTACCAGGGCATCCACATCACTGTCACAAAGATTTTCTTCTTGGTCTCACTATCTTGTGCATGTGTACTTTAATTCCTCCACTCTCCCCCAGCCCCTCAGTATTACTGCTTTTCTTATAAATTGTTTTTACATTTCTTATATCTAGATGCATTCAGCACGGCTGAAACTGACTGTATTAGGTCCTTTCATGTCTTCCCCTTTCCCTGATGGAATTAATCATAAATAGCTATTTCAGAGAATATTTTCTCTAAGAAATGCACATGTCTAAGTATAACTTTGTGGCTTTTGATAAAGGACATTGCTGTGAGCTGTAAAGGCTTCATGAAATCAGGAGGGCTGACAGCAAAGTCCTTTGTTTTATTGCAAATATCTAAGACCACATAACTGATATATGGCTGGCTTCACATATGGCTTGTCTTTCTTGCCAAGTCTACTGGAAGACAAGAAGACTGATCCAAGAGTTATTTTTTGCATGTGCTTGGAAGTCCTGATTGCAGATTCCTCCTACAGTAAGGGGACACTATTTCAGTATCAGTTTTATCACATTATGTGGAGATTTTATATTGTTAACCCTGTATGCTGTGGCACACTTTAAAACAGTTATAATAGTAATAGAGAAAAAAAAGAGCCCAGTCAAACAGTCAAAAGTACTTATTCTGTTTTTAATGTTACAGGCAAAGCTTCCATTCACTAAAAGGGGAGTGAGATTCCACTACAGTCCCTGAAGGGCAGTTAAAAATGACAACTTAGTTTGATAACCCTCTCTTTAAACGGTATGTGTTACAATCTTCTGTGCTTTGCCTTCTCACCTTGACCTCATGAGTGCACCTTCTGGGTCAGCCCAGTAGTGAAACACCAGGTGATGAGGAAGATCTGATGGACATTAATTCCCACCGACAGCTCACGTTCTGAGTATGGGAGTACTGCTTACATTGTTCTAAGGAGAGCTTTTCTGTATTATCTGCACTGCAATAGCTGTGCACTGCTTTTCTGTGTCTGTGCTGCATGATGGTAATTTGGGAAACAAAGCAGTTCTGTCATGTTTTACATTTTTTCTTCTGAATTTTGTTAGTTTCATTTTCATTTTTGTTTTGCTGCACCTGCATTGCTGAGTGAGTTTTGTTAATATAATCTTTGTAGCAATTGCTTTTAAGCTGTCATGCTAAAGTGTGAGGTGGAAGAAAGAAGAAGAAAGATCTGTGAGCCAACAAATAACACAGAAATGTAAAAAAAAAAAAGAGTAAAGAATCAAAATAATAATAACTTACTCCCTACAGTCAGACTCTAATTTGATGCATTTGCATCCTTTTGTCTTACTTCTGTATGAAAATGAGACAGGCCGCGAAAGACTGAAAGATTTTATTAGATTTCTTAAAAGTTTTTCTTAGGCTGCTGATCATTTCACTGATGTGAGCTCCTTAGCCAATCTTTTAAGTCATTTGAGACATTTGAACATGTCCAGTGTTCCTAATATGCTGAGACCCTTCTTTGAACCCATCTATTTGAATGGCTGTCCAGGTGAATGCATACAATATCCAATTTTTGTCTCCTTTCACTGATAAAAGAGAGGTTTGTCTTAAAGCACAGAGGATTACTTCTAGTTCCCAGAAGTTTTCTACTCCAGTTACTGTAGTCCTGAAGAAAAGGACACAGACGCATTGCAACCCTGAGAACTGCACAGGGGTCATTTGCTATTGGTTTTGTATTAACACAGGATAAGAAAACTCTCAGAAATGCATGACTATTATGAACAATGCTTGTTTGCCCATCTGAGGATGGACAGCATCAAAACCTTTTATGACCATGTGTTTGAAGTCACATAAAATTCGGGTTTTTGCTTTCATAAACAGCACTGTGCCACAGACAAGGCTCCTGCAATGCAACCCAGAGACTTCATTCCTGTGGCTGGTGCAAAAGGCCACAATATCAATGGTAGAGCTGGAAGCAGAAGTCCAGAGACCAGAATGCCTTTCATCAAATTTAAGCACAGAATTATAGAAGAAAATAGGGATTTATTTTATTCTTTTTGATGGAGAAAATCATAAGAGGCAAGAGACTCACACAGAAGAAATGAAGAGATAGTGAAGCTGACACTAACCACTATCACATCTGAACAGGAGCAGCAGGAAACACAGAAGACACTTAATGTCAACTGCTGTGGAAAAAGAAAACTACAGCCACTCTCAAAGAGGAGGATGTACAGTTATACTTGGCAACTGCTGTGAGAATTGCTAATATGTGTAGCAGGCTAAGTCAAGAATGAACCATTGTGTTGGCACCTTTTCTGTCAGGGAAGGCAACAGAAGCCAATATAAAATGGATTAAGGGTACTTAAAATACAAAAAAAACCTAAACCAACAAGGACCACAAAGAAACCCGCAACAGGCTTTTTTTTAAAAAAATACACAGAAACAATAACTCAGAGACACATTAATTGAAATTTCTTATTTAAAGATGGATCTCTCAGTGGAAGACAACTGAAGAACAGAGATTCTTGACTGAGCAGCCCAGCAGACACAAAAGCCAGTGAAGTGCTCTGTCAGACAGGATACCTGGCTCTCTGCCGTCACCTCCTTATTTTGGAGAAGGAGTTAATAGCTTCCTTGCCAGCATTAAATGAAAACAGCTCTATCCAGAAGATGTTCTGCCTATTGGCTGCTTAGGAAAGACAGAACAACTTCCCGGGATTACCTTGTCCATGATCTATTAATTATTTTTATTTCCACAGAATCAGATTCAGGATTTTGATTTTTTTTTTTTTTTTTTAAGTGGTAATGGAATTCACAGTAAAATAAGACTTTTGGGATAAAGGGGAAAAGGTTGTGTACTGGAAAAAATGCCTACAATTTTTTGCTACCTCACCGGAAGAGCTTGGTGCAAAGAGCTTACATTAAATAGAGACAGTTGGTTAGTACTAATTATGTTCTTAAAGGAATTTTGGCTTGATCGTATCTTCCACTCATTCCCCCTCCCCAAATGTCAGTTATGACTGTATTTTTGGAGAATGATGCTTATTTCATTTGATTAGACTTGGAATAAATAAATTGATATTGCATCATTGTTGATTTCTTTCCCCTTTTTAATTTGAATTCCTTATAAAGTATTACATGTTATAGTTCATTAGGTTCTCATTGATTGGACACTTATTAGCTTCCCAAGCCTGTTTCATTGTTCTGCTGCCATGCTTTCACCATTTGGTATTCGGCACTCTGCATAATGAATAAATTACAGTCGAGAGAACGGACATCACCATATGGGGGTAATTTGTACTTTGACAGAAGGACAGGGCTCCTGGACTGGTCCTAAAGGGAAGCTCTGCAATCTTCGAAAATCCCTCTAATTTTTCCAATTATTTACTTTCAAAAGGCCTTTTCCATCCCCAGTGTATGCAGATAGGAGCTTTGAATAGCAGCAAGCTGGGGATCAGACATAAAAGTTCTAATTTTAATTGCAGAGCTTCTTAGATGCAGATGAGACAGTATATACACTGATTAACACCTTCATGGCTAAGGATACTTGTAGGCACTATGGCCTCTCGGAATTCTGTGATTATGTGGGCTATTTTCAACCTTAGGTAGTTTGTATTTCTTGCATACTGTCAGAGAGTTTGGGAAACAAATTTTGGAAAGCTAAATTTGACATTGGTACTGACATGTAGCTGCTATCTGGTCACGCATTTTTCTACTTGAGAAAAGAATAATGTAATCTTTAAAATCATTGATTTATGTCGTTCTTAATACAGAGAAAATATTTACTCTATTCCACTTAGTTATATCGTAAAGTTCTTTCTATAGATAAAAATCCCTGCCTTCAAAAAACCACAGAAAACTCTGGTCAAACTTGGAATTCATAGCCTGGTCCTAGGAAAGGTCACACACAGTGAATCTAAGCAGGCATTTTGCTTTCATTTGTCCTCCACCCACTTTGTCAAGGCCCTTGAAGCTGCTGTATTCAATCCTGATTAGACCTGTTTGGGTTCTAAACCAGTGTATTTAGAAAGGGGATTCAGAAATATTTTAAATAGTCTTTCTCACAATAATTTCTATACTTTTTCAAGATATTTTTTCTTACTCAAAGTGTCTTCATTTTGTGTAGTTCTGACACTGTCTTCCTAGTTAACATACTGAGGGTAAAAATAAATAGTGAGCAAAAATATCTGAGCTACTACATATTGAGCAAGTTTTCACACCAGCTACTTCATGACATCAGAGACATATATTTTAGAGGAAAGTCTCCTTTACCTTTCGATGATCTCATCTTTTCAGCTAATGTACTTGGCATGCTAAAGATAGCCTTCTGCTTTTCTTTGCATTTTTCTTCCAGCTTGGAAGTGGGTCCCAAGTTCCTTCTCACTTGGTGGTATCCCAGACGGTTTCACATGCAGTCACCCTTACCTCCTGTGATGACAAACCAGGCTCTTTTCTAAACACAAAACTGGTAAAATTTGAACTCCAGACTTTGCTTTAGGTTTACATCTCATCTAATTTTGACTGTGGAGTCTCAACACAGAAGGAGAAAATGTCTCTGAAAAGTGAAATCACCCATTCAACCTTTAAAAAGGTTCCTTGGAACTTGTTCAGATCCAAGGGAGAATACTTGTGCAACAATCTTACTTCTTTTTCCCCTTACCACTACCCAGGCCACCAGCAACAAGAAATTGGCAAAGTAAATCTGCATGAGCAATTCCTTTAGCTCTTCATATAAGCAAAAAGAAGTTCTCAGAAATTAAGAATTAAAGTGTTTAATTGCCATCTTTTAAACATGGGATAATCCAGATTGACCCCAAGTGTTAATACCACTGGAGCATGATCAGAGAGAGCAAATCAAGCAACCCATATTCATATCCATAAGCTTTGGGTGTAATCCACTGCATAGTAAAGCAGAATCTATTCAAGATTGACATAAATGACAGCAGGGGAGAAAAGGAATACATACTTACAGCCAGACTGGCCACTCTCCAGGCATTTAGTTACTGATGTTCTGCAGCTAATACTTTATGTACTACCCTTTGGTTATTGGCAAACACTGATGATTACTTGTATTTCATGGTTCTGACTGAATTTTCTTCCCAGGTAAACAATAAGCTTTAAAAAGCACAGTAAATAGGAGAAAAGACACAGAGGACAATATGGGAGGCATGGAGTCCTATAGGAGTGTTCTGGATTCAAATTCTTTGTAAGCTATTCTTCTAAAGAGTTCCCTTTTGCTGGCTAATGCAATTAAGGGCCAGTTCTGTAGTTTAACAGTCTCCCTAAATGCTCTGGGTGTTGAAGTTACAGTCTGTTATGGAGTAGTAAATCTATACTGGAGGCTGTAGACAGGCACTGAGAAGTGCTCATCAACCTTCTGGTCAGAAACAAAAAGTGACCAGCAGCAAGAGGAACACAACCACAGTTTCCTTGGAAGTAGCTGAGAATTTTACCCACATTCAGAGCTGCAGATTTAATCTTTTAGGCTAGGTTAAAGAAACTAGAGATGCGGCCTTTCTATTTTTAACACTGTAGCCGTTTTAGTTAAAAATGGAGGGAAAGTAAAGAATTCTATATTCTCTATAAATACTGTTTAAGGAAATAGAGACTTGGTGTAACTGTATTAATACTTTTTTTGTAACTTTTTAGAGATCTCTTTTTCATAATGTGTTCCTTTATGTTCTTCATCTGTCTCTGTGGAGTTCAAAACTTTCCTAAGCCCTATTTTCTAGGGCAAGAGAAATGTAAGCCCTACAGCTATTGGCTTTTACACTCATTGGGCTAAGTTTTAATCCAAAATGCAAATCTTGTGCAGTGCACTGAGGTGATAAAATATGAAGATGCACTATTGTTTCATTTCTGGGGACCTCATAGTAGGTACCAGTATGATGTTACCAAAGGAATAGGGAGGGCCAGTGTGATTTATACAAGAGAAGATCAGAGAGTGTGAATTGCAAAGGCGTTCTGAATAAATTAAAAGATGAAGTATAAGAACTGAATTTGGGAGACAGGTCGCCCACATTGAACAGATCTCCCCCATACAGCCTTATCTCATACTTTAAGACTCCTATGCACTGTCTTAATACAGTCTTTACTGAAAGAATAGAAATTTGAAATTTAATTAATATCTTTATCTTTAATATTTAGAAATAACAGTAAGAGAAACCAAACCTTGTATCAGATTCTTTTAGTTGCTTGCTGCTGGAGCAGTTCTTAATAACTGTACGTATTGGTTAGAAAGATGATGATAAATTTTTAAAAAAGGTCTGTCAACAAAGGAAATATCTAATTGCTTGGGAATTGTATCAAAATCTCTTTTGATTCTTGAATTCTTTCATATTAATATTCTGCTTTATTTATATGGTCTTGCAGATATTGATTATTTATCAGTCACAGCTCTCTTCTCTCAGTTACTAAGAACATTACAAACAAGAACAACATAAGACAGTACTTGCTTAAAATGACCACACTCCCACACCACAAATGTCTTTAGACTGTATTTTAAATTTAAACCAAATTAAAGTAATGTTAAACTTTCTTTACTTTTTCTCTCAAGAAATGGTTGATATTACCCCTTCCTTCCATAAGGAATACCTGTGAGTTATTGAAAAACATCTGAAGGACAGCACTGTCGTTGCTCACAGCCAGGACAGCTTCATGAGGAAAGTCTTGCTTGACAAACCTAATTTCCTTTTATGACAAGGTAACCCACCTCTCTGATCAATAGAAGCCAGTAGATACAATTTTTTTACATTTCAGTAAAGCTTTCGATACTATCTCTTACTGTATCCTTCTGGACAAAATGTGCGTCCCACAGCTGGATAAACACATCGTGTTATGGGTGAGCAGCTGGCTCACGGGTAGGACACAAATGGTTACAGTGAATGGGGCGACATCAGATTGGTGACCTGTCATTAGCGTTCTTTACGGGGCTTCATCATCAGCCCTGTGCTTTTCAACATCTTCATAAATGACTTGGATGCAGAACTCAAAGGTGCACTAAATCTGCAGATGATACAAAATTGAGAGGAGTTGTTGGCTCCGTCAAAGGCAGGGAGGCCCTGCAGAGAGACTTTGACAGATCAGAGGACTGGGCAATCATCAACTATATAAAGTTTGACCCAGACAAGTGCCGGATTCTGCACCTAGGATACATACATACAGAAGTGTGTACTGACTGGGGAACAAGAGGCTGGAGACCAGTGCTGTGGAAAGGGACCTGGGGTTCCTTGTTGACGGAAAGTTGGATATGAGTCAGCAGTGCTCTGGCAGCCAGGAGGGCCACCTGTGTCCTGGCGGGCATCAGGCCCAGCATCGCCAGCCAGGCAAGGGAGGGGATTGTCCCGCTCTGCTCTGCACTGGGGTGGCCTCACTTCGAGTCCTGGGGGCAGTTTTGGGTGCCACAACATAAGAAGGATACAAAGCTATTAGAGGGCATCCAAAGGAGGGCAACAAGGATGGTGAAGGGCCTTGAAGGGAAGCTGTATGAGGAGTGGCTGAGGTCACTTGGTCTCTTCAGCCTGGAGGAGACTGAGGGGAAACCTCATTGCAGTTACAACTTCCTTGTGAGAGGAAGAGGAGGGGCAGGCACTGCTCTCTTCTCTGTGGTGCCCAGTGACAGAACCTGAGGCAACCGCCCGAAGTTGTGTCAGGGGAGGGTTATTTGGATATTAGAAAAAGGTTCTTTACCCAGAGTGTGGTTGGGCACTGGAACAGGCTCCCCAGGGAAGTGGTCACAGCACCAAGGCTGACAGAGTTCAAGAAGTGTTTGGACAATGCAGATACATGGTGTGACTTGAGGTTAGTTCTGTGCAGAGCCAGGAGTTGGACTTTGATAATCTTGATGGGTCCATTCCAGCTCAGGATATTCTATGATTCTATGAAATCCTTCTGTAGAACAGTTTAGACCATCACAGAAATGAATATTTTTTTACAGAGTAGAAACTCTAAAGCTATTGTGACAGGACTTTGTCTTCTGGACATGTTTTACTGTACAAAAGAGCACTGTCTGCTGGTACAATATTCTTTGTCACATCAATGCTTTAAAATCATCTTAGTTTGTGTCTGGGCAGGTGGAATAGAATACATTACCTTTGCAAGTAATGACATTTAATATTAGAGGCTGGTTTAATCCACAAAGTTCAAAACCAAAATTTCCCCAAATGTAGAAATGTTAAGGTTGTTTCAATCAAATATTTATGGGTTTGGACGAGTATCATGATTTCACCCAACTGAAACCTCATGCTATGTCTTTAGCAAAAATATGAAACCTCAATTGTAATGTCACATGTTACAACACATCTTGCATTAGGCTATATAGACAGTCATATATAGTTGTTCTTAAAATACCAAAAATTTTGATGAACAGAAGATGCTTGACTCAAGCAACATTGTTTGTCATGAAGAAAAATCTGTGTTGTGTGTCAAGCCAGGTACCGACTATAGCATTTGAAGAGGTCATGTTACAGTAAAAGGAAAAGTATCAGTTTTTACTGCAACACAGAATATCCTGGACAATCTAGTAATTAAACTGTTAATGGAGTTTCGTCTTTCACCAAAATGAAACGTAGAATCTAATCTGCAAATTTTGAGTAAACTATTAATTATGACATGAGTATGAACACACAAATATAGCTGATAAGATATGCAGTGGTTTTCACTGAAAACCCATACTTTTAGCTTCACTTCATGCAATAAACTCAGATCAGACTAGACAATGAAATACATGACCTACTCTGTTGAAGCAGCCCATTTCTTCTCTTACAGATTATGTAGTATTTTATCAAAGATTGTTATAAATTCAAGCATTCCTCCAAGACAGAGACCTGGCTTTTTCAAAGGCTGGATTGCATTAACTGAAGCCCTCGCAAGTGCCTCTTCTGTAGCAAACTCTACATTTTAGGGTCAGGGGTGAACTCTTATTTGAGTAGGAGGAAAATTGTTAATGAAATTTTGCTCAGTGAGCTGTGTCATCCTTTATTCTTGTTGTGCTCCAGGCAGGTCCATACTGTCAAATATCAGAAGGGGCTGGAAATGAGTGACACATGTCTTCAAGACCAGAAATGACAGTGACCTTCCAGCTCCTCTTTGTGAAGGAGCAGGAGTGTTGTACATAGCTATTAAGAACAGAAATGAACACTGACATTTTAATAATGTTCTGTTTGGTTCTTTACTTCTTTTTGTGGCAGTGGTTCAAACTCTATTCTTAGTTTTTTCAGCACAAACTCACAGCAGTCCCTTCCAGGACACAAAACCAGATTTATTTTGGAGTAAGTGAGGGAAGGAATCACCTGGTCACCTCCATAATTTGGATTGCTACATATGGTGCATACTTAATTGGAAGCAATGTCTCTCATATCCTGAGGAAGGGAAAGATAAGTTGCCTTTTTATCACTGTGTTTGAGATCAGACAGTATCACAGTTTATAGTTCTGAGTTTTTTTCCTTTGCTTTCACAATTTCATCTTTTCTCTGTGACAGTTTAATTTTTCAGTACTAAACTCATTTGTTCATAATATTATCCATATAGAAATTATGAGACATTTAATGGAGGATCCAGACATTGCAAATTGGTAGAGATAGGAGAAGGAAGGTAAAGTGTATGTCCTGGTTTATTTACATAGACAGAAGGACATAAGTAGTTAAATTTTTCCTCTCTTTAGCCCTGCAGATCAGCATGATTTGCAAAACACCTGCAGAAGTTCAAGAAGATGGCTAGAAGAGTCCAGGAAGAAATCTCAGCCTGAGCCTGATGCATAAAGACAAAGAACAAAAGATATCTTAAGATACGGAAAGGATGATATGAGAAGAAATGCTCCTGATTTGAGAGCCTTGCTTGAGCACAGGCAGGAATTGTTGATTTGCATAGCAACCCCAGTCAGGTTAATAGAATCATAGAATGGTTCCGGTTGGAAGGGACTGTAAAGATCATCTCATTCCAACTCCTTCCACTAGACCAAATTGCTCGAAACCTCATCCAAATGGCCTTGAACACTCCCAGGTATTGGGGATTCACAGCTTCTCTGAAAAACCTGTACCATTGCCTCACCATCCTCACGGTACAGAATTTCTTCCTTACACCTACTCTGAACCTACCCTCTTTCAGTTAAAGCCATCTCCCCTTGTCCTATCACTATACGCTCTCATGCAAATTCCATGAGAATTCCATGAGTCCAGCTCTCTTGGAACCTCGAAAGTGCTATAAGGTTTCCCCAGAGCCTTCTTCAGGATAAGCAACCCCAACTCACTCAGCTTTTCTTCTCAGGAGAGGTGCTCCATCCCTCTAAAATCTAGATTTCCTAATCTCTGGACTTGCTCCACAGGTCCGTGCCCTTCCTATGTTGAGGACCCAGAACTGCATGTGGGGTCTCACCAGAGCAAAGTAGAAGGACAGAATCACCTCCCTCGTCCTGCTGGCCTCACTGCTTGGGATGCAGCCCAGGACACATTTGGCTTTCTGGGCTGCAAACACACATTGCTGGGTCATGTGTAGCTTCTTGTCAACCAAGCTATTTTTTTCACTTGCATTTAGAACAGGTGCAGGCATTTCTGTTATGTGTGAACTTCACTGCAGTTACCCTTGCTCTGATTACATTACAAATGAGGATACTGCAAAGAGGTGTGCATGATGCTGTATCTAGAGACCTCCTAGAAGTTGAAAACCAGAGCAGAAATTAGCAACCCATCTGAGAATCCACAGATTAAAAAATGAGCCAGAGAGTATAAAATAGCTCTGCCCATTTGTCTCATTACAGTACTTCTGGCAGCAGATCTGAAATCAGCTTACCAGGCAGTTAAACCCTTTTTCCCTTGGCAATCCCTCTGGAGTATCTCCTTAGTGTACAGTAGGGTGGGAGGGAATGCTGTAAGTTTTGCACTGGTGTCTGTGTTACTTTCAAGTGTATTGTGGACAAAATGTGCTCTGATGTATCCTGTCTGGCATGGCTGGAGACAACCATAGTGTTCACAACAACTCATCCCCTTGGAGGAGGAAAGCAAGTCTTGTTCTAGGGCTTGTTCTTGGTCTTGTTCTAGGGCTTGTTCTTGGTCTTGTTCTATTAAATGTTCAAGAAGGTACTTGTCAGAGAAGCTTCCATGCAGACTGTGACTGTTCATGATTGTCCTTTGAACAGAAAAGGAGAAAAAGTAGGAGACAGCAGCGCCACAAGGAGGAGTGGTAAAAGAACATGGCCAGGACTAAAAATCTGGTATTATGCTAGGAAGCCCCCCCACTTAGGGTGCCACTTTGCACTGCGCTTACCTCTGGACTTGGCTGTGCGGTGGGTGTACACACAGTGCCCAGGCTGGGCTACCCTCATGGGCAGCATCTATGAATGACCTAACAGAGACATAAATACAGCCAGGGTGAGCACTGTGGCACATAACTTTCTGAATAGTGCAGGATTCTGCTACATGACAACCCTTCCGTGCCAGTGAAGAAAACAGTGAAAGCTGCAGTGCTTCTGCTGACAGAGACTGATCTTTGGCATAGTATTTTCCAAGGAAATGCTTGAGGCTGGAGCGTGCTTTTCCCTGTGGTTTGCCAGAAATCAGACATGTCAGTTTTTCAGTGCTTTAAATCAGGGATGTGCGAGATGAAAACGGGATCCTGGTCACCTAGGGGCCCACAACAGAGAGCAAAGAAGTTTGCCATATCAAAGAGCTCTGTTCTGAGAGCAATAAAGAAGCACGTGGGCTGTCCACTTGGTCTTCTTGTTGAATTTTGGTTGCCGTGTATTTTAGTTGTTGCAAAAACACAAGACATCAAATGTTGTTTTCTTCGTTTGCTGTGAGTAAAATAAAACATCGTTTTCTCATTTATATTTGACCAATAAAGTGCCAAAACTATTGTGTAATACGTTATTTTATAACAATATCTACCTTATTACTTGCACAAGTGATGGATACACAGACAACATGGAAAACCATCTAAGGGACCAGTGTGTGTTAGTTTCTTAGGAACACAGAAAACATTTTGCTACCCACTTTTACTTGGATTTCAACGGCCCTGGAATGTTCTCTGTCTTTTGCTGGAAAGCAAATCCTTTCCTGAAAGTATTACATCCAGTAGCCACAGGAGGAAGTCCTGCGGCAGCGTGACAGGACTGGAACACCTGAGATTCACACTTGAGAATCAGCACTAAGTACTACAGCCATGTACTAGAGTAGATTTATGCGGATTTTGGGGGTGATTTTTTGCTCTAATTAACAGTCATGTATGTGATGCAGAAAGACCTCTGATTGGTGACTAATCTTTTTTATGAGATTTGGTTGTTTTCAGCTTTTAGTAAGAATGCATTTCTTTTGTTGGGATTGCTTGTTTACAAACAATGTCCCATTTCTGCTTCAGGAAGAAAAAAATTTGTGGTTCTATGATAACTAAAATTAGGATGTAATGCAGCAAATTATATAAAACATACACCAGCAAAAGTGTTTAAATCATTCTAAAAATAAAAGAAAAGTTTTGCTTCCAAAAGATCTCTTGGAAACTTTTATTTTTAATAAGCTGATATTTGGGGGGATAGAGAGAAATGCAAATTTGGACTTTCAAATGTAAATTTTATCCAAATAACATCTTTTTGAAAAGTATATTTAGGTTCTGTTGATTTGTTCTTTGGTATTTGGCAAGATTGTAAGCAGAACCTCTGTTAGACATGACTAGGGGGAAGTTGTAACATAAATAAAATATTAACCTAATTAAATTGCATCTTTTGAAACTTGGTAAACCTTGTGAGGTCCTACACATGAGTGTAAAACAGATCCAAAATTCTACGGAAGGAATGGGTGCTAAGATTCCCCAAAAGGTCATCTTCTAATGCATCAAACATATTTGGTTTTTCTTTAACAAGTATCAAGACCAAATCAAGAGTACACTAATTTTTATTTCAGTGAAAGAAGCTAAAACACTAAAACAAATTGTTTTAAAGAGACTTTGCCATTCTTACTTAGACTTTATATTTGCTGCACCATGTAAAACTTGGTGTGTTCCTTAACCATGATGTGGTATTTCAGATAGTTTGCTTGGCCTGGTAGCACTTCAGAACACCGGAGAAGCAGGTCTATTCCCCAGCCAGCTAGGTTCTCATATATTTCCATTGGTATGTCCTTTTGACTGTGTAGCACATGCTTTCATTTCCCACAGCCACTGTGCAAAGTTATAGTTGGTATCCTTGGAAGAAATCAGTGTTTGTTGCTTTAATATTTGGTAGGAAGCTGGCATTCTGTCATTTCAGCTCATCATATTATTATGCATGTAGTAATGTGACATGCTTAACTGCTAGCTTCAAGCTGAACATTTAATGTGGGATACACCTACAGTGTTTTCATTTCAGATAGCTCCAATCAGACCTCAGAACAGCTTTCTCATCTGGAAAGATAAAGTCCATGCCATTCACTTTTTTGACATGGACAGATTTGTTTTAACATGTTCAGAATATATAAAAATGTGAATGATAGAAGTCCAGCCCACCTTGAAGTGGGCTAAAATAAAAGATCACTGTAGATTTTCACATATGTATGAGCTGGTGTGTTTTTGTGTGCTTGAATGTGTGCATTTATGTGAAAGAGATAAGAATAAATTTAACCTTAACTATTGTAAAGTATGCTACTGAGTTAATTTGTGACTCTTAAATCTATGAGTAGTATATATATATTAAGGTATGCTGAAATTCCAGCCTGTAGATATGTCAAAGAATCTTATAGTCCTTGAATGGAAAAAAAATTAAAATATGCCCCCCACAAAATCTAGTTTTTCCACTTTCTTTTTTTCTTTGCAATTAGCTTGTACTAAATTCCAAGTATGTTCAGTAATCTGCTGATCAGAAATTATTTTAAGCACACTGAAAAAACCATGAGTGTTTATTACATTAATATTTGCTGTGTGGTGATAATGGGAAAATTAATCTTAAAACACCTCTCAAGTTGGGTTCTGGTGAACACAGACTTACATGCTGATCTTTCCGTATCTCTGGAGCTGCTGCTGCATTGAGTCATTGAGAAATCACTGCAAAAGTTCCAGGGCCAGAACACAGCAAAAGGCATCCATGGGCACAGGTGTGTGTAGTCTTACAATGATTCAAATTAATTTAGGGCTATTTAAATCAAAAGCTGATTCCTGTCTAGGTTTGTGTTTGCAGCTTGGATAAGTATCTGCAGCTGGCTATATTGCTTCATGGAGGACTGCTATGAGAGAACAATAAAGGCATCAAAATATTAAAAAAGCCCTGTAGTAGGAAACCAGAGACACTGTACAAGTCTATCGATATGATTTTGCAGTCACTGTTGTTGTCTGTCTAATACTGCAGTGCCAATCACAGTCCATGGAAGACACACAGTCTCTTATGCTTAGTTTCTGTTAAAACAGGTATTTCCAGGCTCCGGTAATTTTCTGAACTGGGTGTGAGGTTTTCTCCAGACTTCTGCTCCTGTCCAGATGGGACTCTGAACTGCACCTCTGCAGTACACCCTCCCAGCCTCTCCTCTCTTCTGGAAGTGCTTTAGAGATGAAGATAACCATGTCCACTCCTTCACCATAGCATCTTCCTTTATCAATACTGACTTTTACATTCAGAGCAGTGCTAACTGAGACACCTCATTGCAAGATTTTAGCTGAATCTCATAACCCAATAAAGGGTGAAAGGGTGAGAAGGAAAAAGCTCAGGCTTCCACACTGACTGCAGTCCAAGACCTAGCTGAAACTGTCTTTCTTTTGATAGCAAGAGGAATCAAGAATGGCTAAAAAGTCTATGGCTCTTGTAGCCTGTCCTGCTAATCATCCAAAGAGAAGGTTAATCAGGCTATTGTAAAATCTGTGTGGTCTAACACTGTATTTGCCTTTTTTGTCAGTCACTTGTGGTTGGTCACATCTAGCTGAGGTTCCAAGCACTGGTTTAAAAGTTTACCTTGGCAAATGTATGCCAGCTACTTTAAAAATATCTGTGGATTATAATCCCTCCATGTCTATTTCTTAAGTCAGTTTCTTCCTTCCCCCCACAATCATGTTTGATTTGATTAATCTAGGTTGAACAATAGAATAATTCTGGTAGTTCTTTTTAGTAGAATAGTTCCCGTATTAATGAGATCCTGTCCAGTTCAACTTAAAAAAATACTTTCCTTTTTGGTTTTTTTTGAGAGAAAGAGAGAGAAATGTCCTTACTCCTGTTACTGAGTGCAAGCAGTGAGATGATTTTTAAGGGGTTTTTTTTAGACTTGAATTTTGCTCATCTATGGTAGGCTATGTTTTCTCATTGTAGAAGCTTTTTCCTGGTAAAATCATTCCCTTCACTAATGAGATCCATCCTGATATGACAGGAAGACAGCTCTTAAAACACCCACCGTTTTCTCCCATTCATTTGAATAGCAGCAAAGGGACATCTTTTAAAGTAATTTTTATCAGCGAGATTGGGCTGAATCTCATTAATAAAGAAATGATTTTACTCAAAAGAGCCTTCACAGTTGAGCTATAACCCAGATTAGTAAGATCTAACCTGATTATAACTTTATAAGACACTGTACTTCTGCCATTCAAAGCATGCGACTGTACTGCAGAGACCATCGATTCAGTAGAGGCTGTTTTAGAGGGGCAGCTATGAAAGGTGAGGAAGGTGCCTGGAGGTGTTTTTCTCATAATTTCAATGTAGCTTGAGCACAGAAAGTCAATTCTTGGTTTTGAATATTAAGATTGATTTTCACTATATGTATATTTATTTTGCAGAGCATAAGAGGCTCAGATAAGTGCAGGTGTGCCAAAACACTGCTGTTTGACCTCACCAGACGTTTACATTGGCCCTATTCAAGTTACCACTTCTCTCTAACTTTGTCTCGCAAAAAAAACTAGAACAAACACATTGCTTGTCAAAGGTCAGTGTCTAAGCAAGAACATCTGACATTTTTGTTTTACAATGCATTTGGCTTTTTTATTTTGGCAGGAAAATAGGAAATAATTGATGAATGAGAAAGAAAAAAACACTTAGCAAGAACTCATGGTGAATTGCTGAATCTGTTAGTGGGCTAAACAGTTTGGGCACAGTACGGTGCTGGAACTGGAGATAAAAGAGTTGTCTTTTATTTCACAGGATAAGAATAAGTGGTCACCATAGTTCCCTTTGCAGATTATCAAAAACAGTCTTTTGCAAATGGATAAAAATTCTTTCATAAAGTGACTTTTCAATTAAGCCTCCTTTTTTAGATACTATTTTTGTCTGTCTTTTTTTTTCTTCATAAGACAGGCAGAGAGCAGAGAGAAGGCACAGGGAAGAAGGACATATTTTTATATTTTGTTTCAAATTAAAAAACAATAATTACTTAGATTTGATAAAATATGGAATGAAAATCTATGCAAGATTTAATTTTAGAAACATTTCCTTCTTCACTGAATAAAGAATTGAACTAGCATTTCAAGCAGCTTTCATGGAAGGTAAATTTCTGGGAACTGTTCCTCAGGAGACCAAAAAGTTGGTAGTTTCCAAGTGCAAGACCTTCATCACCAAAACCAGCCACTTCATTATCTTTGGCAACATAAAACCAGGACAGCAGAAACCTGGGAATAATTGTATTTTTATGTTAAGCACACAGCTTTTGGGTATAGTTGCCTATTTGGGCAGTAAGGATAACTCCAAAAGAAGTTTCACCCAAGCTGGATGCATACTGCAGTCAGTGCAAATATCTCACATTGAAAGGCAGTAACTTACAGGGGAACTCAAAGGTGTATTTCAGATGAATTGTAGATGACTGAGCTGTGTAAGGTATGAAATAAAATGCAAGTGTAAAAAGAAAACATTTCAACTGGACCTATATGAGTAGTTATTTTCTTGGCACTTTTGCACCAGGAGCAGAGGTTTGCAATAAAGACACACATTTTGTTTCCACAACATCATAACTCTGATTTTCTGACATTTTATATGAACTACCTCATTTTCAGATATTGCTTTCAAAAGATGTCTGAAGACAGAGCTGAAAAACTCAATACCAGCCTTTCCCAAGGCCAACAGCTCTCTCTGTATGGCTCCCCTGCTTTTAGTTTCCCAGGGTCTTTCCTAAGAAAGCAGCAAGGCTCTATTTACTTTTGCCTCCTTGCTTGCAACATTTGTTTACCTCAGCAGAAAGTTTGTATGAATTCATACCATCCCAAACTGCATTTTGCCCCCATCCACTCTTTGCACAAGTACAAGTAGCTGCAGCTGAGAGCAAGGTAAGAGTGGACTGAAGCACTGTGAAGAACAGAGCATGGAAAACTGCTACTGAATTAGACTGAACAGTGTCCTATTTCAAATTGGAAATATTTCTGTGAGATAGGATGGCAACTCCTGAATATTAATGAATAGTTGGCAAGCCACTGAACACTCAGTTGTCCTCAGCAGAAGACTAAATAGGTCACCCCACTATTGGAAAGTAGTATAAATCTTCTAATTAGACTAATGAAAGACAAATACAAAAGGAAGAGAGATCCTAGCACCTTGCTGGTAAAGGATTGCCCAGGTGCCAGGCAACCTTTGCCTGGTTCATGCAGAACTCATTAAATTAGCATTTAAATCTCTATAACTCAGGACAGGGAATGTTGAATATGCTTGGTAACACCCAGCGTGCAGAAGCCAAGCAATCACAACTAAACATCACAAAGTACCAGGGTGTGGTAAATAACACCAAGAAGACATATCAAAAAGAAGTGGTGATATGTGTTTTCTCCAGCCTTCAGGCTGCTGAAGGGTGAAACAGCTGCATCAAGATGGAACAGGCTAAGAAGACCCTACTGATACTAAAGCACAACACACCTTAAGGAAGGACAACTATTACCTTAGCAAGGCCTTGAACAATATTTTGAGAATACCATATTCATAGATACACTCTCCACCTTGAGATACAGCTGCTGTTCAAAACCCAGTGTGAACAAGGATGGCTGGAAGACCAACTGCCTGCACTTGGAAAAATATAACTGAAGGGCCTAACAGGAAAGGACCAGAAAGGAAGTAGGGAGTTGATCAGAATGGGCTTCGGGTCTTACATGGTAATTGAGTTTCCAGTAGTAAGAAATTGGAGGAAACTTAGGGAAATCTCGGTCGTTCAAATCAACTGCATTTGAATAAATGTAGGCAGTGAGTAGCTCTAGTGTTGTGTGGCAAATCAGGCCTAGGTTTGGAGTTAGTTACTGAGTGGCTTAGCACTTGTGTAGCAATACTTCTACCAACATGTCTGTGTTCCAAAACCTACTGTGTTGCATACCCTATGTAGAACGTGGAGCCTTTGCAGGGATTTTCATTAATTTTGTACTCCCTCCAGGAGAGTGAATCTCTCTTTGTTTTGCTATATTTAGCACATCCTCCCTCCTTGCCCTCAAGTCTTAACTATGGCTGAAAGATTAATCCTGAAAGTCTTTCATGAGCTCATAAAATCTAAAAAATACAATACAGTCTAGATGGTTCAGGTTATTGCTGTTAGGAGCTTTCATTTCTTAGGTGGAGATCTCTGTTCTGGCTAGAGTAAGCACCCCAGAGAAATAAGCTGGTCCTTCCTGTACACAGCTGCACATATCTGTGTTCTTTGCCAGAGAGACCAGGAGCACCTGAGAAGGCCTCTGACAGTTATGAAACAGTGTGCTTGACTGAAGGTTAAATAGCACCTCCTTGCTTTATGAGCTCCTACCTTCAGCCCACACTAAACTCACTCACGCATTAAAAAGTGAAGTGTAATATTCTGCTCCCTGATCTTCTTAGACTGCAATGTCTTTGTTCACATCTCAGTCATTGCTGGAATGTGCCAAGCAATGAAATGTCAGTCTTTGAAATACTGTTCTTAGGAGAATTTTTTTTTCTACTAAGTAAATTTATCTCATAATAATATTTAATGATGTCCCATTTAGTATTGTTCCTATTTTGCTTCTATCAGTCTTCGTTATGAATGCCATGTTGCATCTCAACCCTTCTGCCTCTGAAACTCATGTCAATGCCAATATGTGGGTATTACTAAATACAGAGAATGCATAAGAATCTATTCAGCCAGCACTCCTCCACTTTCTCTGAATTCATTGTGTCACCTCCGCCTCCAGTGGCCTGTCTTGAAGAGCCCCAAGGTAACTCTTGAACGCATGGCACTGCTGCCCCCAGGCTCCCTCTGATGCCGTTGTGCAATGTGCCCATTCTTTTGTGTGTAAGAGGGAGAATATTTGTAAGCCAAGCAAGAAGAAAATGCCTGATGTTTTCATGAGTGTTTGAACATTTCACACAGAGGGAAGGTTCACCCCTACTTTTTAAAGTGAAAATTCTCACATCTGGGCTAAATAGTTATTGTGTTGGGAACTGCTGATGGTGTCAATTAGGGGTGGGATAGCCTTAAAGGCCAGGCTTAGGTGAGTATTGTAAAAGATTGGACATTAAACTGAAATTTGAATGGTTTTCTGCGTAGAATTTTAACAGAGAGAAGTACTATGTCCCTTTGCACTGCCCAAGCCCAAAAATCCCACAGGCTATTTTCATTCCCACCTACTTGCTTCTCAGCCTGCCAGTGTCACAGTGGATGATACAGATCTTCTATCAGAGACACAGAAAATGAATGCAGAAAATGTTAAAAAAGATTTAATTCCTTGCCTGCTATACCCAGCACAGTTTTCTATTTTTTTTTTGATGCAATAATGCCTACCATAAATAATGACACTTAGAAAAGAAAATAGGATTAGTATAAGTGACATCATTCCCAGAAAAGGAACATTTGGGGATGGTTTCTCAACCTGCCTAAGAATCCAGCAACCTTCTCCCCACTTGTGAAGTCTGTGGGCAGTGACCACTGTATGATAGCTAGCGCAAGTCTTATCTGACAAGTTCACTGAGCCATTAATGTTTTGATGATCTTTAGGGTCCCTTCCAACCCAATCCCTTCCAATCATCCTATGATCCTCTGATTCTATGATTATTTCTAGAAGGAAATAGTAGGGCATAAGCAGGAAGGAACCATATACTTCCCAATGCTTTAGCTATCCCTTATGAAAAAGAAAAATATTTCAACAAAACTGTAGGGTAATTTTCTACATTCCCTAGGCCCCAGTCTTGAGTCAGGGCCTTTTAAATAGCTTTGTGATTTGAGTCTTCATCATAGATGAAGATGTTATATCAATTAGCTTACTCTTCTTTCCACCTGTGTTTACCTCAGACCATGAACAAGAAGTGACTGAACACATTAATTCCATTCCCTTCCTCATTTGTTAGGTAAGTTTTGCTTATTCAGTTTTTAAACAAAGCTCATTTTTAATTTATTTGAAAGGAATTAAAATCCCTGTTTTTTACAATCTTGATAAAAACAGTGATTAACAACTGCATGATTAATGGAGATTAGAAAGCTCATTTAGGGTCTAATGGAAGTTAACAGGGCTTTTTTTATTAATGTTTCTAATTGATTCTTGATTTAAGTGGTAGCCATTTTTTTTAAGTGGCCTGTTATTGAAATGTACTTCTGGTAAAAAAAAACAGACATTAAATCTTTGGGAAACTTTCATGTATAAATGTATGCTTGATCTGTACAATTATTCTATTATTGATTTATAATGTCAGAGGTATAAAATCTGCGAAAGATAAAGAACAAAGAAAATGTCTCAATTTACATTTTCTTTGCACATTTTCCTAGATTCTACCCATCATCAGAATCAAAGGCCTCTCTCAAATATTTTGTTTACTAATGCAGATGCTATGACAAGTCACAGGTTTTAACATTTGAATGTGAGAATGTTAAAATGTTGAAATTTTGAAGATACCTCACAAGACGTTTGCCCAATTAATTGCTCTACCATGTACTTTTTGAATTACGAAGTTCTCAAACTTGTATGTAAAGTATCTTTTATGGGTAAGCTGCTACACAGAACAATCCTGATAAAGAAGCTTCAAGGCAAATGAGACCAACAGTGTAAATTCAGTTCTGTATGCTGTAAATAATGCAAAGAGGTTCATGCTCTTCACAGTTTCTATATGGACCTGAACTTCTATGCATGTTACCTGAGATGCATGAATATCTAATATTTTTTACGTGCCTCATCAGTTATAATTCAGCATTAAAAATTATGGTGTGTTCCTATTCATACTACTGTGAATGTTATTCATATTTATTGTGCTTGTTTCCATAGTAATTAGCTCAATGGACCAAGATCATTCTACTGGCCCAAACCCCCAAATCTTCAGCTGCTGTAAATAATGTCACTGGATTTCAGTGAGCTCACCTGACTTATGCTGGTGAGGTTGAAGACTGAACTACATTGAGGCATTCATTAACATTACTGGTTTATGGAAGGATAGGATTTTTCTGTAATGGTCACTGCAGTGATTTTAGAGAAAAAAAAAAAAAGACACAGGACTATTGAAGTAATTTAAAACAGACTTTTTACAGGTAGTAATGAACACACACACAATTAATTCTCATGTGCTTAAGGCTGTCAGCACAAGGGATAGACATCCTACAGTTTCCCAAAATTATGGCTTGAATGACACAGCATGGAAAGGGGGTGACTGTGCTACAGTGTATTTTTACTTGAAAGTCATGGTTTTTCCCTTCTTCTGTTCAGCTTTCTCTGAGGAAAATCTGGTTTATCTTGATTTAGTCTGAAGGATATGGTGGTCAAGTTACTAACAGTAATGTCCATGACACAACCCCAATAATTCAGTAATCTTACAATGTAATCACAGTAGATATAATATTTTTTACAGATTATTTCATTTTTTCATTAAGAAACATGTCAAGGAAGAGCTGGGGTTGTAATTTTGACTGCGGAGGAGATAGCCTAAAAGGTAATGGAGAATAAAAATAGCACCCCCTCAAAAGTTGTGGCTACTTCTAGTGTGTAACTGACATCAGCATATGAAAATTAATTGGGAGTAGCTGCAAACAGCACAGAGAACACTGACATAATGATGAGGTAAAGTGGAAAGCTTTGGGGCAGAGCAGTAATGACCTGAACTCATGTTTCCTTGGGATTTAGTGAGCTCACAAAGAGTTGGGGTGGAGGAAGGGAAGAAAACATCTTGAAGGATTCACTCTGTAAATATGAAAACTGATGCAAGGATGGGGAAAAAAAGAAAAAAGAAAGAATATGTGTAATAGAAAGGAAACAGATGTGGCAGGACTCAAAAAGGCTTGAAAACTTCAAAGGTCAGACCTGAGTTCAAAAAATATACCATCTGAGTAAGAAAGCTTTAAAGTAAGGTAGTGAAAGAGAGGAGCATAAAAGTCTGAGAACAGCCAAATTCCACCTTCCTTTCCTATGGCTTCCTTCTTCTTTGCTAGTGTAATGAGAGCTCTCCTTCCATGCATTTCAATATCTATACCATCTGTTGGTTTGACCAACAACCAACCTAGTTGGTTACAACTAGGAGCATCCATGCTACTCATCATGCCACAAAGTTAAAACACAATGAGCTTCTTTTCTAAGTTGGAAGACACTCCATCTGTATGATGCTTTTTTCCTTAAAAGAAAACATTTGGGGGAATAAAATGGGCTTTGAAATGCTTATAATAAATGCACATGCTGTACATTGTGCTCATGGATAAAAACATTGTAAACCAGCTGTACGTCTCAAAGTGTCTAGCATATTCTTATTCTTAATAACTTTATTTTGTAGTTGATAAAGCTGGGGCAAAAAGAGGAATTAAATATCTTACCTAGAGCCTGCAGGATCACTGGATGTTGGGCATAAATTCCATTTTCCTTTTCTGACCAGGAGTTCATACAGCTGACGTGTTCCTTGTATGTGATATAATAAGGTGAAATCTTGTTTCCTCTTAGAGCTTAATGTGTGATATCATGGCAATGACAAGCATGAATGAGATGCCAACATTTGGCACTCTTTGGTGAGCAGTGAAAACATTACAGTGAGAGGTGTCCAGCAGCGTTAAAGAGTAACCCAATCAGGACAAGTCCATGTCTGAGTCAACATCAACTTGATAGAATTGCTGCTTTTGGCAGTTAATGTTGACAATTAGTACAGCGCCCTTATTGTATATGTGGGGGACTTGAGTTCCTTTAGTGGACACTGAGTACAAAAGCTAAGGAAACAGCTGCTGGGCACATAAATGTCTTGTTGGAAAGATATGAATATATTTAGAAAGATAGATTTGTGTTGCTGGCCTTAATCCCTTGCCTTAAGTGTCTTCTGATGGTCAGAGATAGCAGTGCACTGAATAAAGGGAAGCACTTTTGACTGGGTAGTGTACACCAGGTCCCATACACATACTGACTCAATTCACGTTACTTGTCACTTGATACAGTTATGAGATCTGAATGATTTTCAGTCACTTCAGTGAAGGCTGTATTTGAAACCTGGTCTCAAAGCCGCAAGGCAAGTGTATTACATACCTGTCAACTAACAAGACTTGCCAAAATGAATCTACTCATATGAACACATGACCATTATTGCTGTTCACACTGTGAAACACTATACATTGTGGCAAAAGTAAAAAGCAAGAAGATTATTATGCTAGACAGTCACTTACTAAATATATTTATTGTGGAGAAATGAATATTCTTTTTACAACAAAAATTTGAGCTCTTGATAAAATTTATAATATTGAGAAATGTGATATGGGCAATTTAGTAAAACTTGACCTTTTCGTTTTGTAAGGAATAAGAAAATATTTACATTTCCTGGCTAAGCAAAGATTTTTATGCTGAATACTGCTAAATATTCCACATACCAAGCTCAAGTAGAAGTAATTGAATTCAGCTAGCAGCTGGACCACACAGGCCAAATTTCTTTACATTGTTACAGAGCACTTAATCATTCATCAGATGTAAATAATAACCTACTTACCAGTCAACAAAGCCCAACCATGGTCACATAGGGGAACGTTCAGTGTGCTGCGTGCATTTTCTAGGTTTGAATGAGAAACATAGATTAGTGAATTGGTAAAGCTGACAAGATGTTCACTGAAAAAGAATTGAAACAACTCCTTGAAATGGAATTCGGAAATGTACTTTCTAATATGAAACTCCCACAGGAGCAAGGAGACTCTAAGGGTGTAGAAGAAGATGTCGAAGCTAGTTCTATTGTCAGGTCTAGAAAATTGACTCTGTCTTACAGGTGTCTTCAGTGACCAAGGGCTAAAGAACTGTTAAAGATTCCATCTATCTGAGTGAGAGCTAATGAAATAGAGATGGAGACCAGGCTCTTGCACAATGTCAGTTGATCACATTTCCAAAAGTTTTACTAAGAGGAGAAAAATACAAAATGATTTAGAATGCCTCAGACAAAACCCTAGTGTTTTAAGATCCGTACTGCAAATTAACCCCATAGTAGGCACAGTGATACTTTATCTGTGAAATGCTGATTTATTTCATACCATTATTTTGTATATATTTTATTAATAGGAAGACATATGCACCTTCAATGACAAAACTACAGTTAAAAAGTATGTTACAACTCGTTGAGTTCACTAGCATTCCCACTTCTCTTTTAAAGCCTCGTTGTGTGCAACAACTATTAGAAACATTTACCCTTCTAAAAGAACAAAGTAAAACAAAAATCTAGTCATTACTATTGGAAAAAAAGATTTTAAATAGTTACAAATAGGTTTGTTTGAATGACATCTGGTTTGAATGACAGCCTCAAAAAATAACTCTTACTGCTAAGTGTCCTCAGGAGAAAGCAATGCTTTCTGTGCTGAGTGTCTGGTGATTAACTCAGAAGACAGAAATTATACAGCTTATAAACTTGTTAAGGCTTTGCGCATGTGCAGAATGTGGAGTGATCTTTGAGTAACCAGTTAAGGATGTAATATGAGGCACATAGTAAATGAATACTTTTGATGATATCAGTATTTCAAATTTCCTTCCATTCTGTCAGAGAAAACATTACTAGTTTTCCTGGCTTGTCTCCTCTTTTATAGGAAAGTTGTTAATGCTGGCTCAACTGTGACTATCCCATCTTTCATGCTTCAGAGTCCATCACATTAAGATGAGATCCTGGTTTCAGAATTATGCTGAACTGGCAACAGTGAGTTATTAAATCCTCTTCATTCTGCTTGTAGACATCATATGACCTGATTGGTTTCTGAAGATTTTCACAGAGTTTACTCTTTCTTGTGATAAGAGCTGGATAAATTTCCAAGAAGATAGTTCTCTTTGAGATCTTTCTAACCCAGTCAGTTTTGTTGTCCAACACTCCTGCAATCCTTTTTCTTACTTAAAGATGGTGAAAAATGTATCTGTATAGTACAGATGAGTAAGATCCCCAGATTTTTAAGATACTTATTCACGGTATATAAATAAGTGCCTAATCACTGTTGCAATAAGTGTTCTATACATGGATCTAATCTATCAAGTAAATACAGAAGATTACCATTTTATCTTCCAGAAGCCAATTATCACATTGGTTTTGAGCTGGAGGCGGGAGAGGATGGGAATGGGGTTATGATTAGCTGCTGTTTATCATAGTCTTTTTTTCCCTTCATCTTTATAAATATTTCAGTGACTTCTTTTTGTCCCTTTTCATTTGCACCTTTTGAGGACTATATTTAGCCTTAGAGAATTTGTTTGGCAAATCAGATTTAAAACTTTTATAAATAGACATCTTGAAAACTTCCAAGTTTCACTATCTATATATTGCATTAGACAGGTCTGTGTAGGGGGAGAGAAAAACAGTAGAATTTATAAATTATTTAAGAACATGAAATGACTTTAAATTGGTCCAGTCAACAAGGAAAGCAGGCATTTTTCTCAAGGTATTTATCACATAAGTGTTGTAGATTACTCTTACTTCTACAGGCAGTTTCTCTTAATCAGTCTAGTATCGATACAACCCCCTTGTTTGTGACACAGAAGTCATTCTACTTTGTTTTAATAGGTTTTATTTCCAAAGAAAATCCAGTGTGTACTTTCTCTCTCCATACATTCATAATCTCTATGAAGAAGGCTTTCACTCAGTGCATTTTTTTTTCTAATTTCACATTTGCTAATGACATGCTTTTCAGAAAAAGCAGGTGCTTTTACAACATCATACAAGTGGTATGTTTTGAAGGAGCAATATGTAGCTTGTTGCCCTTTGAGGTAAATTTGTGAGGAAGATAGATTATAGCATCAAGATGTTTCTCTGTGCATAATAAACTGCAGAGGACAAAGTTCATGGCTGAGAATTGTATGGGATACAAGTGACTACCTTCACTACAATCAATTATTAGGATGATTATATTGTGTCTGGAGAATATGATGCTAATGACTAGCTAGCGCTTAGAACACATACTCTTGGCTGGAAAACCAGTGACAGTGAAATGAAGCAAGGGGAAAGGCCTATATGTTGAGCTAGCAGCTCTCTACTGTTGCTAATGAATAATTAAAAATAACAGTCTTTATATGCAGCTTGACAGTATACATGTCCTTTAAGTATATTCTGCTTTGTAAGGAACTTGGCACGATGACAGCCCAAGAAAGGCATCCTACTGCATCCTGTGCAGGCACGGTGTAAGGATGCAGGGAGTTAAACACCCTCGCGGTTAGGAGGGCCTAAGCAGGATTAGCTGTGTACTTATTGCTAACCTTCTACTCCCCCGTCTTCCAAACAAATAAATAATTGAAACTCATTACCTCTTTTAGGGGGTTTGCTCACATGCTTTCTATATTCACATCAAAGCTGAGATCAGTGTCAAAGAGGCAGCCACATTTAGCTGAGTCTCTCAGAGACTACTGATTAATTAGTTTTGCATTTTGGAAGTGCATCCAAAGATGTAGTAAAATAGTGTTTGTTTTCGCTTTTGCCAAAACTTGTTTAGGAGCACTCTGGAGGATGACGGTGATGTACTCAAGATGGTTGTGAAAGAAAAGGGCAATCAATTCAGGTGTGCATGTGCCAGCATTTTTTTCCCCCTTATGAAGTTTCTGCACCAGTTTTCAGAGGAATGACTAAATGAAACATACACTGGTATTAATAGAAAGTGAAGGATGGAGTGGGAATGGAAACTCTGACGTTCCCCTTAACTGAACTAGTGTAAAATGAAAGGTACACCAAGGCTAACAATTTGGTTCTTAAAAAATATAAAAAATAAAACAAACCTGACACAGATAAGGGAGATGTAAAGACTGTAAATCTTGCATAAAATATTGCCTTTTGAAAGCCTTTAAACCCTGTTTCTTACATTGACTTTTTTTTCCCTGCATGAAGTGTGGTAATATGATGTATGAGGGGACACTCAGTTATGGCAAATACTGCCTAGAAAAGTGTGTTCATACTGTTATTTGCCTTTCTGTCTCTGTCTATATCAACTCCACATGCTGCTCTGGTGGCCTGCTTTGTACTTAATATAACTTGTCAAAACACATCTATCAGATATATGAAAAGGCAAACCTGGGTGGCCAGACTAGTCCAAGCCTGGCATGGATTGCATTTTACCAAGACCACAGAAATCTCTTCTCCTCCGTGAGATTAAGATGAAAAGCAGAGTTCATTGTTGTGCAACCAGATTTTAAAATAATTACACACGTTAGTGCATTAGTAGGCCACTTGTGTTTATTTGAATCCCACATACTGTACTTTTATGTGGATTTTAAGTGATTTTTAAAACTGTCAGTACAAAAAAAATTAAAATTAAAAGTGATGTTACCACTTGTTTAAAACTGCCTTTGTTTGTCCTTTTTTTTTTTTTAAATCCTTTCCTTTATTTGCTTCTGCATCGTGAGCTGCTACTAACCCAGCACTTTATCTGTTTCCAGGAAAGAGGGTCTGTGGTTCTCTTTGGCTGTTGACTGAAAGGCATCTGTATCTTCTTTGAACCATGACCAATGCCACTGAAAACCCTCATCTGTGATATGCTCAGTGTTCACCCTCTGATTTCCTGGGAGCTTGTGTTAAGTGCTATATAAAGAAACACACCTCTGGATACAGACGGAAATTCACTTGTTGATCCATGAATATTTGCTTCGGCTCTTATCACCTTTTCACACTGAATGTATATTGCTCTGCAATATGTAGATTTTTTTTTTTTGTCCAACATGTTCACTGTGATTTTTTTTAGATTTCCTCCTCAAATTCCAAGACTAAAGTCCTTCTAGAAAATCAAGAGTTGCAAAAATATTTTAAGAAATCAATTATGCAGCTTCATTTGCAACCTATTTATGCTTACCTACTACGTGCATGAGTGGAACAATCTATTTTAAACATTATTTCTAAAGAAAATTTTGCTAGAATTTCTCAAAGGAGTCCTATTGAATTTGTAGACTGAAAATCAACATGGCTCCAAATCATGCTATATAGTTGTTGCAACCTGGAATCTCCTTGGAAATGCAAAATGTCCAAAAGAATGACCATGAAAATATATTAACATTTTTTATCGTGTTTTGGCAGTTACTACACTTCTATTCAAAGAAATCACTGAAGCAGGACTGTTCCAGAACAGCTAGAATTCTTACGGTTTTAGCTTTCCACAATGTCCATAGGTTATTTCTTTGCAGAGTGAAACGCCTTGAAAAACACCAGTTTGTGTAACAAAGAGAACCCTTACCTGCCAGGTGGGTTATACTGATTTGCTGCCAGCTGCAGAGAGAGGGGACTCCAGGAGCACAGCACTCGGTGCTCATCGGTGCTTGGGAATAGCTCCACATCCTGCCGCCTCACTGGGTGGCTTCAGGAGCTGGTTGTGAATTTAGGGACTATCATTTAAAGCTCTGTAATTGTATAAGGGGGAGAAGAGGAAATTGGAGGCATACTGCCAATATCTTTAAAGCCTTTAAGCTAACCCCACTGGAGGACAGCAATGTGAATAAGCTGCATGTCAATACATGACGCCAAAAATAGGAAAACACTCAGAGGTAACTTTCCTAAGCTTAGTGGAGACATAATAAAGTAGAGCTTTTCTGGCTGTACTGGCACTGAAAGAGTCGGCAGCAATCAACTTTCTTCTAATAACCAAATGTGCTGAACATGAGCTAGTTATTGCAAACACAATTATTCGGTAATTGGATAAGCCTAAAATATCTTGGATACATCCTTGATCCAAGAGCTGGCAGCTTATTGATTATATCATTGTTTGGCAAACAGGCATGCAGGCTGCGGGACTCACAAGATACATACCCAGAGCAGACTGCTGGACCCACTATCATGGAATTGGCTCCAAGTTACTGATTCAGCTACATTGTTGGGGAACTGGCACAAAGCCTGCTAGAAGTAGACACAAAACACTTTAAAGATCTAAATATTAAAGATCTAAACACTAAACAAGAGCTGTGTAACAGCATCCTTGTAAGGCTTCCCTGCCCAGGAACATGTAACAGCCCAGGATGTCAAGAGGAAAGCACTACAGGATAGGGCACTGCTGGTACAATTAATTTTGTCAAAAATCAGAATTAGGACCAGTTTGATATCTAAATCAAAATGTATATTAAGAGAAAAAAAACCCCCAACCAACCAACCAACCAACCGAAAAAAACCCCCAAACTTAACTTCTTTTCTGTGTTTCCATTCCAGGGCAAAGAAAACACCTAAGAACATTAGTCCTAAGCATAGGCAAAACCTGAAGCTGGCAAAGATCAGCAGTAAGGTAAGGAAACTGATGAAATTTAGGCCTTTTCAAACCAGTGTAACACCAAATGCTTCCACTGTTAAGAAATTGTGCTGCTAAAGGTGAACAATGATTACACAGATTGAAAAGGCTGGATTGGGAATTTATTATTATAGCTAACTGTCAAATTAGGCAGATGTGAACAGGTGTATATGAGGTAGCTCTTAAAAATTCTGTTTTATTTAAACAAAACATATATCAAAGTATCTCCTCCAGATTTATTTTCACTTTGTGAGTGAGGGAAGATAGCTTAAATTCAACAGATATTGAGGCTATTTAATTGAGGCTACAAACAGTCATTTAATTACATAAGGTGGTTGACAATATTTTAAGTCCTGCCTGTGTAAGAACCACAAAAGATTCAATGAATGAGCTCAATTTGGATAAAAATTCAAATGCCTAGGCAAAGTTTATTCAACATAGACAGCACTGAGTGTCTTTTATATGCCTTTATTTATTCTAGGCTCAGACCTCAATTATGATGTGTGAACACAGGAAATGGGTCTCCTTGCCAGGAAAGGGATAGTCCCTGATGTGAGTAAGGTTGGCAGGATCAGAATTTTAGCACGATGGCTGAAAACTGATAATAGCACAACTTTATCTGACTGCTGGAGTGATTCAGGCCTATCGTGCTGTGGCTTCAGTAAAGGCTTCTAAGCTTTAATCACTGTCTTCCAGGCTGTAGTCTCTGACTTATTTGAAACAGCTGAACTTCCCCTGAGTGACTTGTCTGGTTACATTTGTGGTACCTGACCTACTTTGCAGCACTTCCCTTGGTACCACCTCATCATATGATGTCCCATGAAAGCACTCAGAATCGGAACTCACTCCCAATAAAGGCCAATAATTAAATAAAAATAAAAACACATTTGACAGCCCACAACAAAGGCAAATCTCAGTGGCTTTTGCATGTGTTTGCCTGCTGAATCAGACAGTAGTTCCTGTCCCCACAGAGCTGAGGGATGATGGATCACCAAAACGACAAAAATAAGAATAGTATTTTGCACTGTATTCTTTCTCTTCTCTTGAATCTCAGAGAACATCAGATATGTTAATTAATCCTCTCTGTTTTCCTGAGGTTGACTGTTAGACCCGTTTAACAGGTGGGTAAACCAATGCTAAAAAGTGTTCTGACTTGCCTTCTCTGAACTCTACACCCACTTTGGGTCAAGATGCTCCAGCACTCGAGGCTTTATTTAGAACAACCCCATCATTTCTTTAATGGTTGGTAATTTCATTTCCTTTAGGATGAATCTTACATCCTCTCTATTTGCAATTTAAATGTGAGAGATGAATGAGCTCATGCTAAAGCTCCCATTGAATTTAAGGAGTGTAAGAACGTGAAATTTAGTCCTGAAGAAGAGATTGTGTGCTTGAAAGCATTTACGTTTTTTGAAGCGCCCCCTCTCTTTATGTTAATAACCAGTTTGTTAACACACATTACTTCTCCCTGCAGACCTATCTCCTTCTTTGAGCTCAATGCATCCAGGTTTTCAACCACTTAGCACAAGACTACATCACATTCAGAGAGGAAAGGTTACTGCCATGTTTATGCAATACAGCAAAATAATTTCCAGTTCCAATTGTGAATGCTGACTTGGACACTTAAACCTTTAACCTGTGGGCTCTTATTGGAGTATGGAAAAATAGTCCTGTGAAGGTGAGTTTTCTAAACTTCCGCCTGCACCTGACATGACAACTACTATGACCCCAAATTATGTCTGCTGATTGCAACCTTGTGGCACATACGAGTAGAAATTACCCTAAGCTTTCCCAGCTTCACAGACTTTCCTATAGTGAGGCCATTCTACTAATCAGGGGATAATACTGTAGTTGCTGCCCACAGACTGGGAGCTGCAATCAGTGGCACACATGATTTCAAAAGCTAACTCCCAGCAGCTTTCTCACCAGTCCCCAGTGTATGGGGATAAGTCACATCCCCTTAATCAAACAAATTAGTGAGGTAGATAAAAGAGATTTTATTTCCATTCAGCGCCAAAATTTTGAGGACATTGGCACTTCCATTCTCCTTCTGTTGTCTTTTTGGCTCATTTTCATGTGCCCAGTGTTAGCTGATGGCAGCCGCCAGTTTCAGCTGACAGCCTCCTGGACAGTGCCTGGGACAGCTTCCACAAAGAGGAAGGGGGAAGGGGAAAAGCTAGCATGCTGCTGCCTTACCCTTCCTCGTCCCTCTGGGACTGGCTCCTGTTCTAGTGCAGACCTGAGAGGCTGCCTTTTCACTCAGTTGATTTAATTTAATTAGCCTCTGTGAAGCAGAGGCTTAAAGTTGCTAACCCAAAGCTCACAAGAATCCAGTTGACAAAATGCAAGGCACAAAATCAAAAGCTAATTTTTTGAAAAGTTCACTTGTGAAACAGTGTGAAATACATGGTAAAGATCAAGAAGTCTTAGACATTTGTCAAAAATATGAGGCTTGAAAGACGCAGTAATTTAGTTTAATTCTGAAGAGCATTAGCAGGCCCACAATAAAGAATTAAGCCTTGTCTCTGATGCTTCAGTAAGATTTTCAGATATGTGGTTCTGTAATTCAACAAAATACTTCACAGTATGTACAAAATAATAATAAAAATATTCCTTGACCCATTTTCTTAAGCTTTATTCCCAATTATCTTTAGTTGTTTCTGAAAAAGTCTTCTTTTATTCCAAGTATGAAGTAGCTGCTCTTGTACTTTAAAGTTTCTCATATTTTGAAAAAAATTATGCTATCTAGCAGTATTTCCCATTTAAATCCATCACTCTTTGACTGTATTCAGTAGATTCTCTGCACGCTGATTTTAGTTGTTTGAATCTGTTTCAGCTGACTTTTTAATAATCTTGCTATCTTCTGAAGTTTGCAACAGGACTGGCTGGTCAATCAAAAAACAGTAGGAGCTAAACTCATCACCTTCTCAACTGACTTTCCGTCTCCTTTAGAAGATGCCAAATATTGGCACAAAATAGAATTTTTACCTTCCCCTTGACAAGGTTTTTGAAACAGTGTCAAAAATAATGTATTCCACGGAGCCTCACAGAATCATAGAATATGCTGAGTTGGAAGGAACCCATCAGGATCATCAATGTCCAACTCCTGGCCCTACATAGGACACCCCAAGACTTACACCATGAGCCTGAGAGTGTTGTCCAAATGCTTCTTGAACTCTGTCAGGCTTGAGGCTGTGGCCACTGCCCTGAGGAGCCTGGGGAGACAATATTCAAGGTGAGGATGCTCCAATGCAGAGCAGAGCAGGACAATGACCTACCTTGATGGCTGGTGATGCTGTGCTTCAACAATTCCTTATCTCTAACTTTACTAAGGATGAAATATTTTTGGCTTCTCTTGTATGTCTAATTTGCAGGTCCAAATGAGCTTTCTTCAGCAGAAAAATCATGCTCTGGAAGATGTCTGTCTCTCACTTCACAGTCCTTTTTATGTTACATTTTACAATAAGACATAGTAAATGGAGTTCCAGTGCCTCTTCAGTAGCCCAAAAGCATGATAAAGAAAAAACAATTTACCACAAATTAATTTAAACTTTTTTTATATATTTTAAATATACTCCTTTAAAATTCTGGAAGCTGAATGATCTTTTCTACATTGATTACCTTTCACACTAATTGATTACCTTTTTCTGTCACAGTCTTCACTGCAGAACCTATCATGCTCCATCTCCTAACTCTGGATGTGGAAGTGATCGTAAAAGTAACAGGTTAGACTGGTTGCACAGCAAACCTGTATGTGCCTCACAAGCTGCTGCACTCAGTCACTCAATGGCTTTGTCTTCCACTTAGTTGAATTATGCAGTGGTCAACTCTCCTCCATACAATGGGTTTTGCAAGACTGCTGAATGGCTGTTTTGAGTGTAGTCTCATTTAGCAGATATTCCCATGTGGCTTCCATGCATCCCCATGCTAATACTGTTCTCTGTGTAAACACATGGATTGAATTACTTACTCCCCTTTTGATCTAAACATAAAAAACCCATAAACAAACACAACAAAAAACCAAACTAATAAGCAGTCGGATTTCTTTTCAAGCTACTGGGCAACAGCACAATTCCCCTCTTCTGGCTCCTTCACCTGTGTCAACTGACTGTTGTGGGTCATTTTTGCAATGACCTAGTTACATTCCAGATCTCTGTTTTCTCTTTCACTGGCTCTTCCCTTGTGTGTGTGTGTGTGTGCATGTGTGTGCGCGCGTGTGCGTGTGCGCGCGTGCATGCACATTTTTCCCCTTTCTCTAATTTTTTGGGCTCAGAACCTCCCCTAAGTCTGCAACTACTTCTTAAACACAGTTCATCAGCAATTGCCTGCTTGCTCCCGCTGGGTGGGAAAGCACTAAAACTTTGGGAGGGATGGTCAGTCTCTCATTGCCAGCCTGTTTTTTTGAGGTAAATTCACCACTGGTGTAAATAGTTGAGCTTCTATGAATCTATTTTACTTAAACTGAGGATCTAGGCCTTTGATTTACTTTCCCCAGCTGTAGCCATACTGGCTCGTTCAATTACTTTTATAACTATGCCATTCAATTCCATCTGAGCACTACTATGGCACTGTGATTTAGCTTAGACCCTACTTAACAGAGAATTTATTGTCTCAGTAGATAAATGATGACTGTATACTATTTCTCCTAATAACTTGAATACTACTGATAACATAATGTGTACAGCACGTTTGATGCAGAAGAGTCCCAGGTGCTTTATAACATACTATATGAACTATATAAAAAGATAACTTTGCTCCCTGCTGAAATGCAGCCATCTCTGCTGTGAAGCAGGCATAACCACAGTGCAGAACAGTCTGGGATGCAAAGTGGTGTCCAATTGAAACTGCAAGGGGAATTTTATGTAAGTAGAATATAATTACGCAAGCTGGATGTCAGCCAGGACTCAGGGAACACCCTGGATCTTGGAGGAACTGCCAATGGGAGATGGAGATGTTACTACAGGCGTACATGCTCTTGTTTCTTGATCAATTCCAAGTGGATAACTCGTTGTCTTTTAATTTCCTCTTCAATGCTTATCTTCTTTTTTATCAGCTGCTCTTTCTGTAGCACTATTATGTGTCATGTTCTGATTTCTCTCTTCTTACATTTCCTCTCCTACATTTCACACATGCCAGTATTTCCTCCCCCCACCTTCTTTCATCCAGTGCACTCCTAGTCCTAGCAAAAAGAACAAAGATAGCTGTTTACATCATGTTGTTGAATAAAAAGTTTGCTATATGAGGGTAATGCATTTCACTGCATTTGTACATACAGAATTTACACAATCAAAAATAGCTAAAACATAGATGTTCGTTTTTTCCTTGATACTTAAACAAATTTTAAAAAATTGGTTAGAACCTGGTGCTAATAATGCCAAGGTTGTGGGCTTGACCCCCAACAGGCCATTCACTTAAGAACTGGACTTGATGATCCTTGTGGGTCCCTTCCAACTCAGAATATTCTGTGATTCTCAGAAATTCCAACACACACACCACATACGCACACACATACACCCACAAAGGATTATGCTATTAAAGAATGGAGAAATTTCCTAAATTGAGAGTGTGGACAAAAATCCCCTGTACACAGCACCCTCCAAAACTCCTTAAAGCTTACACTAAAATCAGTGTCAAAACTCTTCAACCAGAAGAGGGTTTGCTCCTGGAAAGCTGTGAGATACTGAGGGACTTGAGCAGTGCTGAGGTGAATGTTGGCAGTCATAAAAATGAACACTTAATTGTCAACTCCCTTTATAAACCAGCTCTCCACTGGCTTCTGAGCTGCCACACAAATGCCCATAGCAGAGACATCTTGGCACCATATCCTGGTGCAGCTGCCCTTGGACAAGGCTTTCTCTCCAAAAAAAAGTCACTGGATGTCGAGGGCTATATTTCAGTGGTTTTTACACCTATGCTCAGCTTTTCAACATTTCCTTGGGGGGGTCTTGACCAACCTGAGAGATGTGGATCAGTCTTCCTGCTGCTCTGGGCTGGGAGTCAGTGTCTTGAGTCTGGTCAAAACATCTAGGAGTGTTGGTTGTTTCCCCAAAAGGTCTCTCCTTTGCATGCAACAAAATTTTGATCAAATGGAGAATCTGTTCCCATGTCTTCAGCTATTAAGTGAACCACTTAGAGAGTGGTATGCTGTCTGAGCCTTGTCTCTCCCTCTCACTCTGGCATGCTCACCTTCTCTCACTCAATTCTTCATTCAGCTAAGTGAAATTGAATGTCAAAATTCACAAAACAATGCTGTATGAAAAGTGATTTTTTTTTTCCTGACTTTGTTGCAACATTGTCTCACTTTCTGTGTGAAATGTTCCACTCAGCTCCACTCTGTAATCAACAGCTGATGAAATATCAAGGCTCAACTAATTATTATGGTGCCTAGAAGTGCTGCTGAAGTTGGTAGGTGGAGAACTCATTCCTCTTAATTTTGCGTTGAGTTCTATCCTGCTGTGGGAATTCTCAGGTCAGGATATCAACATATACTTTATGGAGAGTTTCATTTGAACTTCGCATATCAGGAAACATGCTTTTCCATTTTGAAACAGCGTGAAAGTAAATGTTTATTTGTTTTACTTTGAATACCATAATCTTTTTTCCCTGACCTGTGCAACTCAGATCACTTTGAAATGTTAGTGTTATTCTCCCTTTCACTGAATTGAGTTTGTTTCTCAGATGATTTTCTGTGCACATGATGATTCCCTAGTAAATTGTGAACTAACTATGCAACTACCTGAATGAGGGGGATGGTGGTTACAAGAGTTGTAATGTTTCAGAATGAAAAAAGAGAAAAGCTTCCCTGTCAGTCTGTCCCCTTTCTTTCTTGAAGCAAGAAAGTATCAGAGCTTTCTTGGTACTTGAAATTTTGCAGATGTTCATTTTTGTGTATTGAATTGTATGCATTGTCAGTGACATGAACTTTTGCTAAGGGAAGCTAAAAATACTTGAATAATAAACAGAAATGGAGTGTAATAATTATATGTGTTATTCACTGGAAATTGTTGAATTTATTATCATGGACATCATTGTCATCGGGGTTATTGCTGTTGTGATAGCTTTGTTGAGATACATCATTCAAAAACCCAGAGGAGCTGACTGTGCTATGCACTGGGTGAACACAAAATAAGAATCTGGGCCCTGCTTGCAAAGAGCTTACAGGCCAAGGGAAGAGCTGGTAGTGCAGTGCTTTTTTCTAAAAGAATTCGTTTGTGATTAAATTCCTTTTGTTTTCTTCCAGATGAATTATAGATCATTTAAAAAGTCTAGGACAGCTCTAAACTCCACTGAAGTCTATGCAAAAGCACAGCTAGGACTTATTTATTCCTTGTCACGTGCAAACCTACAGCTTATACGTAACAGAATCACTTTGTGCAGCACTGAAATGCAACCACTTCTTGTGTGTAATATAGAAACTTTTACAGTTTCTTTTAATAATAAAAATAATGAGCTTGACTATTTAATGGCAGAAAACAAAGACTATCTCATCAAGGTTCTTGGCAGAGTGTGAGCAGATCTGGCCTCATGCAATTATTGTCTTCTCTTGAATTTGCTGAGGATACTGGCGTAATATCACTGTTTTTTCCATCTGATTTCAAATGACCGCAATGGTTCAGGGCTTTGGTTTTCTCTGATCTAAGTGATTGCAGCTCAAGCACCAGAGTGTCCCCAAGCACCATGCTGGGAGGCTGGCTCCACACTGACTCAGAGGGAGCATTCCCATCTATCTGACTCACCAGCACTCAAGTGCACTGCCAGCAATCCAGATATTAAACTGATCCTCCATCAACATGGGGAGGGGAAAGGAAGAGAACAGATTAGTTTTTAAAAATGAAATACTGATGGTACTGAGTGCATCAATTGGATCATTTTGCCATATGTAATAGACCAAACAAAACAACTTAAATGGCCAAGTTATTTAAGTTTGCAAAGCAGATGCTGTGCAAGCTTCTGCCTTTTTTTTTCACAGGGTTGTTTATTACATATTGCATCCAGACAAATTCATCGTCCCTTCTATGGGACTTCACAAGCAAGGCTTGTGAACTTAATTTTCCCCTCTCTGTCTCTAGCTAGACTGTGTGAAATGTTTTTAAAGAGAAGGTTTGTAGAGTCATTATCTTTTATTAGATCAACTGATATGGTTGGTTAAAAAACAACAAGCTTTAAGGCACACAGACTCTTCTTCGTGTTTGAAATCATATTAAGGAAGCAATGATAAAGAGTATGCTAGATAACTTATTATTGTTTGGGGTTTTTTACATACTGCTTATATAAGATTTTCTCCAATGTAGCAAATAATGCATTTGCAGTAGATCTGTCGCTAGTGTTGGAGGATGTAAGCTTATATTGTCTTCCCCAAAAAGTTCAGATTACACTTTGCTTTTATTCACATAGAATCTGAAAATCAGTACTACTGATGAAAATTCTGGAGACAACAGAGTTAAAAAAATATTACGATGAATAAAGGAATTTTATTTCAATAATTTTGACAATTTTTAATTTTCCAACAGCTTTTACTCTAGTGAACTTAATTCCATAGCAGAATTTTTTTTCTAAGAATAATTCTGCTCTGTCAAAAACCTTTTTGACTAGAAACAGCTGACAAGATTGACTGCTTCCCTTTTTGGTTTCACAGAGTTACACACTCAAATGGGGAAATGGTTTTCCAGGAACCCCTGAGGAGTGCCACGCATGACAGTTTAACTCTGAATTCAATTTTAAGAACTTTTAGAAGGAAATTGCATTACAACGCTGTTCCTGCCTTGATGATCGCAGATTATGTGGCTAGACATTTTTCAGTGGAGGGAAAGTCAATCCTATTTTTGCAAATGAAAACATTCAGGGAATATATAGGAAAATGTGTTAGCAGGGCAATTGGCAATCCCGAATTTCATGGGGGTTACTCTTACAATCATGATTTAGAAAAATGCCTTGCTTAAGTTGGAGGGGTTTCCTCAAACTCCACCTCTTTCCATTCCCTTTCCCCTCCCTGGCTGTAGGGTCCCTCTAGATGAGTGGTGTTTATTGTATACTTTCCTTTGGCTAAAGTGAAAGAGGATTGTTTTTTTTGGATGGAAATTCATGTGTTTTCTATTATTCTACATGTTTAATTTAGCTCATGGACAGAAGCCCAATAACTGAACATGGATACATTATAAAGCAATCACTTTCCAAGATCTTGAGCTCCAAGGCACATGTAGGTGAGATAGAAGACTGTAACAGAAATAATACTTTCAGTTTTTGTTAATTCAGGTTAAATTTTTGCTACATATTAACAGCTGTTTCAGTATAAAATTTACTTTGTAGCAGTTACAGAACGTAAACCTTTACATACAACTGACCAATATATAATAATGGCATTCTGATTCACAGCAGGACAAAAATACTACTGAAGCAAATACTACTTTAATGAAATACTTTAGTGGAAGAAAAAAGTATTGTTAGGGCAGATACAAAGGAAATTCCAGTAGCCAGTGAAGATCGTGTGATTCTGACCATTTTCCCATGTGAAGAAAACACACAAACTTGATTGTACATTATGGGGAAAGATGTGGAAGTTCAAGAAAGGGTGCTTAGTTTTTTAACAATACACATAAGCACATGTAGGGTTTTGTGCTAAATCTTATTACTGGAGATTACTTAGATTGTTTAAACTCCCTTTGGGAAAAGAAAAATCGCATAGGAAAAAAATGAAAATATTTGAGTTCTTAATACCTCAGTGTACATTGGAGAACCATCCTTCTTTCTGTAATAATACATGAAGTGCCGTGCACTAGATTGCATTTTTAATGCTTCAAGAACATTACTTTGCAATGAATGTGCTTCAGAAAAACAGTTTTGCTGTGTATTTTATTGGCTGAGTTAACACAACAAATACTATAAATCCAGTAATTACTAATTGCCTCCTCCATTATAATGTAAGAAATGAATCATAAACCTTTTATTACTTTAACGATGGACTACAGGAAGGATTAATCTTCCAGTGAAGCATTTTTCATATTTACCTGGTTCCTTCTGTTACACTGTACTCATTTTCTCTTCCCAGTCTTCCTTCCTATTTGATGCTCTGTAGTGGCCCCTACTGGGAAAAACATGACCGAAACCTAGCAGCAGCCTTGGCATCTGTTGATGGATCTATTTAGCTGTTGGTGGTTTAGCAATTACCCCTTGGTGTGGAGAGGAAACAAAATTAGGAGGCAATTCTAGACAACCTTTTCCCATCCACTGCTCTAGTTATGGCATGCACACTTCTGCTAACTCTGTAATGCATCATCCCAGGGTGCCTGAAAGCTTATATAAGGATGAGCCTGACAAAGAGAAACTGAGGAGCGTGAAGCATCACATGAATGAACACTATTAGGAGTCAAATATTTATGCAGATTTTGTGTTGAGACCCTGACATAACTTAGTTATTCACATGGAATCACTTTCTCTCCATAAAGTGAGATTGGTTTTTAAACCTAGAGATTGCTCTTGACTTTGAGATGTTTACAACAGAGTTGTGAATGACTTTTTCTTGTCTCTTACCATTACCATTATTATTATCATCCTCATCATTATATTTTTTGTATTATGATATCATCAAGGAGCCCTAACTGAGATCTGACCCTTGCGGGTAGGAGATGCACGTAAAGTGGCAGCTTCTACTCCAGAAAGTTATGAGTGTAGGGGAGAGGGAAGAAGTAGTTTTCTATTAATTTAGTGTCTGAATGCAGCAGAGGACTAAGATCTTGTCTAGTTACAAGGCCGGTCTGTTCTGTGATGTCTCCTTACAAGCCCAAACACCTCTATGAAATCTTTCCTATTACTCACTCTGTGCACAGGATGCTATCCAACATATACAGTCCAAATGGTCCTCTTCAGGAGAAAAAATAACATGTAAGCATTTTATCTGTTTCAAAACTGGGCTCAGTTGTAAGAGTAATAGGTCACTTGAGGCAAAAGACTATGTTTTGAGGGAGGAATAAATCTTGTGCACCTTGAGGCCTCCTTTCTTTCTACCACGGTATCACAGCCTTAACCCCGTAATGCCTTATACGTACCAAGATAAGAACAGGTGGTGTAGTGGTCTGAAGTGTAAATGGGACTTTTTCTTCATGCTCACTTTTCATCTCTATTGATCGGTGAAAATCACAAGCAACTCTCCTGAAACTGGTGAGTTTGCAGCATTTTACAACTAAAAGTTGACACACTATCTCTAGTAAAGCACCCAGTTCTGGAAACAGAAAACGCTATGAGAAGTGAATAGAAAACTCCAAGAAAACAAAGGTTAAAGGCTTGGGTTCTCTTAAGAGAATTGACTTAGGGATGATTTTTTCTCCATCTGTAAATACCAAAAAGGTGTGAGAAATCAAATTAGTTTGAAAAAATTAATTCTGTGGCATCTATTGTCAACATATGACAAGGAGAGAAGCCGTAGAGAACACCACCAAGATGCATGCTGTTCTGGAGAGTTTACAGGCCAAATAGGTTTCTGGAAATTTCTTCATAGAGGATCCACATTTTCCTCTCATCCTTTGGGATATAAATGGTCCATGCACATAAGTAAACACATGAATTTATTAAAGACTGAGTTCTTGAAGCCTGGTGAGGTACAACAGGAAGATGAACTAGTCATGCAGCATGAAGCTGAGTAGGAGGATAGGATTACAACACTGTTCAGCAGAAAGAACAAGAAAAAAGTCCTCCAGAAAGCTGTTTACTGCTTCTGTTGTTGCACTGTACCTGTGTTTGAAGCTGCACGTGTAAATAGAGCAAATATGTTCATCCCTGGTGACCTTCTTTTTCTCCCAGCATGTCCCCATTTTCGTCCTTGATATATCAATACCAACTTCTGCTTTCTTTTGGATGTCATACTATTTCAAATTACTTGATATAATGATAGATAATATCATAATATGAGATAATATGACCAGAGCAACTGTATTGTTTGCATTACAGAGTGAATCACCAGTGTGAAAATGTTTTGATTTAAACGCAAACCCTATTCCCTTTTGTATTTCAATGACTGAGTTTAAGTGGACAGCTTAATTTCTCTTGATATATATTTCTAGCTGAAAAGTCAAACAACAGAATGCATGAGTAGAGACAGTCCTTACCAACATCCAGCGACAGCATGTTAGATTACACATTCAGAAAAATTAATTTTTTGCTAAAATTTTAGTCTTATTTTGGGTGTCTGTGCCAGCAGCAGGGGTCTACAGGGTGGCCTCCATTAGAAGAAGCTGGGGTTGCCCTCTACCAGAGAGCTGGTTCCAACAGCCCCATCACAGGACACAGCTGCACCCATCAGCCAAACTGGTGCTCTGGGAAAGCGTATTTAAGAAATGGCAGCAAGGGTTGCACAGAGGGAGGAAGAGCAGGGAACAAAAAGAGTGAGAATAAGCAGAGGGAACACCAAGGTCAGGAGAAGGAGGAAGAGAACAAAGATAAGGTATTCCTTGGTGGAGCAGATAGCCACAGTGCAGCCTGTGGGGAGGACTACAGCAGACTAGGTGGGTGTTTCCTGAAGGAGCTGTGACCTGTGGAAAAGAGTGCACCTTGGAGTAGGGGAAGAATGTGAGAGGGAAGGAGTCTCAGGCAGAAACCTTTACATTACCTTGCCTTTTGAATGTTTTCCAGTTCCTTTCTAATTTTAAGATCTTAGAATACTATAGAACATTTGTTTACCAAGTTTCAAAACAGTGTCATCACATATAGAAATACAGTAACATCCATTTTGAGAGGAGTTAAGTGAAATAGTCATCAGAGTGACATGACTGGAGACAGACCGTAGGGTTCCTAATGTTTCTTTGTTAGTTTTATGCTCCAGGTTAAGTCATCTTTGACACTGAAATGCTTCAAAGCTCCTAACTGCCAGATATCTTTTTGCTATTTTTCCAAATCCTATTGTTGAATGCATTTTTCCTACTTTTGGTCATTTCATGTTAGCCTCTGTGAACCCTGGATCACAGGAGTCATTGCTTTGTATTTTGCTTTGTCTGTGCTATACCAGCAGTTCTCCACCAAATCTAGCATCCAGAAATGACAAATCAGTCTCCTGCATAGTCATGAGAATGAATGTAATTGGAAGGAGAGAAGGGAAGGAAAAAGCTTCTTACTTGCTGCAGGACTTCTGATCTCATGAGACATCACTTTTACAGGCTTTTTCTCCATATCACAAGTGTCTGCAGTATTTCTTAAAGAAGAACGTTCCTTCCCTCAAACGGAAATTATCACTTGATTTTAGAAACCAGCACTCCTTTGTTTTTAAAGTGTATTTTCTAAGGAAATAAAATACAAAAAATCCCAAGCTCCAATGCCATTGGTTAGGGAAATTAAGGAGAGAAAAGAAATATATTAAACACTAAATTCATTCCTAGTTCAAATCAAGAGAAACCTCTGGATAATCTAGCTGTTCTGTCTGTTCTGTAAAGTGCAGTGTTAGCTACAATGACAGCTCTTTAAAGAAGCTTTATATAAGTCACTTATCTTCCCCATCACAATGTGTTGTAACTGTCCCTAACAGTTGACTGACCATTTATTGCAGACTTTCTATTAAGTAAATACTAGTTGATGTAGAGGAGTTTGAGCAAATGTAGGTAAATAGATATATTTATGTACATGTTTTATATATCACAGAATCACAGAATATGCTGAATTGGAAGGGACCCACAAGGGTTGAGTACACGTCCTAGCCCTGGACAGGACATCCCCAAGAGTCACATCATGATATAAAGCCACATGTGACCAAGCAACAACCAATGTAAATTTTATGCATGTCTATCTAAGGTTATAATAACAGCTCTAGCACTTTATCAGGGTTAAGGTTGATGAAAAAAACAGTGATAAAGGCCTATTGCCTGTCGCAGCTGCTAAAAGGAAAAAAAAGTAGAGAAAGAAGAAGACGAAAAGAAAAGAAGGGAAAAAAAGTTATTGTTAATTAAAAGGATTTTGCCTTAGAATCAAAGAGGCTGTGGATGAAGAAATCTGCAGAAATTATCTAAGGCCGCCTCAACCTTAGCATTTATTATTCAACACCTCACTCATTGCCCTGATTATAAATATTTAATCACTCAACAACTGTAAGTGCTTGTGTCTTCCTGGAGGACCTGCAAGCATTAGGAAATAAAGAGATGGAGGGGAAGAGGGAGGAGGGGGACTAGAAAGGCAGAGAGCCTAAAAGATGTGTAGAGATTATGCAGGGACAAGTGAAAAGGTGTGAAGGACGCCACTGTATTGGGCCTTTGTAATCAGGTTGCGCGAACACCTGAACACTAATTCATTTTGTTTCTATTCACTGGACTTCAAAGCCATATTTTTTTTATTGAGTGGCAGCCTCTGACAGAGGGTGCCCTTGGAGAACAGGCAGAAAATGTTCTTAATGAAAGCAGAGCCCCAAGCAGTGAGAGGTGCCATCCGTGTACCCTCCTTTGTCTGTCACAAAAAAAGCAGGCAAGCTTGGCAGGCTTTTGGGCCTATCAATAATGCATGAGAAGAATTACATCCACCCTGATGCCAGGAGAACGGAACGGCAGAGGAGAAGGTTGTGTTACACTACCCTGAAAGTGTGTTCACTTCCTATCCATCCTCCCTCTCCATACAGAACACATGCTTCCGGAGTACAGGTTCATGATGTATGGCTTACATGCTCTCTGAAGGGATGGTGTCACTTTCTGTACCTGTAAGGGTTATGCAGATTTCTATCACTGCTGCTGAGGTGCTTGGAGTATGCTGCTTCAGCCTGAAGAAGTCCCATTAGATTAGTTCTTTGCTTCTTCATACTTGGCATTGTTTGGAAAGTCCCCAGTTTGCCTTCACTGCAAGGATTATAGTTTAGACATGAATGTATTTCTTTTACTTTTTTGGGTTTGTTTTTTTTTTTTCTGCCCAGCACTGGAAAGAAAAAGAAATACCTTAAGAGGACTAAGTTTTGAATATATTTTCATGTAAGAATGAGGAACTTCCAAAACCTCAACACATTCAAAGGTACAGCATAAAATTAAGGATACACACTCCAAACTATAATTCTTTTTCAGCTTTTCTCCTCTAAGAAGAGCTGCACCCTTGAGGGCTTATTTCTTTTAGACATTATTGTGCACTTTTCATAATTTCTTATATAAACATGTCCTCCACAAGCATAGTCACCACTTATTGGCAAAGTGCTCAGAGGTCTGTATTTTCTTCTCAGAGGTTTCAGGATACAATGTGGGCATTCTGCAGTTTGTCCCAGGCAGCTGTAGGGCAGATTTTCCTAGAGATTTTTCCTAAAGCACAGATGAGAGTCAAACATTTACTTTCACAGTTTGCTCAGCTCAGTTTGGTTGAAGGACTACTCCTGAGGCCTGCAGAAATGCTTCAGCCCGTTGGCCTGGAGGTGAGGCTTAGATGGCAATTGTGATCCAAGATCTCTTGTGTCCAAGGGTGACTGGGAATGGCTGAGCATGCAGTTAAATTTAGAATATCACCCTTATAAAATCTTCACTGGAAAAAGTAAACTGACTGGGCAAGCAATGGGTAGATTTGAGAATTTAAGTGTTCCCTGTGTAGGTAAAGGGATTGAACAAGGCATACTGTTCCTGATGGAATTGTCTGGCATGCAGCCTCACCATCCTGATTCCAACAGCTCTACTGCAAGGAGCAGTCTGCTCTTGCATGTCAGAGATGCTGAGACATTGGCCACAATGGAGCCCAATAACCAAGCAAAAGTCTCAAGGGAAGATAAATTTCAGGCTTCCAAATACAAATGTTTGTACTATACGTTCTAGCGCAGGTGGATGCTGTCCAGAATGTCCAGAAGTTGTGAGTGATCTTAGGACCATTAACAACCGTCTTGGAAAAACAGGTAAGATGCCAAGGCAGTAAAGTACAAAAAACCAAACTTCACTTTATTTAATGAAATATATCAATTCTTTTATCAGGATCTGCATTTTTGTGACTTCATTGTGAGGGACCATAGGGATTGAAATGAGAGTTCTGAGATATTATTTTGAAGGGATTACTATTGTCTTCTTCAACATAGTTACTAAAGTTAGGATGTATAAGCAAATTGGAACCTTCATCTCGAAGTGGAAGATCCATTTCAAATTCGCGTTTGAAACACACACTGCAAGAGAAAGACTATCCATGCAATAATAAAGCTTCCCTCTTAAAGCCCCTGCTTCCTTTACAATGGTTATTTTGCATAAATGCATTTTGATAGAGTAACAGTAAATGGAAATGTATATCTACTCTGGAACTCAGTCGTGGTGGGTGTCTGAATCTGAACTGGAGCTTGGGGTGATTGTAGCTAATCTTTCAATTACAGCACTCAAAATCCTTCTCTATGTTGTGAAGCACTGAAAGGCTGGCTTGCTAGGTCTCTGTTTTCACAGAAACACCGAGGGATGGGAGCCCACTGCCAGACCCGAGAGTAGCATGGATATGACACAATTCCTTTTGCTTATGGCTCTCCAGACCTCACAGCATTCCTGAGAGATTCAGATATGCTGTGTGTCCTTCTCTATCATTTCAGGCATTGTTACCTGCTTAGAAAGCTAACCCACAACCTGTAAATCTTGTTGCAATAATGAAGCTTGGCGCTGCCTACTGGCACCGCCTCCTCCTCCTCCTCCTCCTCCTCCTCCTCCTCTTTCTCCTTCTCTCTGTGCCTGGGGTTGGCCACAGCCGGAGCTAAGAGCATGCTTGTGCTGTGGTGCCAAGCAGCCTCAGGCTTCTGCCAAGCAACTGCCTGTTTTGTCTTTGGCTGCTGTGTGTAAAATGGCAGATCTAATGAGACATCGTGGAGCAGCTGGTTTTGGCTGTTCCTCTGGCACAACTCATTATAGCCACAAGTTGGGGTGTGAATCATCTGTACCTCAAAGACCATTTTCACCCAGGTGAACTCCTTTGAAAATTCCTTAGTGGGAGCAATTTCCTGGTCCCAGCCCCAGTACTTCACTTGTGCCAGGCTCCACTCCTTGTCCTCCCATCCCATTGCAGTTTCCTTCTTGGATACATCGGAGATCCGAAGCCCCACCAGTGGTTAAGCAAGTAACCGGTTTAGAGTGAAAGCCTTTGGAAAAGGACCCCCAGCTCTGCAGGGAGGGAGACTCAGAGAGACAGACATTCCTCCTCTGCCTTCTGGAGAATGTGGATCGCGGAATGTCAGCTCAGGGATCACCCCACCCATGCCGTGTGAAGGTGTTAGTGGTGCCTGCTCTCTAAAAAAACACATAAACATACTAATGGAAGACTGTAGTTCTGGCTTCAAACATGAAAATACAATTGACTCTAAGAGATCTGTTCTTCGCTTGGTTTATTTGGATGAGTAATACTAATGGAACTTACACATATAGACATTGAGGAGAAGCTTATTTTGCTTGAAATTAATACATATCAAACTTTTTTTTATATGACTATTTTCAAGTTGCAGTCAAATACCAGCACCCTGAACTGAACTGAAAAAAATGTCATAATTGATATAATTCTCAGTGCTTCTTCCACCTGTCTTTGCTTTGCTCTCTCTTGTTTGTTTTTTTCGGAAATGAAGATGGCTCATACAATGCAGTTTTGATAAAGATTAAAAAAAAACAAAAAAAAATCTCCACATTTACTGTATTTTTCTTAGTAAGATCAGTGCACAATGTGTCATCTTCCTCTCTCCTCCTTGGAGAGATAAAAAGTGACTCACTGCCTTGCTTTACTTTAATATTTTAGATATATGAAAAGACAGAGACAGTAACAAGAGACTCAGTGAACAGGAATATGAATGCTGGAGGTGGGGGAAGAAGGCTTGGAATGATACATAAAGAGGAGAAGTTGAAATGAAATAATGTTCTGGAGAATAAGCATGCTTGCTTTTGATGGGGGAGGTGGAGACAAGTGCATTTCTGTTTACTTAATTAGCATGTGGAATACTTTGGAATAAGTTATATGCATTTTGATCCCATATGAGTTATTATAATAGCTTGCCAACATAAAAACATTTGAAAATGCCAAACAGTGTAGAGAATCTTTAAAAGAGCCGGTTTGCAATCAGTGGTTGTTTTATGTTCCTATTAGAGAATGGAATGATATATGGCACTGCTGCGTGATATATTACACCCCAGTTTACTGAATTTATCAGAGAAACAAACAAGACCACAATGACTCACAAGTGCTGAGGGTAGTGGAGACCTGTGTGGGCTCCCAATAGTTTAGCTAATCCTTCATAGCATATTGTATGCTGAAACACACTATCATCTTTTCACTCCCTACTTCTAAGTCATTACATAATAACCCTTTAACATACATTATTGAAAAATCTCTGTTATAGGTCGTCATTTTAGTGAATTTGATTAAATCCCCATGATGGAAAATAAGGTATTATAACACATGCACTTGTATTGCAAAGGTCCTGTTATAGCTGAGGCTTGGATTCCTTATTACGTAAAAACAAACTGTCCTGAAAAAATAATTTAGTGAGAAATGAACTTAGAGAACTAAAAGCATTTAGATCTGAACAAATTACTGAGCAAAATTGCCTTGCCATGAAATATTAGACTCATTGTCAAAGATGTTTAGTCTACTCTGGGTGTTTGATCTATGAGGGCTCTATTCAAAGCTAATTCCCTTTTCCATGGTTTTGGCCACAGAGACTCCATGAGGCTTCTACAACTTGGCTCTTGGAGATCCCTCAGCTTGGTTTTAGAGCCAAATGTTTCTGGGCACTCGTCCGGAGGAGCTTTGGCTCAAGACTTTGGCAAAAGCCACTGACTAGAGCTGAGCAAAGAAGTTGTCATGCCTACCTTCACGCCCCTATATAAGGGAGCCATTGACTGATAACATCAACTCTGCTCTGTCCCCTGTCCTAGAGGGTACCAGTGATATCATAGAGAGCAGAGTTCACCCAGGCAGGCTGACAGCACCATTAGGGCGTGCACAAATGACTTCCTTATGCTTGTCTGTACTCTGCTAGAAATATTGGAGGGGGCTCTGGCACACAAATTTGTCACAACTTGCTATGGATCTACTTGTATCTACAAATTGACTGGCATGCTAACAGATGGTCTTTCTTCTGTGCATTTATCTTGCTTAAATATGGCACTGTCCCTGATGCTGAATGGCTGCTGGCTTCCACCCCAGAGGTGGCTGCATTTCAGTGTCAGATGAGGGAATAAAATGCTCTAGGACCCTTTGGGAGGAAAGAAGAACTGTACAAAAATCATGTGTTGCTCATGCAGTACTTGTACAATTTCTGGATGCTTTTAATGTTGATTTTCTGATAGACACTTATACTTCTGGGATGGTACAAGATATGTTCATATGCTGTGGTCTGGAACCCCTACGCATCAGAACAAGGAAAAAATATGACTTCAAAAGAGATTCCAGACAGAGGCAGAAAAGAAATGCCATTCTGTCTCTAAGGTGACCTCTACCAAGTTGTGCTAAGAAGGCTAATGCCATATGGTGACTATACAAAACCAATCTTTTTTCTCAGAATAAAGAAATTATTGTTGCCATCACTTTTGCTGGAACTTATCATAACACCAATCTCCTTTTGGCTTCAATGTCCCAGAGATGCAGCAGGAGTGCCCACTGCCTAGCAGTCACAGACACATGACCCTTTCTAATGAAAAATGGAAAGAAACATACAATTCCCTCCCCAGAAAGGCTGTTGTCAGAAAAATGGCACTGCATCCTACCTTTGCTTTTTATGTCTCCCAACTTCTCCTACACGTGAAGAGTCATTTTGGCTTTCTGGTGCACCATGCCTCTCAAAACACTTCCCACACCGGTTTGGTCGAACTGCCCACAGCTCATTGTCTTGGGCAATGCATCACAGCTGATTCTGGAAGAAGCTCTGGCCCATGGTCCCTGAACAGCTGGGAGATTGGGGCAGCATCTGCTTGAGGAGCCCAATTCCTGTCTCCTCTGACCTTGTGCAGAGACTGTCTGCTTCTTAATCCAGGTGCATCCCCATGCGCAAAGCTCCCGGGTTCCAAGGCTTCGTGAGCAGCTTGTCACTTGATACGTCTGATTACCATAGTTGTACTAGACTTTACATAACACCTCTACATACATGTTGACACCTCACATGATAGTCAGAGAATTTCCCAGACACCCTTTGCAATGTAATGTTGCACCAAATTCATCAAAGCTGGCACAGGGAGACATAAATCATATTTCCAAACCCGACTCAGGGCATTTGAGCTGTATGATCTCCCTATAGGATAGCCAGTTTCCAGATGCTACTGACCTTCCTTTCTGTTTTTCCATCCCAGTTTTTCTATGACTGAGCAAATCCTTAGAGAAGACAGGCCCCCTGCATGCATATGCTCTAAATCAATTTAGGTTACCAAATGTGGAGGTTTCAACTCTACTGGTCATTTAGGCCAGATGCATCAGGTGTGGGGACATGCGCCACCTTAAAGGAGACTTTTAGTGTCAAAACCACATGTGCATGTTTGCTCCATCATTCCTCTATAACAACAATTCAGCTAGTCATACTTAATGTATGTCATACTTAATGTATGTAAATAAATGTATGTAATGTATGTAAATAAAGAATATTGTCCTTTCTTCAGCTTGCATCCTTCTTTTATTCTGAAGCTGCAGGTTTCAGTTTTATTTTCTTCTTAGAAAAGTATTTTGTTTTCAGTTATCAGCTCTGTGAAGGATTGTGATTTCGATATGCATATTCTTAAATATCAAGCGTGCTTTAGCTTTTCCCGTTATTTTCCTACGTAGCTCTCTTCTGATCATTTATTTATTTGTTGTTCCAGATGATACACTTTCTTATCAATTTTCCAGGACCAAAACCAATAATTCCATTAGTGTGGAAGACCACAGTCATGTAAGAGAAGATTATGACTTTATTATACAATAGTCTATGAAATTAGTTTTCTGTGCCTTTGGTCCACACTTGACATGGTCCTTGTTTGCTTCTATGTTATGTGTAGAGCTCGTATTAATTTTCAGTTGTCAACCACTACTTCTAGATCTTCCTTCTGGATCATTCCTCAGAAGACATTATATCCCTCAGATTATTTCTCTGCTGTATTTCTTGTATCCATCTGTTGTGCTGTACATTGAAATGACTGGAAATTTCTTTTAACTACTCTTTATTCATGCTGTTATAATTAAATCATCTAAGTCTTGATTCATTTCCTTTACATCTCCTGCACATTTAGCATCATCCACTAACTTTGTCAGTATGTTGCTTACTCTGTACTTGAGTTTGTTAATAAAGATGTTATGGTGGACCAAAGACTGTTCCCTCTGGTGCCCTGGTAGGTAACTCTCCTCAATCATTACAGTATGGTTTGTCGCTACCCTTTCATTGCGGTATTGTTTACCTATTTATCCATTAATGTTTGGTTTCAATCCGTATAACACCGTTCTTCTCCAAGACAATATCTATTAAGTTTTCAAGTAAAGTTTTGTCAGACACTGTATCAAATATTTCTCAAAAATTCAAATACATTACATGTGCCACTTTCTCTTCATCCAGTAATTTTGCTGCTTTGTCCAAATACGTGATCAAGGTTGTCTAGCAGATTAAGGAATTTTTCAAAGGATTCAGTCATGTGCTCCATGTTCATGCAATTTGCATATATTAAAAATATAGCAATATTTTTGTGATTAAAAATATATTGCAAGGGTAAATCAAAGTAGTTGTTTCTCTACCCCTTTATTTGCACCAATTTCCAATATTTGGAGAACAAATATCTAAACTTCTACAGTGAACTGCACATGCAAACACTTGCAGACAAAAACCCAAAAGACACATAAGAAAAATCTGAATAATTTTACCATACTAGTGGCTTTTGATCACTGAAAGAATATCCAAAGGTAGAACTTTTGCTGCTTAAAATTGAAATGCCTTGTAAAACTACTAGTGGAAAGTTGCTTGCACAAAGGAAACCTCTGATGACTGCTCATTTTTACAATAAAGTTCTTAAGTTTAATGACTGTGGTTCTGTTGTTGGTTGAGTGATTACAGACCTTTTTGAAATACAATTTTAGAAGATTTTAAAATTTTATTTTAGTGTCAATCCAGAACTCTAATAGAGTAAACTAATTAGTTCATTCAATGATAATTGGTTTAAACAACAATCTTTCTATATTTGAAAATAGTTTTTATTTTCTTCAGTCTACATGATTTCCCTAACCCTTCATAAAATATTTTTAGAATGATAGAATGATAATAGCACAATATATTAGTTAACTAAGAAGATCTTTCATTCACTTTATTATGGAGTCTTGACAGAATGGAAAAAGGAGAAACATTTCTTTACTGTCTTTCATTTCATAAGATGGAGAAACTCAACTGTCCTGTATAAGAGATTTGGTCAATATCAGAACACCATGATTTGGAGCCTGACTTTTTCCAGGTATAAAAACCATATGCTTCTCTTTAACCCACTGAGAAAAACAACCAGAAAATTGGCAATCCCATGATGTGAGGAGTTTATTTGGTGTGGTTCTCCTCTCTGTCCATCTACCCATTTACCCATTCATCTGGAACTCTAAAGCTAGTGTCTTTTTCAGCACTTAGAAGCAGCTGAGTTTCTTTTCTTTCTTGCACTGCATATGATTAGGGCTAAGAAAAACATGTAGTGCTAAAGTGGCAGTACAGACTCAGAGGAAAACCTGTCTCTGAAGAGCTGTCACGTACCATTTTGTCCAGGCTGCTCATCTAAACTCATGGAGCTAAATTTATTCCTGTTATAGCTTCATGTCTTTATTACAGTTTTGGCCCCTTATGCCTTCTTTCCACTCCAGAGGAAGCATTTCTTCCCAGTGCATGAAGGATCACTGCAGTATCTACTCTGATCTACTTTTTCGTGTGGTCTTGAGAACTTCTACTGCTAGTAAGAAAATACCTCATAGCCAGAAGACCCATGCAGAGCTTATGCAATTATTAAGGTTAGACCACCAGCTTTTACAAGTGACCAGAATGCTCACTGGTGACATACAAGCCATACACTGGATAAATTTTCAGCTTGCAGTTGGAGAGTTATAAGCTTCTGAGCTATCTGCAGTGAGTGCTTCAGCAGAAGCGATGCATGATATTAACCACAGATCTGAGAAAGTTGAAGCATGTTGAATTTTGAATTTTATCAATGATAAATGGGCATATTTACTTTTCTTAAAAATATTTACCCTATTTTCACTCTGAACCAGTATGCTGTGATTAAAACCACAGAAAATAGATTCCACTCCACCTTGTAGAAATTATATAACCTCTTAGCAATATTTGAGATGCACAGTGATCTAGTAAATCCAGTATACTGACAAAAGAATCAGACCTATTGCCACAGGTTTGTTCCAGTCGTAAAAAAGAAATATGGTAAGAGGGTATTGGGGAATGAATAAACACAAAATCCATTAAAGCTGAGAAGTGAACAGCAGTCATCTCTTTAACAAAGAGGTGGTATTATAACACAGAAAGCAACACAGTTCAAACCTATAGATAAGAAAAGGACCTCTTGGAAGAGCTGCAGTATTGGTGAGTACCATGTGAGTGAATGAATGGAAGGTAAGATTTTCAATTCCACTCCTTCAGTAATTGTGCAGTTTTGCAAATCTCAACCAGTTAATAACAGAAATGTGAATACTTTTTTGATTCAAATAAGAATAAAAAGAAAATGAATAATTTACAATTTTTTTTAAGAAATAATTATAATAGAACATATTTAGAAATCTTTTGCATTCATAAGGAAAGGCAGGAAAGCTTTAGACTTTTAGACAAAGGAGTTACTGTGCATTCTCATCAAACTCCTAGGGAGGTACTCAGCACTGTCTTTCGTTTATCAAGGACCAAATTTTGCCACTGTCACTCTCACTGAGGACTACCTTATCCCACAAGTGATCTGTTTGACTCAGTGTCATAATTTGCCTCTAATTAAGGATGTTCTTGTGATTAAAGCACAAGGTGTGTGTCAGGAGACTTGTTTTCTCTGTGAGCTTGTGAAAGTCAGAAAATACTTCCAAACCAAATGTTAAAGTCTCATATTAAAGCAGGATGCCTCTCTTCTCTAATACCAAAACAACAAAGAGCCTGATTTACGAGGGCCATAGCATTTCCCAGTGAGTTAAACTCCAAGAGAGAAGTACTAAACTGTGTGTACATACATCATCATTTGTCACTTGAGAGTAATCTCAAGACCTTAAGTACCAGAAATGCAGGCTGCTGGCTGAAGTGATAGAAAGGAAATAGCTCTGAGAAAGTAATTGATCAGATATAAGAAGATGGCATAATTCCAGACCCCAGATTAATGGAAACGTGCGAAAACATCAATTTATGATCACTTGTGTCTCTGTTCAATGGTACTAATAATGCTGTCCACCACAGGTATGTTTTGAAATATATTCCTCTGTACTTTGTTGAACTGTCTGGATATCCAGAGCTGTATTCAGTTACTAGCACTTCAGGACAGAAACTGGGGTTTGGGTCTAAAATTATGCAGTTCAAGTATGAAAAAATTGTAGGCACAACTGAGACTGATAGTATAATAGAACAAATAATAGTTCCATTGTTTGTTGTTTACATACAATCTTAATTAATGTAAACAGTACAAAAAGTAATATGAACAATATAAAATTATATAAACAGTAGTGCTAATAAGTTGGTTCTCATTAACAGCCATTCCAGAACAGGATTTCTCCTAGCAAATGGCTGTTCTTTGTATCACATAGACAGGGATTTCCCCCCTGCTCGGAACATGCCACCTCCTAGCTGTAGCTTCAGCCAGCAGCATTTTCTGCTGCAGATGAAAATGAAAAGGGGTTGAAAGTGTTTAAAACATCCTTGTAAGCCAGAAAATTGACTGGAGATCATAGAGCTAGGCAAATCTACATAAAATGTAAATTGAAAGATAACATGCATGAACAGGAGACAACATGCTTTATGTGCTGAGAGAATGTAGTTTGTCTTATATGGATCATTCTAGGGGCTGATTCATGATTTTGACTTTTTAGTCATGGGATCCATTTCTAAAACCGACAGAAGTATTAGGTGATCACTGATTCTCCCCTTGGCTGATGGTAATGATTATCAAATATTAGCATGCTGTCGGTCTCTATTTAAAGCTCTTCAAGAATGAATTAAACATGGAAACTAAATAACCTTGAACCCTCCTTCAAGATCCTATTAAGATACAGTAGCACACGAGCTACAGGTAAACATTGTGCATGCCCTGAAATGAAGAGGTTCAGTATTCCATGCTAAGTCACATTCCATAGGAGTGAAATAATTTACGGGTGGGTGGGAGGGAGGGAAGGGATAAATAGCCATAAACACACAGGGAGTAAAATTTTCGAAACACTAGCACATTCAAGTAATAGGATATACTGATGAGTATCTTCAGTCTCACATGCTGGTGTGAGTACTACTGTTGTGTACATTTAATTGACCCTATTTGACTGTTGTTTATTCAACTGAGCCTGTAGGTGTCTAACCATAGATATTTAATTGGTTAATTTATAGCTATAGTTGCAGAGGTACTTTTTTAAACAGTATTTCTGGTATCTGTTTCCTTCCCTAATACATTAGTGAAAGACTGATAACCAGTTTAAAAAATCTTTCAAAAACACAAATGGGAATTAAGTGCCCAAAACCTATTGACTCATAACAGGATTTATCTTAAAAAAAAACCCACCAGAATCTTGAAAATTTGCTCCTGAAACAGCTCTATTATTCGATGCCATTTCTTGAACCTAGTAGAAGCCAATGATATGAGATAGGTATTGGCCCAAGTTTGCAGTGAAGTTGATGTATCAAAGGTACATCTTGCCACATTGTTGGAAAATATATGCATGTGTAAAATTTTGCTGAATACAGAGATAAAACCGTAAGGAAAATAATAGTGCTGGTGTTGATCTGTACGGTTGTTTCTTTTCTTCCACATTTGCTTTCTTTCATCAGAGTTTTGCATGTATGCACTTGACTAGGGATTAGTAGGTTTGTTAACTGAGCCAGAATGGAGATCTGGAGAAGGAGAGAGAGAGGAGGGAAAAGAAAAAAAAAGAAAGAGAGAAAGAAAGAGAAACAGCCTGCAGACAACTTGAACAAGCGAATTTTCTTGGCTCAAGCTTTGAAGATAAAGCAGTGCCCTAGGGACTGTGGTAAATATAAGCTCTCGATTAGGCATCAGGCACAAACTGACCAGCCTCCAATCAGATTTGTTCTAAAGTCTTTCATCAGAACAGCAATGTGTGGATGTCTCTGTCATTTTAAAGTCACGCTGCTTTATTTTTATTTTCTTTTTTCAGTTCAGGAGAATGCAACTGTGATCAGCTGTTTTAGCTCAAATGACGATTATTTACATTGTGTATTTTATGCATTTCACTGTCTATATGAGAACTTATTACTGGGCTTTATTGCCATTTGACTTCATGAAACCCCTCTGAATTCTGCATTAAACAGGGCTGTGTCTGAAGCAAAGAATGCTACTGCAGCAAACATTCACCTTCTATTATCCCTTCTTTCTACTTTCATATAGCACCATAGTTTTCACAGCTGAGAGGCTCCTCACTGCAGCAGAGTTTCTGTCCTGAGACAGATCCTGGGACCGACAAAAATGATTTGAGGAATCTAGAGGCTTGATCCCAGTTTAACATGATCCCATCATAACATGAGGGACCAGTGACCAAATGGCCTGAAGAGCCTGATCCTTCCCTATCATCTGAGCTTCTGGAGATGAGAGTGAGTCAGAGAAGAGGAGAATGAACATACGAGCCTATTTTTCAGCAGCAGGAAAAGAGTGAGAAATGCTGACTAACTCTTGCTTAGCAGCTGCGTTGGGGTGGAATTAAAAAGCTTTCGTACACACGAAATTATACCTGTTTAATTATTGGGATCTTTCCATGTGAAATGCTTAAGATTTATCAATGCATGCATGCCCTCAGCCTGCACTGAAAGTCCTGTAAGGACTACCTATAAGGTAGGTTATATTAACTTGCATTTTCCATGAGTAAAATGCATATATGGACAGAAGTCCCAGAGCCTAGTGAATGCCCAGTAACTTCTTAAGCCATGGCAATTTGATACCAAATCAGCTCCTGGCTGAGCTTGGCATCAGCTAAGCTGACCTGACCCTTCAGGTCTTATGTTGATCAGATTTCGGTGAGGCTTGGGCCCTTGTTCTGAGAATTTAGGATACCAATTAGTACCTGGAGAAATACTGTACAACCAAAGGATTCCAGAGGTCACTGCAACAGGGCTATTGAAATAAACATTCAGGAAAACTACACAATGGGATGTGACCAAGCTTCATTTAAACTGTAAATCTAAAGATTAAAGCCCTGTTGTTTGGCGTTTTCAGTCATATAACGGAGTTTTTCCTATGTACAGTACTTACCTTGTCTCTATCTCTATAGTGTTTGAGCACCTCCCAGACTTTGATGTTTATCTCTCTCACAATACCTCTGCACAATTTCAAGTATTTCTACCTCTATTTTACAGAGTAACAAGAAGTGGGATAAAGTCCAAGGTCACACAGGAAGAGTGAAGCTTAGGAAGGGATAGAAGGGTGACCCAGGCATAGCACATCATCCTTTAGTCCTTCTTGTCCCTTTGTTTTCCTGCACAGAATTCGAGACTGTTGCTGAGTTTCCCTCTGAGACTGATCACTAGAATGGACAGGAAGACATTTGTTTAAAATTTTCTAACAAAGAAGAGAGGGATTTGGGTGGTAAGCAACCTCATCATGGGAATTCATCGAAAAATACATCAAGGTTTAATTGTTTTTCAACTTAAAACCCGAGAAAATCCACGCACTTTAAAATTTGTAATTATTTTACAAAACTTAAGGAGATAATATACAGGGGGGAAAAATACTTTAAAGGTACATGAAAAGGAATTGCTTTTCTGTAATAAACAGCATATATTCAAATAAATGAGGAAGATTTAAAGAAAACAACAAACAACAAAATAGCTTTAAAAATGTCTTTACAAGCCATAATGTAAGTTTTTGAGGATTTTTTTTTTTTAAACAAACAAAGAAAAGTTTCAATGTTCTTTTTAGCCTGTGCCAGCAGTGGCTGGTAATGTGCCATTCTAGATTATCCCTTTATGATCCTCTCCGTCACAGTACCATGTAGTGTCAGAGATTACAGGGAAACAAAGATCTCTTTATTTGCAGTGAAATAACAAAATCAAAAGTAAACAAAAGGATGATAGGTCCAAAAGATGGTAAGAAACCAAAGTCTTATATATGTTTCATTCAAGAAGCACTAAACTAGGTGATATGCTTATTGACCACTCATGCTCATTCAACTGTCTTCCTCTAGACCTTGGATTCATTCCCACTATAGCATGCGTGGTCCACGTTTGTACCTCCTGGTGCAGATTTGTTGGGTACTCTTAGCGGATTTTAAGCAAGAAAAGTCCCTATTTTAAGTGCTTTTGATCTCAACAACTCGAGAATATAAATTAAAAGGATTGTGACAGAGCACAGAAATTAATGGCTTGAGAGAAAAGTTGGGTTTTCAACCCAATTTTTTGAACTCAGTTACAAAACAGAGTTTCTCCCTCAGTATGGATCTTACAAACTGTAAGTAGGTGTTCCCACATTTAATAGTGGTATGTAGTCTCTTGAATTAATTTTAATTTTCAGTGTTGTAAGCCAGAGGAAAATCAAGTCCAGTATGTCTATCCTACACTCATTATTGACTCAGGCATAATTCATATTGGTTTGAATCAGTCTGAGTGGATATTTTTACTTATTACTCATCCTACAGTCATTTCTATCACTAACCTCTCCAAGTATCAGTAATGAGAAAACCTTCACAACAGTTTCTCTAGGCAGCATACATGATTCTATGAATATTTTACATTTTTCTAGTGCTTAATATTTTCAAATTCCATACACACTAGGATGACCAGATTCAAATTGCAAGGTCAAACAGGGACAGTTTTTGTATTGCTGCTGTATGTTCTGCATGTTGCATTGTTGCATTTCTGAGTTTCTTTCCCCTTTCATAACTCTGCAGTCTTTATGAGAGAATTTCTTTCATCTCTTTCTCTGTTCCACTGAATCATGTAAAATCACCTTTGCTGTAGTAGATTGCTATTATACGTGCCCCAACAGTTAAAGTGTTAAATAGGCATGAGTTTTGCCCCTCAGTTTTTTAATTCTCTCACTTCCCTTTAAAGGCCTTCTGGAGACCCCAAAATTCTCATCTCAAATGGCTGTGGACCATTTCTCTCCCCATAAAGGGAAAGATCGACATAGCAATAGAGGATCAGAGGAAACAAAATGTTCCATCTCTTGTACTTGGGGCAATTCTTTCCCAAGATCATTATTTCCATCTAGGAAAATTATGAAATGCCTCATTTGAGAGGAACACCCTTTATAGACATTAGAAGGTCTTTACTGTACCTCTTGTTCTCACCTATCTGTTCTTGGAACAGTTTTAACTTGTGGTTTACAGCAAAGATTGCTCAACACCTGAACACATATATCTACTCAAGTTAAAACCTATCAGTGTAGCAATATGGAAAATTATTTCTAATGTGAAATTCTTCTTAAGAAGTCATAGGACAAATCAAAGAAACGTCCTGCATAGGTTGATGAAAGCAAAGCATTCAAGGAAGTTGTAGCCATGGATAAGAGTTTTGTGACTCATAGTGATGTTACTGAACCACAAGAATTCAAAAGAGCATAAGACAAAACAGTAGATAAAGTGGATTATAGAGAGGAAAGAGAATGAGCATTCACCCACCAGCAAACATGCAAAGGGTAGATGAAGTGCAGAGGTGCACTTATTCTGGCCGTACTTTGGGACATGATATAGTTGACTCCTACAACTCTTTGGCCTTTTTGCCTCACAAAGCGATGAGCTCTGGTCGGTATATCCCGTGCTTATAAGCATTGCATTTCTTCAGGATCAGTACTGCTTGCTTGAGGGCATGAGTAGCATGAATGTAGACCTTGACATGAGCACAGAGGACGTGCTCAAACAGACATGTGCTATGCTGAAATATCATATGTATCTCCACCTCTGTCAGCTAACAGCTATGTTTTGAGCAACAAAACTGTTCCTGTGGGAACTCCAGTGGCTGGAGAAGGAGCTAATTTTTTCACAGAGAAGACACCGTGAAGACAGTGCCTCCCACCTTCCAATGGAGGCAGAAGTCACTTCTGCAGAAGTCACTGAGGTGAGATGTTGCTGAGCATCAGTGCGTGACAATAGCATGTCCCAACTCCCTGTTCCAAGGAAGAGCTGAACAGAATTGAAGCAAACTGGGTCTCTGTGGGGTAAAATACCACCAGTAAGCTGAACATTCTTCTCTTACCTTTGTGCAAGGCAGAACCTTTCTAGAAGAGATTTGAGCAATGTCCTCACAAAAGCACTATATCCAAATTCTCACGCCTTAAGCACATCCTTGGAAAATATAGATATATGAAAAGCACTGCTCATTTAGAAGAGACAGAAGAAAAGACCTTGTTTGGAAAGATCACAGTCACCTAATTGCACGTTCTCTATGCTATGTGTAGTTTGACTCAGAGTAAGCGTAGAAGTACATTAGTTACCATTTTTGCCTTAATGGTCAATTTGTCTTTGCTTCTCAAGAACAGGTAGAAGCAAGACTGATAGAGATGAAGATAAAAGAAACTGAATGTGTGAAGAAGAGAGGAGGCTGAGGTGGGGAAAAATATTTGGTTAGCTGGCTTTTATCCTGCACATTTCTGAACACTGGGTGAGTACCTTTCCTCCTAAGCAGCTGTACTACCAGCAGAAAATGGCACAAGTGAGACTACCAGAAAGAATGCTTAAAAAAATTACTTATTAATTCTCAGTTCAGAGATCCATCCAAATTTCCTTGAGAAGGAAATAAACTCACAAAGTGAAAACATCAACTTGCTAGCAAATGAGACAACACTAATTATTTAACCATAATGTCAGTGATATATAGTCAACATTAATTCGACATAAACATGCATAGCAGCTCTATTTTGAAGACACATAAAGAAGGGGAGTTAAATAACATATTTTTGAATTTGTTTTACTGTTCTATACATGAATGTTACATGGTAAATGTGGCTTTGATCTTCAGACTCCCCAAAGAAAGCAGGTAAGATAAAGGTCTCTTACTGAAGTCAGCAAGGATAGCCATGTTGTTAACACGTGGCATGTGCTTAAATATTTGAGAGTCTTCAGTGTTTAAGAGCAGCATATTTATATTTGCTACCTGAGCCGATCTTTCCTTGTACTTCTTTGGATACTTTTTGAGTTGTTTTGTTTGATTTCATCACTTTCAAGTGTGTAAGGTCTGGAAAATGAAGGAATGGGAAGAATCACTTACTTTTGGGTGGTAAGGAAGAACAAATAACTGAGAGAACGTTCATTATTTCCTGAAATAATGACTCGTATGGAGCCCTTCATCAAATCCTGTCACTTCTTTTAATACTATTAGGCGAACAAGAAATGGGAGCTAGGACTAGTACTTTGTATCTGTTTTACAGACAAGAACTCAAGGACTGGCATCCTAAAGTCACATCTCCAAGGTGCAGTTCAGTTCAGAGGGACTTACAGGCAGCCCAGGTAGCATAGAATAAGTTGGTATATTTGAAACCCAGCCCTGTACAAAGATACAAAATCCTGAAGATAGGATAGCCCCTACTGACACATTAGTGGATATTTCATAATGAAGAAAATTAATTTCAATGTCCCACTCATTTGACAGTTTTGCCTCCACTTCTGGGCCTAGTAGCATGAATGCAAGCTGAAGTTTCTCTATTCAGACACTACACCACTTAGTCATGTGCTTAAGTGCAAAAAAACCCCAAACCACCGTAAAAACAACAGTCAAATACTGATTTTGGATGAACAGTTGACTATTCTCCCACACATCCCAGGGATAACAAATATTGCTGACATCATGGAGTCTGTGCCATTCAGCTGTGTTCATAGCTGCCTTCTCATCTGCCATGTGGTTGAATCTGACCTTGAGCCTGGACACTGGAGTCATGTTTCCAGGGAGGCAGGTAGCATGTCTGAAGCAAAGCCAAGTCCTGAGGCAGCTGAGGTCTGACATCTTTAGCATGCTCTGTTCCATTCACAGCTGGGCTATACAGGTCTTGGGTTGGAAAGGTTTTTGTGTTGACACACAGATGCATAAGATGCACAGTTTCTCTGGCAGCCAGAGAACCAAGGAGTCTGTTTCTGTCTGGTAGTCTGAATAAAGGGTGTTTTATCTTCACATACTCCTGTCTCTTTTCCATGGCAAGAGCGACTTAGTGATGGGGTCAAACAGCTGTCACACATTGCACAAACCTACAATGGGTAATGGATACAGTTATATTTCATGTAGATTAGTCACACCCAAAGAAAACTTACTTTTAAAGTGGGAATGAAAAACAAAAACATTCTTTTGTCCTTTTTCTCTTTTTTTCTTGAATGACCAAAATGATCATATTAGCATTGCTCTTCACAAAAGTAATGTGCTTATAATGTTTCTATAAATCCTGCCTGGTTTCCATTGTAAGCACAAAGAAAATTAAAAATTATTTCAAGACCTAAATCAAGATAAGAACTAGGATTTGCAGTGGATAAGAATCTGTCTAACACTTTGACAAAGAGTACAGTACTGTACACAAAGTGTAATGCAATAGCTCCCTTATTTATTTCTGTTTTGCAGAAAGCAGAAACTGTTCTTGCCATGCATTACCCCTATTATGTTCCTTCTTGGGAACCTGAGACCTTTTGAATCTATCTTCTGAACCATTTTAATATGCAGCAGAACAAAAGGATCACAGTGTCACTGATGAATACATTGTAAAGCCAAAACCATAATTACAAATAGCAAATGGAAAATGTATGCAGATAGATAGATAGAAAAAGTACCATATGCAAGCACAAAAATAATATTTTTTACCATATTTATGTTAGTTAAACTCGTATCCTCCCTCCCCCTTTTTTTTCCCCGGCTCCTCTCAAAGAAATCTTTCTTTCAATAGTCTCTTCAGACATGGAAAGGGACACCAAGGGGAAGGAAGAATCAGCTTTCATTGATGCCGTGACTAAGGGCCATGGTCTTGGCCTAGACCCCTGACCCTCATGTCTGTAGCATTATACACAGTGTCTGGTGTGATCAGCCCAACCTTGTTATTCAGCTTTTGTACTGTGCATATTTAATTTCAAAACACATTCCAATGGCAGCGGGGAAAAATTCGCCCTCTTTTAAGTGTATGATTCACCAGCTCTTTAGAGTCAGTTGGTGGCAGATGGGCAAGTGTGAAAACTTCTATTTGTGATCTCACACTATATAATGAGCACAAGCCACCACTGGAATCTCAGTTTCTGCATGGAGAGCCCTGTGCACTCACTTCCCTCTCAGAACTGGTTCTCTTAACTTACGCCAAAGTGGGAGCTGTGCCAGGAGGCCTGGACAAGGTCACTGTCCCCCAGAAGCATCCCAAGGAGTACCTCAGGTTTTCTGATGCTCTCTGCACAAGCCTTTTGCCTAGCCAGCACACTGCTGCAGGGCACTCTTTGCACTTCATGCCTTATAGGGCCTGACACACAGGCTCTGCCTTTCCACACTGGGTGCACCTTTACCTCAGAATACAAGAAATCTGCTCTCTGCCACTCTTAATCAACTGCATTATAAAGAACCAGTCCAGTCTCTCAAGCATTCTTGCATTTGAAGCTATAAACCCTCCAACTTTGCACAAAGTAGATTCAATCTCTCCTGCAGTCTTTAAACCAGAGAGGTTTCCACCAGAGAGGTTTCCACCAGAGCAAAGCATCCAGTTTCATCTGGGCATGAAAGTTCTTAGTGTACCTCCTCTGTGGTTCAGGCTAGCTTTCACCTGAAATTTTGACAGAAAAGATGAAAATAATGAGATTTCTAGAGAAACTACACAGAATGAAATTTGTCTATGATTCTTGGTCCTTAAATACGAAAAATACAAACACTTTGGTTCAATTTCTCCACTGGAAATGAATTAATTTTCTCCAGGTAAAATAAGGGCCTTGTATAAAACTGACCAATAATGGGACATGAACTTTTCTAAAAGTGAAAACAATTCATGCTTCTAAGTTATTATTATTGCTGGTAGTTATTATTATAGTGCACTGGTTTGTACAGGCTAACCAGGTATCAGAATTTGATTCTGCAAGGCACTGTGCAAATAACAAAGGTAATAGTCTCCATCCCAGTGATCTTGACATTTGTCTGATAGGATCCAGACTATTTAAGTGATAAATAAAGAGAATTAAATGACAATAAAAGAAGGTGTTATGGCATCTGCACCTCAGCTTGCTTTGTATCTCCCCAGTTTCAGAGAAGGAAGTTTTATTTTCTTTTTCTGAGTCTTCAGCTCTTTATAATTTTTGGCAAGGACCAGAGACCTAATCTTGTGAAGTGCTGAATGCCTCCTGTGATATCATCATCCCCTTAGTGACAGCCCCCGAAGTAGAAGGACTAAAAATACTGTAAAAAAAGGAAAGAAAATAAGAGGTTCTGGGAATTTGAAAATAAAAATTGTTCTTGAAGGGTTTTCAGCCCAGTTAGGCAGCTTTTGGCTACAAAAAAGCTTAAGGAAGGTCGGTGTTGATAAGGTTCAGCACCCAGGGATTTGGGTACACGTTCAGCTTGAACTGAACTTCAACCACTTCTTGATGTATGTCTTACACACTTCTTCATAGGTTTACTGGAGGTCGGCACAGGGCAGTAATAGCTTTAATATCTAATGCAGATTGTAACCATGGGTAACTATAAAAACCCAAGAGTGAAACTTTTGTACAGTGACAATTTTTAGGATCATTGTTTGCACTGCAGGAGAAAGATAAAATATTAGCTAAGCTGAAAAAGGAACAAATGGTAAGCCATTAATAAAAATATTGAGCAAGGTTATTTACCATTGCATTAATATTGGGAGTTCTTCCTGCAACTTCAGGGAAACCTCTTCAGTATATGTTCTTTTCTTTGCTGTATCTTATGTTCAAAAGGCACAAAATATGCTTTCTGCTTTTTTTATGCTTACTTTTACTATTTGTGGTTGCACCTCAGATGAATGAGGGGCTTTTTATACAATCACAGTGGGTCATGGCTAGGAGTTTTAATAATAATAATAATAATAAAACCAACAAAGAGACCAAAAGAAATGGAATTTAAGTAAGAAAGACCTGACAGTTCTTACACACTCATTTGAATTAGAGGAATTTTTGCTTCTCCTTCAGCCCTTACCATTTAAAATGTAGTTTGATTGGACTCATTCTAAAATTAGAAAGATATCACATCAGGCATCATCGCAGCTCTGTCTTTCAGATAAAGTCAGTCGTCTCAGAGTTTACCATGTCATATAGAGACACTGTTGTATATCTTCAGAAATAACAGTTCAAGGTTCAAGACATGGTTCAATATAACAGTAGGTTTTCATTGTAGATTTTCATCCTTTTTCTTGTTTTCATGCCATTCACAAACAGTGAGTGTTTGTGCTCAGGTCTTGGGGTAGCAGGGGCCTTAACCGGAAAGCCAGGTACAACCAGTTCCCATGATGTCTTGTGTTTGGAATCCAGACTGATTTCAGGCTCCCAATAATTTAATCTATCGTCCAGTTTTCGGTTAGCAGAGAAGTTAAAATAGACATTTTTATTTAATTAAGCTGCACAGATTATGAGTAATATGGAGATTATTAATAAATATTTTTGAGGAAAGAGAAAGCAGTGTGCTCTTTCTCTCCCTCTCTCTCTAAAAAAACCTTGGCCCAGAGCCAGTTATTATTATAAGATGACTGAGCTGGCACAAAGCCAAGAAGCTGATAATTTAGCATGAAGCCAAAATGGATGGCTTTTCTCTCATTCCCCTCTTTCAGATATAGCTTGTGGGTGTGACAAACGTTTCTACCACCCAAATTTTAAAAACTGCTCACAGATCAAGTGTGTGTCTGTCTGTGTGGGTGGGGTTGGTGCCATGTATTTATTGTGTGTTTAGAAAAGGATGACACCCTGCTTAGAATCTTACAAGAGTTCAGCTGCTGCCTCGTTTTATATTGTGAGACAGATGACAAATTCAGATGTCCTCTTCCTGGGCCTGATTTTCTTCTTTGATACTTGAGAGAACTTATCAGGCCCAAGGGTGCACAAGACTGTTGTCCTTTAGAAGCACCAAACTCAATGGCAGCTCTTCTGTGAGCTCAGAGTTCAGCAGAGAATGGGGCAATAGTTCATCCAGGCTTTTAGGCTTTTATTGTGTTTATCTCTGATTCTGTTTGCCCCAGATGGATAGTGGTAAGTGCAAAACAACCCTGATACTGCCTCGGCAAGGGCAGGGACTGGAAGCTTCCTGACTTAAGAGCAATTCCATAGTAACATACAGTCAGTCACCTCCTTGCCACGGTGGCTGCAGAGGCAGCTTCAGACAGGGATGCTGTAGCCAAGAAGGTAGACTTGATGGAAGCATTTCCCCTTTTTTTGTCTCATTTCCTCCTCTGAAGAATTGGCATGGCAAAGTATAGTGTGAGTCGTAATGGTTGTATTAGCAAAATAACTGAGAGCCAGACCAGATTCAGGGAATGGGAGGCTAAATGCGGGCCCAGTGCCCAAGGTCCCACACATTAGAGAACTGTGTATCTGCAGTTGATCTGCAGCAAGTATACCCCTTCCATCAGTCTGCTCATCTCAGGGACCTGCTGCTTACCTTTCCCTCAACAACTTGAACCAAAGATGCCAAGCAAAGAAAGACTTCCTCAAATCTAGGAAAAAACAGAATATACTAGAGTGATTGCTCTTCATCTATGCTGACCCCTTCCCAAGCTTTTCACCTCTTCATCAAACATTTCATGGTCTTCTACACAAGTCCTCAGAAGTATATATTTTGAGCTTACCTTGTAAATTTCAGCTGCAAGGGGTTAATGGGGAGATGGCAGAACAGCACTTTAGAGGGGAACTAAGAGGGTAATGAACTGGAAGATCTTTACAAGTTTTCTATGACCTTTTGTCTTAGCAGGCTTCACTGCAATTCTATCTATGATGCAAGAATGAACTAACTGGCAACCACAGTTTGGCCCTGAATACTGGGATAATAGGATGAACAAGTTAAATGATTGTATGGCACAATACTGTCTCTGCAGCCATTCATATTAAATTAAATCTGTCTCTCACCCAAACTAAGATGCCCTAGAATAACATGAGATTTAAACTTGCTTGCCATTGCACCAGCAAGAGACAGAAGAGTTCAAAACTGTCCTTTCAAGTGCTCTGGCCTTCTCAGTGTGATACGTACTGTGGATAGTACTCAAGAGATCAGAAGGCTAGCAAACTGATGCAGGTGAACATGTAGATAATCTCACAAAAGTCATCACACATGTGGCTACCAAATACCACCCGTCCTGGCCCAATGCATGCATTTACCTGAGCAGACAAAGAGAACTTCAAATGGCTCTTGAGTTGGCTCTTCAAATGGCTCTAGAAGCTTGAAAGACAGAGTCTACATGAGCCAATACATTTTCTTTATTTCTTTCTTTAAAGCCAGTGATGGGTATTTATTGGAGATCTAACATAAAATAACCTGTTCATCAAGCTTGCATAGTGAAGATACCCTCCCGATGAAAACTTATAGCCAGCCAAGCATGACTAGAATCTCATATGTCAAAGTCTCAGGACCAGGTTCCAGCTTGTGGATAATTATTTAAGGCAAGTTAACATATTATTTCTTGCAAATCAAATACAGTCAAATGAAAAAGAGCTGTATTGGCCAGGTTCTCAGTGAGATTCTGCACCTCTTAAATGCACCAATACAGATCGCCGTTAGCAGCGGGGTGGTAAGAGCAATAAAAAACGCGTCTGATTATGATGAGAAAGCATGATATTCTCATCAAGGCTGCAGAGCCATTTGACTGGAGACTTTGGGCCTGATTCTGTTACATTGTGACCACATCAGTGCAATCATTATGAGTGGAGTGGAGTTATTATGGCTTGAAACTGGACTGATACACTACAAAATGAAACTATGAACTTTGGACAAAGTAATGCCTTTATTTTTCCAGGGCAGAAGAAGGATGTGCTTTGCTGTAGTTTCCAGTTGCATGATTAGAGGCTAAATGCCTGAGTAAGAACTGTAGAGTCTAGTCTCCAGGAGGTGGTCTTGATTCAGCAGGGTGCTTAAGTACTTGCAGAATGTTGAGTAATAAGCAGCTCCATGACTCAAAAAAACGTCTAACTATAGAAGATGTGGTTTAGTGGTTGAAGGGATTCAGGGCTTTACGCATTCTAATCCCAGCTTTAGTGGTCTCTGTGGTCTTCTCTATTTTTAATGTGTAAGTAGTAATCCTTAACTCTTGAAAAGAGCTAAGCTTTATTACATAACAACATGGTTCACTTTTACTTTTGTTATTGTTCAGTCTCTCCAAGTATTATACTTACCCTCAAATGCTCTGCTTTTGTAACTTGCAGTGTATCTCTTGTTCGTGTCTGATACTGCTCTTGAACAACCTGTTGTGGTTTAACTGAAGCTGGCAACTGCACAGATTATCTCTACCCCAGCCAAAACCAGCACGCAACCTTCTGTCATAATGATAAAGAGAGACTTTCCACTGGGAGCTGTACACTACAATGGATGGTAGGGCTCTCCAGCTATGCAGACAAAGCTGGGAAGGATGGAGAAATACACTTTTCCTCCAAGAAATGCATACAACAAATTTCTGACAGTTTGACTGACAACTCTGTGAAAGACAAGGATTGATCAGAAAAGACTTGTTCCATAAAGTGCTCTTCTATGAACATAGGTAACTCCAGCATGAATAGGCACCCTTTTAAGAGTAATCCAGATGGTAAAGGAAATGCAGCTCACTTATAAGCACTGGAAAGGATTTTTTGTTATGTGTCATCATTTCATTTAGAAAATTTTTGTTTGTGACCTAACAGGCTGCTAGTGTATATCCTAGTTTTTATTCTAAAAAGCAAGCATTTGCGGCCCAGAAAAGAAGAGAGAGGTTTCTGTACCTGTGCCAAAAGTTCTGGCAACAGGTCTTTTCTTTTGATACGCATTCCTAGACTAGCCTTGTCCACACTCCAGGTAAGAGAAGAATTCAGTGACATAATGACATTGTATTCTAAATATGTCATTTTCAAAAAAATGTTCTCTGGTCCTGAATAGACAGCTACAACGATTGCCATCAACTGACTCACAGACACTTTCCATTTTTAGAAACTCCTATAAGCTACTCGAAGTTCTCAAAAAGCTACAGAGTTTCAGTAATTAGTACAAAATCTGGTAAATATAATATGGTTCAAAATCTGCAATCTCCCAAACTTTCCCACAAGCACAATGTAATAGTAAAATGCCAGCTACAAAATATTTGTTCTAACACTAAAATTTTGCTTTCATATTTTTTACATAAGTGATAATGAGGATGTGAATAGTATGTTAACTCTATGTTAACTTCTCTCAAAATTGGACCCATGTAGAAAAAAGGTAGGTGAAAAAGCACAGTTCTCTACAAGTATATTGTGTAAATTTTTTGCTGTGTTTCTTGAGTGGAATTTGCTATTCTTCGTTTTCTCTCTTAGTATTGGATTTTCAAATGTCTGGGGGCTGGCAAAAAAGGGAACATGGTAAAGAAATATTGATGATTTATTTCACCAGTTTTTGCTTGTTTGCTGGAAATGTCTGCTAAAATTTTCAGTCATGAGTGGTGATGAATGGGACAGTGTGATGGAACAGCATACCAAATGGGATATGGACCTTTCCTCAAAGTTGAGCATGTTCAGCTGACCTACCTGGATATTGATATACTGCTGAAAGCTTGTACTGCAAAGGTTCATTGCCACAGGAATGAAGAAACATGAGGCCCTACAGAAATGTACAAATGCTGCAATCAGGAATTGACTCTCAGACAGGAATCGGAGAAAGGAATTCAACCTGACTTTCAAACATTTGTCCTTTGGGATTGTAATAGGATGCTTTATTGCCTTCCAGTCACGTTTTGGTCAGAGTCAGATCTGTGGGCTGTATTGTAAGCAAACCTACTGGATTAATCCCTCTGGGAAAACACCTCATGTGTAGAGGCTGAGTGGCTTTAGGTGGTGAATTAGATCATGAGCTTTCACGACAATGTCAAGAGTAATGGATTTCTGAAAGTGTCCTATTGATTACTAATTGAAATGCAGGTGTCCACTTTTATTGTGGACAGCATCCTACAACTCCCGTTCTTCCTTGTGCTATCAACATTTTCTGCAATTAGTATCCCATGCTAAGGCTCAGGATTGGTCTTCGGCTATTTGACAACATTTATCCAATTATTCATAATGAATTTTAATTAATCCTAACATTCTCACTAGGGCAGTCAAAGAATTTGCATGTTGCATTATGTGTAAACATAAAGTACGAACAAAAATCATAAAAACCAGAAGTTAAATAATGGAACCTTAATATTATCTCTTATTATTAGTCTCTAATTGTCCAGCCTAAAACAACAGCTTTGGTCACCTGCTAAGATGTATCTGCATCTAGGTCTCATCTAAAAATGCTATTAAAGTGTGCCCAATGCCCTGCATTCTGCCTGCACATCCTGTCTGCTCTTAAACTTGAGTACAGATCCCCCAGGCTTTTGTAGTCTGTGTAATCCCATGTGAGACAGTAGCAGCAGGGGACAAAAGGAAGCAAGAGGATTCTATCTGAATGAGTCATTTAGGAGGAATTGCTCACTTGACCAGAGTACTGGTCACCTGCCTGTGGCATCTAGTTCAGAAGAAAATAAAATCAAATCCATTTCCCCAGATACTTTTGTACAGTTTTGGTTGGTTGGTTTGTTTTTTCAGTTTGGGTTTTTTTGGTGTTTTTGTTTGTTTGTTTGTTTGTTTTTAGATTTTTTTCACCTCAAACATCTTTGATCATAGGGAAGATAGTGGAAGGTAAGTGCACAGAGTTCAGAACATCTGTCTCATATCTAGAGAAATACTTCAGAAACATATGTGTTGATACCAAGTGGTTTGCAAAACTCTCATTATTCTGAGCCTGTACATGGCACCAATTTTTGTTCAGGCAAGCATGAAAATGGAGTATGAGCATTTTCCTCTAACACAGATCGGTGGAAGTGGTATCATCAGATGGTCAATGGGAACTTTCCCTGGAGGGCTGAATACAATTTTACTTCAGCATCCAAAGGTTGAGGCTCAGTTGAGTCAGCTGGAAGAATCTAAAGGGAGTAGGCCTGTATGTGACCTGAGAGAGTTCAGCAGAGATTACAGACATTATTTCATGGAGCATAAGAACCTGGAAAACGCAAGGGAGACAGAGAGAAGATGACAAAGTGAACATTGCTGTAGTTTTCCTAGTTACATGTAAAATGTGATCGCATAGGAAGGTCCTAGAGCATGAAAACTTAGTAATCAGCCATGTATTATCTTCATCATTTTACTGTCTACACTCCACAACGCTTTGCAAATGTGAGTGTTTTTTAAATGGAATGTTAATAATTTTGCTGAAACCTAGCTTAGTGCTTTTGGAGAACATTTTTGCATCTGTCAGTCAGCAGTAGCTTGTAACTCAACTCTGCTTTCACTGACTGATGCTTAAATGAATTGCCTTTACTGTAGCGTAGCAACTTATTTATCCAGTCTTCACTGTTTTCAGCCTGTCTCTTTCTCTGTCCCTTATTACATCCAGTATCTCAGTGTCTGATACTCTTCTGTGGATTTTAACCTGACAACACCCCTGTCAGGTAGGAAGTATTATTCTCCCATTTTACAGACATGGGAAAAATCGGGACTTGTGCAAGGTCACAGAGGAAGTTTGGGTGTGAGCTGAGCATTTGGTGTGGGCCTTTGGGAGCTGGATGTATTGAAATATATCTAAATTAGAGTTACTAATCAGGCTGTGCAAGAATAGTAAATGTGGATAGCCTGTTTTTGTAAATAATCATCTTCAACTACTTGTAGGGGTTGTGTTTTGAGTTTTTATTCTTTTCATATCTAGTTCCAAAGACTATTTAAGCATTACATAAATTACAATAATTACACAAAATTTGAATATTTAATGCAGAATTTTTTTAAAATTATATTATTTCATTTCCATAACATTATTACCAAAATTCATGTGTAGACTTACAGAGAGCAAAGCAAAAGTGTTCTACATTTATTTTGCACAACATTTCTGTGAGGCAGAAGAAAATACGTAATGAGTCTGGCAGGGCATTCCAGGCTGACGTAATAGTGATGAAAAAAACCCTCATTTCGGTGATATCACAAGAAATGATGAAAACCGTGTTTTGTATTTAAGACTGGAGTGGTGTTTAAGAATTCAAACGGCTGGTTTTGGCAGACATCTAATTGTAATACTGTAGCATCGCTGCAGGCAATTTTCTTTGATTTAATTAGATGAACTGTGGTATTTTTTTCTTTTTGCAAAAGGCTTTATTATGTAGAAATGAAATATGTATAAATTTAATTTTTAATCTTGTCACTACAGAGTAGGAAGGAATAAGCTGATTCTTTTAATTTATCCTCTTTGTTTAAGAAAAAAAAATTAAATTAATCTTATCACAAATGTTTATGAGTAATTGATTTGAGTTTTGCACTCCAGTCAGAAGTGATAGAGTTAAGATTGCTCTGTGTTTCTTTTGAATTGAATGCGTTGCAAATCTCTTTGAGTGTGTAAACACAAACATTTTGAAGCCTCAATGATGTTATTTTTCTTCCAGACTATGATAATATTAACACTTAAATCAGAACTTGGAGTATAACATAGATCAATCCAAAAGATTTATTCTGCATTTTTCCTTTGGTTGTTTGTGGATTTCTCATTTGTCTTTTTGTTTTGTTTTGGTTTTTTTAACATACTCCAAAAAGCAATTGATTACCAAAGACTTTCTTTAATACCAGTTTCAGGTGTTTTTCTGTGGGCCATATCCAGAGGAGGTAATTTTAAGCAAATTGCAAGAAATTAAAATTACAGATAATCAACGCTACTCATAGGGCTCTATGTCCTCAGGTTTTAGGCAAATATTCCCTGCTGTTTCTAATCAGCTGTCCATTTCAGTTTCCTAGATCTGAAGATGTTTTTGCAATGTCCAATACCTAGATCATGATATTGCTTGCTTTTTAAAATATTGATTGCTTTGAGGTATCTTCAAAATTCTGTAGAACCGTAGAACCATCCTTGTGCTTCTCTCTAAGATGGAGCCAAAAGCCAAAAATCCAATTTCTTGGATGAAAATGAAAAATTTCTCCTTGCTTTCTTGAGAGCCAACATTTTGGTCTGTGTTCTAAGATGGCTGATTTGGGACGTCTGAAATCAAGGACAGAATATCCACTGGTTTCAGCACTGAAGCTTTTCTTATGTTAAAGCTGTGGCTTTTACTCCATGAAACCTCATTTTTTTTTACCAGCCTGACAAAGATGTTTTCTTTCCAGTGGCAGTGGGGATGGTAGGACAGTTAACTGAATTATTTTCTGCTGTCAAATTGCTGAAAAAAAGGGCAGGAAAGTATTTGCATTTTTTTTTCTTTGCTTGCCATTGAAAAGTGTTGATGCACTTGAAGTTCTTGTCTAGTACCGGTTTTAATAGCAGAGGAGTCCACGGCAATTATCACAGCTTGGTCAAGGCCATGTAGGGCAAATCTGTGCTCTGACAAATTATCTAATGAATCTTTTTACTTTCTGTAAATACTTTTATTATAAGGGGTGAAACAGTAGAAAGTTCATCCTGAATTGTGTATATGTTTCTTATAACGATGAAAGTGATAAGATCACACTCTAGTCAGAACAGAAGGCTTCTTTTTGATTAATTCTTCTCTTGACAGAAGAATGTACTTCTCAGTAGACCTGAACTATTCACATAATGAAGAGTATTCTTTATTGAAATTTTTATTTCTTGTTCCAAAAAATGTTACTTGGCATTAGTTGAATTTAAATACATTTTAAAAAAAACTTTCAAAGTTAAATCATATGTCTCAGTATTTTAAAATAAAAAATTTCGGGTTGATCTGAAATTAAAATAATTTCTAAGTAGTTTGTTTTCACAGATAACTCAAAGAAATTAATTTATTCACAGTTCTCATTCGGGATAGCTAAATTCAAAGCTTTTACTGTGCTTCAGTTCTTTCTTGTGTTTGTTATTTGGTTGTTGTTGTGGTTTACATTAGTGAATGAAAAAAAATCAGTGCTAAGCACTTTTTGCATGCACTTTTTTAAAAGCCTTTTTTTCCTTTGTTTCATTTTTTTAAGTGTCTTCGAAGAAATGGAATGCAAATATTTTTACCAGTTCATGTATTACTAAAGAGGGTCTAATTATCACACGAGATTGAGTTTCAAAGTGGAGCATGCTTAGCTGTCTATTCCTTAGTCCCAAACACTAAATATAGGACTAGCTTGTTCACCAGTGTAAAAGCGAGTAGCTTCAGAATCTCTTTTATTTCTGCTAAAAATAACAGGCATCTTGCTCCAGATTGCTCAACAGCATTTTTTTTTTTCCTTACAGTACAGACCCCAGTAGAAATAAGAAGAGATGATTCTGTAGAGCCAGGAGAAATTTTCCTTGTTAAAGAGATTGTTTCGTCACCTGCTTAAGGCAGTTTCCTCAAGCCTGTGCAGCTACAGCAAGCAGAGAGGGGCACGGGTTCTGGAGCAAACCCAGTGTTTTAAAAATTAGTACTGGGAAGAGGGAATCAGGACCGTAAAGTTTTGTTCTGGGGTAGCAGCAACACTTGAATAGGGCATTCTTGCTTTTGTTTTTATTTTATAAAGGAATCCAAACCGCATTTGTAGTGTAGATAGTTTGCATGTGCACTGATGTGAACTGAGATCAAAATCTGAACTGCCAGTAAAATGTGCTACAATATAATCTGCTATACCATAGGGTTGTAAGGAGTAATTATTGTTTGCAAAGCTCTTCGAGTTCCTCAGAAGAAAGATGCTATAAAAGTACAAAATACTGTTGTTATTATTATTATAAACTTTCAAATGCCAAAAACTAGGCAGTAATAATAGAAGTGCTGAAACAACTTTAACAATAGTGATGTGAACACATTAAGCTGTAATAAAGCCAGAGTCAACTAAATCAATCAAGTAGGCCTTGCAAACTGCTTGTTAGGACAAAATTGTATCTTTTCTAAAATAAATACAAGAGCATTCTCAGCTGGTGTAAATTAGCCCAGCTCCACTGGAGTCCGAGACTTGGATTTAAAATGAGAGTTGCATTTTTAAAATTTTTTTTCCCTTTTTCTTTTCTTGTTGCCATTGTTCATCTGTGCATGACTGGCTGTGTGTGCCAGTGTGTGTGCAGTTGGATGTTCATGCTGCAGAAACACCAGTGCTAACAAAATTTTCATCAGTTTCACTTGAGAGAAAAGCCAAAGTTATGACAAATAAGTTTAATTTCAAACAGGAAAAGCCACTTGTGTTTCCACCCGTGCACAGGTGAAATTCTGAAATTGTTTTGTTTTCTTCTGGCTGCTGCTCTGTGCAAAATGCCTCTGCATCAGACTTTGTGGGTGTTATGTCAGAAGAGAGGATGTTTTGGTAAAGCAGAAAAGGGACCATGAGAAAATAAGTTTAAATGTGTAAAAGTAGAAGTTATACACTGCTACTTACTAATCCTCTCCTTCATTGACTCTTGCCTTGAATAGTCACAATCCTTACAAGACTATCAAACAAAACTACTTAACTATCGAATTTAAGTGATAAATAAGGCAATGGATTTTGCTGAAAATCAGATTGAAATTTCAAAATATTTTGAATCAGTTTCAATCAAGTACATTTCCTTAATTGTTTTAAAGTACTTTTACAGTCTCAAAACCTATGTAGATCTTGCTTTTAGAACATACTCAGACAACATGTTAATGCCATTATCTAACTACACCACATTTATATGTCATCTTGTGATCCTTCAGAAAGATAACATATAAAGCATATATGATTAAGTATGTCAGAATTTGTATCTTGTTGCCATGAGAATGCTCTTTATTTCCTGGAAATAAAATACTTTTCTTGTAACTATTCTGAAGATAAAATTTCCTACTGGTTTGTTTTGTTAGCTAAACTTATATCATATCAGCAAAAAGAGCAGGGAAAGAAGAAGCGATTCTGAGGCTCAGTACAGTTCTGTCACTGACTTCCTCTGCTGTTTCTCCCAGCCTTCTTTTCCTTAGGTGTAATATGAGGGTCATAACAGCTAAATTACTTGTTGTTAAACTGATTAAAACAGGAGAGTGAATTTGAATGTCCGTGATTTCTGAACAGTCTCTCATTTTTGACTTCAGAGCTGGTTATGGACCAGGGGAGGAACAAGTGCAAAGGAGGAGTTAAAGTTCAAAATGCCAAAGAATTTGTATTTTGAACTGTGGCTCAGTGACTGATACGGTATGAACCTCAACTCCAAGTATGAGCAGATGTTTCCAATCTGTGTTTGCATATTGCAGCTTGGGACCATGCACGGTTCTAAGAGACTTATTATAATTTATTATTAATAGGAGTAATGGTTGATATTGTTGCATTATTTAATAATTGCATTACTTTTACTATTTAATAATAATTATTATTTGCACATGCAGATCAGGTAGTTAAGGTTCTTTTCCATAAGAAATGCAAATAGAGATTAATGAGTGATTCATAGCAAGTAAGATAATTTGATAATTTTTCTCCTGCAATTAAGCATCATTTACTTCAAGTGATCCTCAGTATTATCATTGTGTGCTCAATTGCTCAGTAGTGAAATCACTACTGAAATCCCAAGGAATTGTTCCTTTGTCCTGATTACTGGAGCATAGCTTACACAATGCTTGCTAGCTCTTTGTCTTGACAGCTAAGAATGTAATCCCTTTAAATCAAGAACTAAGTTCTAGTCAACCTCTGCATAATGCCCAAAAAAATGGTGCCCTGGGCTCTTCAAAATAATTAATATTCTTGTACAAGTCAGCAATAAAAATCAAATTTCTGGTGGAAATATTTCTGGAGAATAAATATAAATGAATGTGTTCTAGAAGTACCTGAGAAAGCCTCTAGAACACTAATTTCTGTAAATGAGCACTGTGACTGTTGAACATAATATCTATTCCTGGGGTAAACAGGAAGAAAAACAGCCAAAGTGTATTAAACATGATTAACATTTCTTGTCTGTTATTCATAGCAGTATTGGTATTGTACATAAAATTTCTATAAAGTTTTTAAATCATATATGCTCTCTATTTAGCTTCTTGGTATTAAATGTGGTGATCTTTTCATCTCATGGCTGGCATTGGGACTGTAAGATTTTTGTGCTCCAAAGATTTAGATACATTAAAAAATAATGTAATGTGTATAGAGTTACATAATATATGAGTTGTTGTTTTTCCATCATCTTCACATGTTAGTACCTAACTAACATCATTAAAGAGAATGAATGATACCAATTTTGAATACACATTTAAGTATTTGTAGGATTGGAATCGTACAGAAACCTTGTAACAGGTCAGATTCATGCCCTCTGATTATCATTCATGATGTCAACCTAAGCTTCAGGTGCACAGTCAATCTGTAATGTTTGGTTTGTGGGTTTTGGTTTTTTTCTCCCCCCCATATGGGAAACACTCTGCAACATGCCGCAGCAATAGTATTTTGAGAGAGTTCTGCTTATGTGAAGGTTTTCTGTTTGGGCAGACACTGCTCAGTATGCAATTAGCAGTGTCCATTCCTGTTTTTATAAGCAACATTTTAGCAATTAGGAACTTTTTAATTAAGTCGACTGTGTTCTCAGCTTGAGGCTTTTTGGGTCCACTCTTCCTCAAGAAAGTGAGATAACATTCAACCAAGACTTTCTGCAGTAGTTTTCCAGCTTCCGCTCCCCAACAGGTCAATGCCACCTTTTCAAGACTTCAACGGAATTTTTATTTTTTATTTTATTTTATTTTTTTAATAGCTTGTGTCACCACTGCTACCATCAAGATTCCGCTTTCAATAAGATGCTGATTGGATGAATATGGCTTCCAGTAACTCAGTCTTTGTTTTGTAAAAACATTATTACAACATTGTATAACACTTTAGAAATGTTTCAAATTTAGGCTGGCGTGGTGACTTAGCAGACTAGGGGGCTAACATATGGAGTCTGCTACACACTAGAGACTGTGGTTTTATTGCTGGCACCACTAGTCAAGTCAGGATTAGCAACCATAGTATTTTCAGCAAGATCTGAGCTCACAAGGCCTCAGGTGTGGTTACTTAACCCTTGCCAGACGTAGGACAAATATTGATGGGTGAAAGTAAAGATTGATTTAGTATAATCGGAGGGATACTTTTGCTATAAGGGCTACATTTTTCTTAGGATTAAATAATTTCTTTTGTTTTCCATTAACTTAATCAAGCGGCTCAAAATTCAAAACATGCTCCAAATGGTAGCCCTTGCTGGGTGCAGAGGCACCCGTCGGGACAGTGACCCTGAATAAGATACGGCTGGAACCTCTCCTGGTCCGCGGCTGCAGCTGTGTGTGTGCCAGACCTTGAAAAACAATCTGAGGAGCAAGCAAACAAGCAAACAAACAGATTCCTTTTCACATGAACTCACAGTGCGGGCAGGATCCCAAGCAAAATGTGTCTCATCCCAGCCCTGTCTCTGCTGGTGAAAAGCAGAGAAAAGAGGAAGAACTTCTTTGGGAAAGACAAGCTGGCCGAGAGTGGGAATAATATACTTTAGGTGTTGATTATAGTGTAATAAATAATGGTGAGATTTCATTAGAAAGTAGAAGAATGCATCTGTAGGAGAAAACGGATCACATAAGAGAGCTGCGCAGAGCCTTCTTTTTATTTCATGGTTGAAGTACAAAGTGACAATATCAGAACAAAAGTAAAATAAGAGGGGGAATGCATTCTCTATCTTAAAAAAAAAAAAAGAAAAGAAAAAGAAAAGTGGCAGCTAAAGCCAATAAAGCCCTTTATTTGAATGCCATTAGTGGGTTTGGCAGCCATCCGCGCCATCTACTTCAGAGGAGCACTGCACAGATTAAGAGAGGCTGGATGCTAATTTGCACATATGGAAATGCTTTTTCTCGCCGTTCCGATGGCTCTGTTGTGGACAGATGGAATTAGTGAGCACTCCAAAGCCGTGAAGGCAAACACATAAAAAAAAAGCCCCGTC